>CM031243.1:481593284-481770968 GCA_018340775.1 Taxus wallichiana var. yunnanensis
ATTAGTTCTGAATAGTTATGCGCCCCATACGGAAGTAGAGGTGATGATTCCACTGTTCTGTTATTAGTAGTATGCCTCGAGACTGGGGGAGGGTCTGCCCAGTATACTGTCGAATCTACGACATATTGGGGGTATATGAATATTAGTAGAATAATGGAATGAGCGAAGAGTGATTGAGAGGAAGATGAAACTTCTCGAGTGAGAGGAAGGTGAGAAATGATTATTTTGATTCAAATCGGGTTTCACTAATTTTGTTAGTGAAGCTGATGTAAGAAAGCTTGTGAGATGGAGAAAGGTGAAGCAGTGGTTTGTTCATATGTGGGTTCTGATTACACATGCATTTGTACGGTTTGAAAAGTGAGCGAGAATGGGAATCAATGAGTGACTCTTCCACGCTTTGACCTCCCCCAGGTGCGTGCGGAAATGTAGACAGTGGTGGGGATGGAATACGAGGTAGTATCACGGATAGACTTAGTTAGGCGAGTCTAATATCTTCGACGCGCACTAATGGAATCTGCGAATCTAAGAGCGAAGGCCCATTAACACGGGACAAGTGTGATAGAGCAGTCAATTAGGATATTTACTCGAAGGCTCAATCAATATCGAGCTCGGCGTGATTCAGTCTATGGGTTGTGGAATATGTGGAAAATGACAAAGGATAGTTTCGTATACGTCCCACAGATAAGATCATATGGTGGATATAGTTAACTCTATGGGCGATTCTGCGGCCTGTCCAGAATTCTCTCAGCCTCGTTAAATAAGTATGTCCATGAGGGATAATTGTTGGATGATAATAGGGTGGAATCGGAGTAGACTTAAATACTAGTGTGCGTAGGCTGTGGTGTCGACATCTAATTCTTTATGAATACACTAGGTCAGGATTTGTGGATCACAACCGTAAACTCTCGTTTTTGTGGTCACACCACATTATGGGTCATGTGCTAGAAATCAGTTCTAATCCCTAGTATCCGCATGTCGTATGCTTTCTCGACTTCTGCGTTTAAAACCAATAATTGTGCGATCTTCTCTTGGAATACCTTACAATGTGTTCTTGCCACTGGAATTCTCAAAACCGGTATACTATGTCTATGAGGATGTCTCCGGTGCATTGGTTGTGAACTAAAGGATCGCACTGAATGTTTGTTCTCTTTCCCCGAATCCTCCTACGGTACATGTGGATGTTTTCTAAGATAACTTTTGTAGTTTGGTTGACTTGGACCAGAATGTGTATGCTTGGTCGTCTTCTATATTTAATCCTCTTAAGCGTGACCGACTGTTGGAAGTCCGTTGTTGTTTGGAAGACTTGTATCCTAAGGTTTTGGTCGATGTCGCATTATTGCTGCTCTGAGATTGGGTTGAGGCACAATTGGTTCGAAAATATATTCTCTGGGCTCCCTAGGTCCCGTGGTGTCATGCAAAGAAGCGGTAAGGCATATCACAAACTACAATAAAGCAAAATCTAAGAATGCATCTAACAATTATGACTTCTTTTTGTATTTTTTAGACAATTTATAAGAAAAGTAACTATTTAAACTATTTAGAATTCGTAACTAAGCTAACAATTTAAAGCAAACAAGAGAAATGGCGAGTGTAGCTATTTATGCCTTGCAATTTGGTATATCTATTTAAATGATGAAATAATCGAAGTCTAGTTCAAGATTCTCGATCCTACTCTGGAAGTGAGGAGTGAATCATAGTTTCTCAGAAACTATCAATCCCCCTGACTTCCCTGGTAATATCGAGAATGGGAATGACTGAAAGTAAAATGATTAACTACTCTATTTGATAAGTTCTAACTAAAACTTAAAGCTAGAACCTGGATTTCGCGAGCAGTAAGGCGAATCCATTTGGCGTGTGTGTTCTTGTCCCTCGGTGTGATCTCCTCGTTCCTTGTGTTCACGTGGATCTAGAAAAGCGTCACAATGCTTGCGTGCACAACAAAATAGATATTTGGATCAATGGACACCGCCTTCATAATGCGAGATGAGAATAGAATGCGAATAGGAGAGGGATAGCGCTTGAGTCACAAAGAGCTTGGCTTATGCGATTCTAGCAAGGGTCTCACTGCAAATCATGCAAAAAAATGCGTCAGGAACAATTAAACTAATCAGTATGAAGAGCAAAACTCTAACTTTAATGGCTTCCCAAACTATTCTATCTATTCAGCGTGTACATGTTTGCACAAGTTGATCATGGCTTTACCAACACGGCTTACACAATGTTAAGCAAGCACTCCCAAATGAGAAGACTAAGAATTCTAAACCAAGGAGACTAAATCTCTACACGCAAAAAGAAATTCAAGCAGACTTTGGAGCATATCTCCTTGTAGAGGCCAAAAGTAATGTTTGCACTTGCACAAGTTGGATATGTGGCTTATCAGCTGCAACACAAGACTACACTGTTTGCACAAGATGGGTTTGTGGCTTACTATGGCTAAGAACACAATGCTAAAAGCCAAACTGTAAATAAACTAAAAGACCCACCTTTAGCAGAAAAATGAGGAAGTTTGAATGAAGAATGGTGGCCATTTGCATGTGCTCAAACTATGCATTTATAAGAATTCCATCACCCAAAGATCAAAACCCAAATCCCGAACTCCTAAACAATAAAAAAAAGAAAAAAACACTATTCGGGGACCAAAAACATAAATGCATGCTCAAGTCGGCAAGAAAAGTTGGTGAAGCGTTGAACTTTGCGTGCGTTTTATCAAACACACGTTAAAAATGCGTAAAGGACCACCGCCACCCGCCTGGGGTGGCGGTTACGGACCGCCGCCATACAGTAGGCGTATGGCAGTCCTTGATCGCCGTCTGCCAACGGGGCGGCGGTTTCGTCATCGAAGCTGGCTCAAAGGCTAAGGAAAGAGGGGAAAAGATAAAAACAAAGCACGCGGGGCTAAGCGGGCATGCGGGATGTTAACGCCCTATCCGTGAAGTTTTACGGATCCAGAACACCTTGCGAAGAGACTGTATCATCATTGGGCACTTATTACACCCTGCTCCGTTAGTACACAGGTACCTTACAATTTTGGGTACGTACAATTCCCTCAACGTATAAGCTAGTATTATTAGTTGTGTTTGATTTCTGAGATCCGTACGCTCTCGACTATGCTTGTTGAGTTTATTGATTAACCTTATTCATGGATCAAAAATATGTAATGAAGGTTTGATGATTATTTTCACTAGTATTGAACTACCATTTAAACAACTACTATAAGGTTTAGGAAAATGACATGGGATGATTCCATGAGTTTTGATGATCCCTTTTCATGAGTTGTTCATTTTTATCTGAAGTTGGTTTTATGTTTTAAATGTTTGAATTTGAGTCTTTAAGTATGGCTTGGGATTAAATTTTTCTATGATAGGAAGCCTCTTGGATTCAGGGTTGTAAATTTTGTGGTATCACTCCTTTGTAGTAATCGATACAGAGCAAAACTTTTTTGATCTTGTTAGCCATACCATGTGTTTTGTTAAGAAACTAGGCGCATCGAGTTGTGTGGTAACCCATTTTGGGGCAAAATGGGTTAAGTTATATACTCTTACACTTATGTGATGTGTTATCTGGTTTCATCATCTAAATGAGTCTCGTATGAATGTGTTAGATCCTCTCCAGGTGTTATGTTTCTGAGTTGAATTATGTGGTATTCCAGTTCACCCGAAAGTGACTCTTTTTCTCTTGGAAAATGTATTCCGTTTCACTTAGTGATTACAGTGTCCTCATGACATCTAAAAATTCCCTAATTGATTTCTTTTGGGTTGTGTCATGAATATAGTTCGGTATGATCCAACCTTGTTCAGTGGAATGGGTTAGTATATCATTTCATTATTCTAATAGAGTCCTTGACTCAATGCGGATTAGTGACACCTTTCATTTGAATTTTATTATGAGAAAATTCATGAGATAATGAATGTCCAGTTGGGATAATTGGATTTATTATAGTCATGTTTATCACGACTCCTTTTCGTTTAAAAACCATGAAAATCTTGTAGTGTTTATCAGGTATTGATATGTTGAAAACAATACTTAAGGTATGGAATTATGTTCTTTTCTCAAACTTGGAATGTTCAATTAAATTCTTATGTCGAGAAAAGTATTGACTACGTAACTGATTGCTTGAACTTTATCCGTAAGCTATATAGCAAGATACTATGATTTATCTCTCATCCTTGAGGTTATTCACTCTAATATATTATTCTTTTATTAAATACTCTTGAGTCTTGGCATTATTGTTGGGACCTTATCGACCTATGGTGATGTTATGAAACCCTTCGTTGGTTCTGTTGAGTATGAATAGTGATATTTCTTGACTATGATACTTGATATATTTACATGATTACTAAAATGTTGAGTAAACGATTTCAGGCATGCAAGTATGGGATTGCATGACTGAAATCATGTTACTCTTATATTGTATCATGTTGAATACTTATGATTCTCATGTATTTTAAAACATCGGTGACTGTCTATTAGTGACTGAATAAGTTGTATTAAAATGTAAGACTGAAATTGATTTCTTTCATGGCTCATTATATTGCTTTCTCTTGACATGTTATAGAAAGAATTGTTTACCTTCTTAAGATCTGTAATATTGATTCATAAAAATAGTAAGAGTTCTTTTAATAAAATAATTAAGTAGAGCATGTCATTATGATGAGTTGGTGATTATCATGATCAGTTCATGTGAACTAACTTGTGCTAAGAATTTTGTAGATAAACACCAAGAAAGGAGGGTGAAGTATTTATTTTTTTATATTATTTTGATCGAGGAAAGTTTGAAGATATGACTATTTTTGGATGTTCTTAAATGAAATACTTCTCCTTGAAAACGAGAAAGGCCTTGCTCATCTAATGTAACTATTTTTAATCATTGAAATGAAATATTTTGATCATTCTTATAAACATGAATTGTACTTATTTCTTAAATGAATTAAGGTCGGATTTCTTGTTGCAATGTCTTGGTTCAAAGGTGATTAATTGGTAATGATAGATTTTTAGATCTGTAATTAATACTAATAGGCAGTTAGTATCTAAGCTACTATTGTATTAAGCATTAGTATAATAAAAATAGTAAGTGCTACACACAACCTATGTATGGATGCTAGGGAACAGATAATGAACTATGAATTGAATGTTTCTTATGAATATTATGTTCTAATTAACCATGTTTTAAATATACTTAGGAGAAGAACAAGTTACCAATAGTAACGCCTAAGTATCTATGATTTATACCAACCTTATAGTATAAATTGTGATAGGTCTTCAAAGGTTGTGAGTAAGGTGTACTCAACCAGTCAAATTTATCTAGAAATAATATTGTCTATTCTAAATGGCCGATGATAAGAAGGAAGGTTGGATGATCATGGAACCATAGTAAGGTTACGATAAGTAGGAATATTCATGCTATAGCTGATTTATAAACTTAGGTGATACTAAATCAGATCAAAATTTATAAGAATGCAATAATAAGTTCTTGTGAAAGCAATACTAAGTCCCTTATAAGGACAATACACATAATCAACAATAGGAAGAGCTTATGGTAATCTGACATGAAGATATATTAAGAATGGTTTCACTGTTCAGGAATTGCAGAAATGAGATAATTTGTTCTAGGAGATGATAATGCATTTAAAAAGGGGTTTGTCCCATGATGTGTCATTATGAGCATATAAGTATGATATCCGGTTACAATGGAAGTAAGATGGGAACATGTGTACTAAGTTGAAAAGAACATAGTATCTGAACCCTAACCCTAGTCAACTCTATTATTATCTCTAAGAGGATTAGTATATGAACATTATAAAAGAGATTAAAAGATATTATGCAAAAAGGCTATGACAGGAGAAGAGGAATGGGCAAGTAGTTAATCCAATCTATCCTATCATATACTCCAGATATATCTTACTTGATGGATATATAAAAACAAATTAATGCTTTTAATTAAGCTATAACTAAGAAAAGTGAAGGGCTTATGCTTAATTTTTATTGGCATCGATAGTCTATGGTACTTGATAAAGAGTATGAATCATACCTAAATACTTAGCTTTATATAAGTATGTATCCCTAGAATAGGAAATAAAGGAACATAAAATTTGAATTGTTTAAGTTGGCGCTTTCTAAAGCGTAATAATGATCGTAGACCTATATAGTATCATTTTCAATTTAATGGTTAACTTGGGCATGAGATCTAGAAAGTTAATTAAGTGTTATGGAGATTGAGGTCCTACGATCAACTTAAACCATGGACCTTAGGTACAACCAATTCATGGATAAGGTATCGTAATGCCTAGAATGTTCTTTAATGATTAATAATTATCTCAAAAACATAAAATTCCATACTCAAGTAAAAATTATAGGTGGGTTAACTCACTGCATTTGCTACATAGTCATATCCCTATGATGACGAGTTGTCACCATTAGGATACTATTGTTTAGCAACTATAATGAGTTGTCTCATCAAGAGACTAGATTGTGGTATGGTGTTGCCTTAAGTACAAAACTTGATAGAGTTACAAAGACAGATTGGACCCCTAGATACACACCCTTATATCAAATTATGATGGCTACGGGAAGGGAAGTGGTCTAGTAGCAAGGTGAATTTTTATGAAGACACTTACTTTCCCATAGGCATCATAGGATGACATAGAGGTACGTCTTTGTGTAGGTTAAACTAGATTTGTACCTTGTTCAAGACTTGTAGTTATTTACAACATCTTTGTTGTGAATCCATATAACTGAATAAGTGATTAAGGTGAAACAAAATTTCCTAATGACGAGTGTGTCGTCATGGAATTGAGCATGGCATACATGACTCAAAAAATTTGCATAAAGTGGTGTAAGTTGTTGATTACACTGTTGAGATTTCACTATGATCTAAGTTGTCAGATGCATGTGGAATTCATAGGTGGAACCTAAGTAGACACTTAGGAGTCTTCACTTATATATCATACCTTGATAAAGGATAACCAAAGGATACATTTCATGTATGTTCTTGTACAGAGCATTGAGGGAGAACGAGAATGAGTAGATTCAGTAATCTCTCATACAGTTTCACATGGTTCATGAAAGTTATCAAAAATGGATTGCATTAAGGTTTATGTAGATTTAAATATATGGGTATTTAAATCAGTTGCATAAAGTTATTTTAAAAAACCTAGCTATGAAGTGTCAAAAAGTGGATGTTACAGGGAATTTCCATTCACCACTCATGTACTTCTCAAAATATGTCACTTTTTATAATAGCCATGCGCCTTTACAATAACATGTATACATGCAAGTTTTCTCATAAAAGATGTCCTATAGTTAACTTGAAGAAGCAATCGTATTATTAGTTAAACCCATGAATGGCGCTTATCAGCCACTCGTGCCCAAATACCATTGTGTTTTGGGCAAGTTTTCATCTCTATGTGTGCTCTGCACGCTATCTTCCAAAAATATCCCTTATCCATAAAAATGGATAAGTCCTAAGAAAAAATTGTTTTGGCACGTGTTTCCGGGCTATCCTTCTGCACCTCCAAATGCACCTTATTCCCACACGTGCATATTTTGTGTGTCTACTCCTTAGAACAATATTATTTCTTCTCACAAAAATCCCTAAAACAAATCAAATCCGAAAAATAAAAATATACAAATGAGGAGTCGGAATGACTCCAACGGTCACCCGATAGAATGAATTTATGACCAATAGATACAATAAATATCATACTCGTGTAGTTCTTTTGCATGTGTATATAAGTCGCGCCTTATGGAAGCTCTTGTGTAAGATGCACTTGATAGAAAGTAATAGATAGATGTGATGTAAATGGATGTGTGGATGGTAAAATGAGTGTCCCCTCTAATGTGTGTATGTAGAAAATGCAGTCCTTATTCCCTTGAATGAAGCTATATGAATTCCTTGATGCTCTTAGTATGCCTTTGGATGTAACCTTAGGTGATGATAATAGATGCTTAGAGGTTTTCCTTTATTATGGTCACATAGCTTTGTATTAATATGATTACCTTGTTTGAATTTCATAATTGACAACTAAAATTTTGACCCATAAGAAAACAAGATTCCCAAAAGATAAAATAGGCCCAAAAGAGGTGAATAAGATAGAAATAGGTCAGGGCACCAAGATGGGACAAGGGATCCTAGTAATGCGGCATCTGGTTGGGTGCTTGTGTGCAGTGTCGATAAAGATAAAAATGAAGACCAAACTCTGGGTGTTAGGGTGCAGAAGGCCAAAATAAAAAATAAGAAACACAAAAAAAAGGCCAAAGATAGTTTTTAATTGCTATATTTCTCTCTTAGGAATCATATGAATAGTGGTATGTGATTAGGACCTAGAAATGTACCCAAGTGTGTGATTTTGTGTCTACATCATGTCAATTGTAAGTGAAGGATTACACCATGTTTCCTAGGTTATTTCAATAGGAGTAGGTTGAATCCCTAGTATAAATAATCTTCCATTTTTTTTGTAATAAGGTAGTCTTGCCACTTAGATTAGATTTACCTTTCATGTTTGTTTTTCTTTATTTTGTTGTAATAAGCACATTTAGGATCTAATTATTATATATTAATTGGATACAAAGAGGACCACACATATTCTTAGTATGGGGTAAAACATGTGTGAGTAGGCGTAAAATAGACTAGGTGATGATGGTACATCAATTGGAGTTGGTTCAAAGGTACATGCGACAATGTGAAAGAAGGTTGCTTGGTGGACATGTATTATGGATGCATGGAAGGAAGCATCGTATGTGCTCATAGATCATGGTGTTGGAAGACAAATTGCTCATAATTATAGACCACATGAGAAATATGGCTGAAAGTGTAATGCAAGGGAGGAAGCAACAAAATAGACTACTTGGTATATGGCACAAAGGAAGATTAGGTGTGACGTAGAAGGTTCACAAAAGGATGACTACAACTTGGGAAGTAGTGGCACGCCAGAAGGTTATGACAACCACGTGTCGAAGAAAGTAGGAATAAACGTAGGAAAATTAAAATGTGTATTTAAAGCTTTGAAGCATTGGTAGGCGAGGAACAATAAATGTGAATAAATTGGGAAAAATTATAAATAAGGCATGGGTGAAGTTTATTCTTACCTTTCATATTATAAAATTCATTGATTGAAGAGCGACTATGTGTGAAAACCTCTACGAATATTGAATAGAGATTTAAGTCGAACCAAAGCATAATGAACACATATTTGAGTATGAAATATCCTTCAGTGGAAGTAGAAGCATAGAGAGAAGTGTGAACGGTTTGTGAGGTGTGAAGGGTTAAGCTAGGTTTTTAGAAAAGTGAATTCATAGAAATCGAAGTTACAGGATTAGGGCACATGGTTATAAATAACAAACCAAAGCACAAGGAAAAGAAGACAAGAGTAAAGATTTAAGAGGTTTACGCTCGATGCTCTTGAAAATACAAAACTTGAGTAATTTATTTAGAACCTAGGGCACATAATTTCTACAAATTTGAAGGTTTAGAAATTGAAAGGCTGAACATGGCACCAAAGAAAACACCTTTGTCACACAATCGCATAAGAACAAGGGTAAGGAAAAAAAAACTAGTTGTTGATGATGCAATCGAAGAATGGTTTTGAGAGATGTAGTACTCTAGAGGTGGTATTGAGGTAGCCATGGGAGTCTCATTTAACAAAGTGAAAAATTAGTGATTATAACCATTTCTCAAGACCACAAAGGAGAAATAAGGAAGGACCTGATGACACAATTGACCTAGAGGATGGAAGCAAGGATACTTGTATAGATTGATAAAGTGAAGAAGGACCATGAGAGCATTGGAGTCCTCCACACTTTGAATTTGGAAATCTAAATATCCTTTACCAATGGCTCATGTTGTGTGTTCACAAAGACATATTTTACTTTAAAGGAGAAGAATATGCATTACTCCGTATTTAATTGGGAGAGTGATAGGTTTGTAAAGCTCAAGACTCGATATTAGGAAAGACTTAGGAGATGATGAGGCAATAGAGGCCACTACCAAAAAATTCAATTATAACCAAGGTAATCATGTGTTTGAAATCTTAAGTATCTTTGATCCTGACACAAGATTTTTTTCACACCTATTAAGTTTTAAGTTGGGAACATTTGAACGATGGTCTTAGGTAGATAATAAATGGTTGCATAGCATACAGATGGTGCATATTACATACACATTACATGATATTTTCTTAAGGGATAGTGGAAGAAGAAAGTGTTCATGTGTGTAAAGGTGAGAAAATAACCTGAGGTGCTATCTTTCTCTTAGAATTCATTTGGGATATAGGGGTACCATATGGACCATATGATAAAAAGTATGTCTACCTAGTGGATAACATGTTTCCCATGAAGAGGTTTACGGAGTACACATACGATGGGGCTATAAAAAATTCATATAAAGTGTTGGTAGATAAGTGGTACAAACAAATGCACTAATCATTCAAGAATGAGTGACACGTACCCAGGGAGTTTCCCTCAATACTTGATAGGAAACCATAGTTTACAATACACGACACTTCTACCTTGGGAAGTTTGTGCTCAGTAATGGAGAGATGGGTCCTTAGTGTAATTTTCCCTTTTCTTTTACATCCAAATACTTCTAGGCCTCTATCAACATAATCAAGGATGTGTGAAAAATTATTTTTGATGTAGATAAGCTTGATTTAGATTGTCACACCTTACACACAACTTTTGTACACCTCTCAAGGTAAACATGCATAGAGGTGATGGAATGAGATAATATGGACATAAATCCATTGACTCTCATCGTGGGTTAGGGAAAATTCATAGTATATATACCTAAGGCCCATGAAGAAGAATGGAAAATATGTTGATACAAATAACCTTCATCTCCTAGAATCTCTGAAGGGGAAGCAGAGGGTGGGGAATACTAGGATAATGTGTGAGGAGACCCCTCTCAACAAGAAGAAGACAATGAAGAAAAGGATATGGATGAGGATAAGGAAGAGGTAAAAGAAGAAGAATAAAGTCTTATTTAGACCATAGCCGCAAAGAAAGTTACAAAGCTAACATAGGTCATAAACCCGGGAGCCTTTGGAAATTTAAAAGAAACTAAGGGGTCACCTATAGTCACTCCAACCAAAAAAATTCTGGAGAAGAAAAGGATGATTCCACCAAATAAAAAGAGGTGATGGTTATTTCAAGTTGAAGAAAGAAAGGACAAAGTGACTGAGGAATAATTTGCGTAAGGAAATGAGCCCCTAATCATCCATAATTTGGATTATGATGATGAAGAGCCTAAGGAAGAAAAAAATCATGATGATGAAGAAATGTGTGATGCACATGAAGAAGGTTCTAAATGATATGAAGAAGAGGAGAAGGGAATGATGAGGGATAACATATTGGTGAAGGTTTAGATGATACATGAGGAGATACATGTAGCACAAGGCTAAACATTGCATAGGAAATGCCTGGGTTGAGGTGCAGTAGAAGAAGAAGAAAGAAAGGAGATTATGCAACCCCTAAATGAGATACATTGATGATCACACAAAGGTGCCAAGGGAATTTTTCTAGAGCACTATTCTAAGTAAACACCTTTATGGCTGAGAATTTTTTGATCCAAATGGAGCTAAGACATGTACCAAGAAGATGCTTTTGTGGAGCATGAAAACACACATGGAGGAGCAAGAATTTGAAATAAATAACAAAGCATACTCCAAAAGAAATATGAATAAGGAACTAGGTACAATAATCATAACCATAAATTCCAAAGAGCTAAAAGATGAGCAAGAAACAATGTGCTCTTCATGATGGCAGCCAAATTTGTGTGCTAGAACTTAGACAAAGGATCCATAATTAGAGTGTTACTAGAGGATAAGAAGGACAAGGAGCATGACGTACAATAACTTACAAATAAATTGAGATAAGAAAAGAAGAACACCAAAATTATTATAATATGGTTGCACAAATAATAAATGGAATCACAAACACATGCCAAATCCTGGTGGAGAATGCCCAAGATGATTATCCTTCGGAATTACACTACTTAGAAGACTTGGTGTAAATGTTGTTGCATGAGAAAAAGTATGGGCAAGGAGCATTGGCAGAATAATTGGTTACACATAAATAAAATAATAAGGAGGTGGTTGTGCACAAAATATTATAATATGAGGCATTGATCACAAAGATCAAGGAGGCAATGAAAAATTAGGGTGCACATTTGATAATTTTTAGGATCTAGACCCCATTCTTAAGGCACACACCACCCAGAGGAGGTATAGCTAAATCAAGTACAAAATTTTAGGAAATAAAAGAGGACTAGATGTGAGGAGATCATGGTTGAGGTCACACAAATGAGATAATTGCTTAAGGTCATGAAAGACACCCTTGAGGTAAGGCTCAAGGAAATTTTTCCATTGATCACATGCATAATTGATGCTTTGGAGGGAATGGTGTCAGACCTTGTTGGAATAGTCAAGGAATTGAAGGAGAAGGGTGAAGAATTGACCCCTAAAAAAATTTTATGTATCGTCACGTAGGTGCTAGAAAAATCTAATAAAGAGCTTAAAGGGTGGAAAGAGCTAGATGGTATTTTGAACACACAATTTATAGAACTCCTCCAGCCACCTCAAGCCTAGTTAGAGTGTGTTCCTTTTGCAGATTAATATTCTTTAATTCATTAGGTATATGCCCTAACCATTATTTAATTCTTTATTCATTCATTCTTCAATAATTCTTTAGAAGCATTCTTTGTTGCAATATTGCTCAGGACGGACAATATCCCTAGTGTGGGGTAATGTTTATAACAAAAATGACTAATTATTAGTCAAACACAAAGGGTTGTGTGTAAGGGATGAATAGATTATTACAAGTTTTAAGGACCATGTGATACTGCATATATGGGAAGAAAAATGAGACGAGACAGTGTGCGAGAGGTGCACACCATGTAGTAAGATATGTCAGCATGCATGCTTACAAAATATTGAGGACTTAGCCAATTTTGAAGGAAGGGCTAAATATATAAAATTAAAAGATGGAATCAGGATCACACAAGAATCAGGCATAAACTAAAGTAATAAGAATTGGCATACAAGCAAATCTTATCAATGGAAAAAGCACATCCAGATAAGGACAAAGAAAGTGCATGAAAGGAGGCTAAAAATAGGAATTAATGCATGATAAAGAAAGTTATTTATAGCTTGAACTATTGTTAAGAAAGAGATGAAAAATCATGTAGGTTATGCGTAAATCCCTCATATTATTAGGAAGTGCATGTAAGTGGTTAAAGGAAATTCCTCTCCATCTATATAAAGGGGTAATGCATCCTTATATAGAGTATGTACTAAGTAATTCTCTAAGTCCTTTGAATTCCAAAGAATCTATCTTTTGGGAGTATGTGAGTCTGTAAGAGCACTGGGTGAGCACACATGGTTAAGTGTATGGTTGTAACCAGTGGTGTTGTAATTAGAAATATTTTTATGCAATGAATTTGGTTATGAAATGGATAATTGTATTTGGATAGATAAAGTAACTAGATTTTATTATAGAGTTATGGGAATTCAAACCTTTTTGATCATCCTTTATTTTGATTGAAATTATTTATTATATGTGTTTCCATACTCGTCATACTATAATGTATCTTCTTGCATGAATGGTTTCTATGATTATGAATATACATGCTAACATCTTATTAAGAAACCAAAGGAGGTACCTAGAGGTTGCGCATAAAAGAGTTTTTGGATCTCTAATGAAAATTGAATTTATGAGCAATTGTAGAAATCGAAATAAATAAAAATAAGATGCAATATGATCAAAAATCATAAAGAAAAAATGAATCCAAATCAACTCAATGCTCCATATTCTCCATAAAATAGACTGATGCAAGTCATGTACATATAGGAGGTGAATGTGTAACCTCTTCCTAGATTAGTGGGGAATAAGTCTCACTAATTGAAACTATAAGTAGAGTTGAATCCACAAAACTAGTAGGCTAACTCAACATAATTGTTATGCTAACTCAACAGAACTAGTAAGCTAACTCAACACAACTGCTACAACTAAGAAAGCATATCCCATGAGTGTAGGAAAGCTCCAAGTAAATAAAAAATACAAGGAAAATAAATATCCTACACTAACACCCCCCATAAGCACAACTTAGGCGGTCATTGAAAAATGAAAGTGAGTCTTGGTAACAAGGCCTGATGAGGTACTTGCGTACAAATGAAAATATCTCATAAATTAGAGAAAAGGAGAAAACCCAGTGGGAAAAAACTCCCCCCAAAAAGAGAGACACAAAACTCATTCAAGAAAACTAGAGAATAAGAAGAAGTAGTGGGTGTTAGTAACTCGGCCTAATGAGGTACCCACATACAATGATCATCCTCCATAGTGGAGAGAGAAAGAAGTGAGGACAAGAAGGTCCTCTAGGAAGAGCTTAGATGATGTGGTCCTCCATGTAAAGAATGAAGAGAATCCACCTACATAGAAAAATGTTCCTTCCATTGGGAAGGACATAAAATGAGCACTAAAAGTCAGCCCACTTCGATAACGGAAGAAGAAGCATGTAGTACTCTTATCTATGCATCTAGTCTGCAACTAAAATGTGGCATAGGTCTAGCAAATGTGTGCACAAAAGATAATGATAATGCCACTGCAATATACATCTCTAAAATAGTGGAAGTGACAAATGTCCCAAGGTGGGAACTCCCAACGAGAGAGATAAATGGGTTCTCTAGAATGTGTGATGGCTCAATCAGAGTGTATTACTATAATGTAACACAAGTAGAATCTTCAAATAGACAATTCGGCTCAGAATATATTCATCCCAATGGGGTTTCTCAATGAGAGAAATGTCTGACAAGAATGTATAAACATCACAACATGAAGTAGGAGGAAAATACTGATGTGAAGAACTACTGGAAGTCCAAGATGAATCAATTCTACAATCAAAGGTAGAAGTTGGTGCATGTGGAGTGTTTTCAACTAAGAAATAAATATGTAATGGAGAACGAGAGGAAATGGTCACAAATATCTCAGAGGAAGGTTATCCAATAGAACAATGTTGAGGAGAGTGAATGGAAGCATGAACATGTGTGATAATAAGCTCTGTGGACGCAAAATAGGGAGAGTGTGCTCAATAGAAAGATCCTATGGTGAATGGTCAACATGGGACTCATGAGTAGCAATAGGTGTAAAGGAACACTTAATGATGAAAGGGATGTGAGAAGGGTAAGAATTTATGGAGGCACTAGAGTGGTCTAGGGAAGCGTCATTTTCAGATGGCGAAACAAGGTCACCATACAACTTTCAGATAATGGTCCAGGAAGTGAAAGGGAAATCAGTGTGCTCAAACAAACTCAATGTATCCCTAGAAATAGTAAGGATGAGAAAGCCATATACCTCATCATTGTTGTTAAACCACTTATACTTATGTAGAGGCTCATCAGGCTCAGGAGAACAAGACCATGGAGGTAGGGCAACAATCGTGCATAGTGCAATGATTAATAATGATTTCCTTCCAAGACATAAAGTTCCCAGAGTAGATCATAACATCAGAACGATGAAATTGCATTAGAAATTCCATAATGTAGATAAATCCCCTAAACTATCCCATATGGCACTTTATAACTTAGTGCAAAAGTATAAGTCCCAAGTGAGTTTTGCAAGAACCCCCCAAAAATGCAACACTTTATAAAGTAGTTTGTTTACAAAAATAAATAAATCCATCATGTTAAGAATGATAAAACATGCACTTTTGACCAAAACCGTGCTCAAATCCGATCTACTGATCAAAGTTATAACAAATTCAATTTACCGTAAATAATGGCTTATTTAATTAAAATTTTACAAACTGATTAAAAAAATCCATAAATGAGGGGAAAGGGGGTCGTGCGTAAACTTGTTAGAATAGGAAATAGATGATGAACATCAAGGGACATTGGGATCATCCAAAAATGTGTCCATGATCAAGATAAAGGAGAAAGTTTTTATGCAAGTGGGTTTGGCCACCTGCCAAACCGGGCCTTTCCCTCCATCTTTGACATGCAAAGAATGGGAAGGTATATAAACATCATAATAAATCCTCTATGATGCAAATTATATTGTTTTTATGCCAAAAAAACAATAAAATATAGGTAGTGCCTTCTAGAAGGAAAAAACAACTAACCCATAATAATTTAAACTAGCAATCGCATGTGTACAATGCAATGTGAACGCCGAATGGTATATGTTATTTGATTTAGAGGGGTATTTAATTATTTGGGTGAAATCGTGTTAGTGTTGCAACATGTTTGAGATGATGGTTGCATCGGTTTTTGGTTGGTTTTTTTTTTAAGTCTTTTTGTATTGTCGTTAACATGTTGATAAGGGGTGTGATTAATAGTGTAAGTGTAGGAATATAGATGAAGCATTACATTGAAAGGTTCTATTTGTACATTTCAAATTTGTTTTAAATTTGTACATATACATTTGCAAATCTTATATCATGAGATCTTAACTAAACATGAATACATGAAGACCTCCGTACATTTGTAGATTTTATATCATGAGTGGTAGCCTTTTGTGGCCAATTTTATTTGCACTAAACATGAATACATTTGATACCCCTTGAATGAAATTGTCAGTTTGGATACAAGAAGTGTTGAGTAAAATAACAAAACTCATTGCAACTAAAAGTTTGAGTAAAAATCTGACCTTAAGGGGAGCAGGCAGGGACAAATTTGCACCTTGAGTGAGAATGTTTCCCTACTGCAAGCACAACATCAAATCCAAAGCATATCAATCGACATGTCATTTTTTCACTGTAAAACTTTGCATTTTCTTTTATGAACTCTTTCCTTTGGTAGTTTCCCTCTTCATATTGAGTTTTTTTCATTGGAGGAATCACCATGGGTAGGTGCCAGTTACCATAGGTAGATGATCAAGAACACTGGGATTGCACCTGACTTGGTTGTGGGAGGAATTATCTCAACCCAGTGAAGAAGAAAGAAGATATTTAATTGTCAATGAGGCTACCAAATATTGCCTATGGGACAAAATCCCAATGGTCTCAGTGAAATATAAAATCCCAATGGTCTCACCTTTGCATACATGGAAAGAGGGTTTCCTTACCCATTTGGGCATCCAAAGGGGATTTCTCATCACGATTTGAACAAAGAAACTATATGACTCTAGGCATTAAACCCAAAAGAAAAATCAGAAATATTTTATTCATTCACCAAAGCAGGGCATACACTAGGTATGCATATTACAGTGTGACCTTGCTTGGGCTCATATGCATATTAGATTGTGACTACAACAAGTGACAATCAAGGTTGCTTAATAAGATCTAACTCTTTTTAGTGTAGGAAAATTGAATTTTAGAAATATTTCTCTCAATATATCATTGCACTTACAGTGCTTAAAGATTATGGTTCTCTTAGTTATAGTTGTATATTAAAACAAAACAATTTTGTGAAAATTTCAAATAGATATACATCAAAAAATACCGCTATATATATAAAAATGCTTATAGCCTTGTTGTCCACTCAAAATTCAGCTCGATAAGAGTAAAATTTTCAAAATTTTGAGTTGAAGTGCTTTTCTCTACGAAGTGCCTAAGTCGTGAAATTAAAAAAATCTGTGTTTTGGGTCATTTTGTGTGATTTTCGAGGCCTATCGGACATTTTTGTCCCATCTGTCCCAAGTACGAAAGTGCCTTATGTTCCCCGATCGGCCGAAACTCTGAATGTCCCATTTTTGGGCCCGTCTGGAACTTTTCGTCCCAAAGTGTCCCAAAACCTTTTGTGCGTGTTGTTCTAATTTCGGCCGAACCTCCCGAACAGCGTACTTCACACTTTCATGGCCCAAATGTCCCAAAGTTAAAAGTGCAAACTTTCCCATTTTCTACTTAAAACCCCCGATCAAGCAGTTTGAACTTTTCATCCCAAATGTCCCAAAGCTAAACGGGCCTTCTATCCCAATTTTGGCGAAAAGCTCCAACCGCAGTTTCGCACTTTCTTGTTCCAATTGTCCCAATTTAAAAGTGCGTTTTGTTCCAATTTCGCCGAAAATCCCAAACCGCGTACTTGCTGCACCTTTTCGTCTCATTTGTCCCAAATACATTTGTGCGTCCTCTCCTGTTTCACCCGAATCGGCCGAGCCGCGTGTTTTGCGCATTCGCGTCTCACATGTCCCAAGCGTACAAGTGACATTCATACTTGGTTTTCCCGCTCTTCATTACGAGTATGTGGCTATTCAAATTGATGGGTATGAATTTAATGCGCATTAAATTGATTTCTCTCTCCAAAACGGCTATATAACGAAAGAGACCACCTTCGCATTTCCACATTGCTCTCTTGCTATATTTCACTCAAACCCTTGCGATCCATTCCCGCGCATATATCCTTTTTCTCTGTAATTCCCATCTGAATTTCAGTCAGCTCGATAATTGAAGATCAAGTTTCAAGGACAGGGAACAAATTTCTCCACTTGAGTCTCCATTTAGCAATATTGGGGCAGTGAAGCTCATCATCTCGACTTCGGTGACTTTTTGGGCAAGAATGACGGATGTAAACCCTACACCAATGGCGCTGCAGACAATTCCACGATAGTGGTTTGGCCTTATACTGGAGGATTCCCAATCTCGGTCAGCGGTGCTGACATAGTGATGCTTTCGTGCGGAGCTCACTTCGACCCCGCTTCAGTGAATTGACAAACATTCATGGGGAGCTCATTGCCAAATTGGATCTGCTGCTCCTATTGGCACCGCCCGAGGATTCCAGAGATGGATAATGCCATAGTTGTCTCCAAGGATCAAGCACAGAGGCCATGTTCAACCAAGGCAGTGATAAATACAAGGCACGAGTGGCAAAATCTTGGCAAGAACCCTAAGAAAGGTCCTTCCCGACTAACCAAAACCCTCTTCCGAGCAGATTTTAACAAGAAGCTGGACGACTTCATAATCTTGCTGCTCGGGTTATGGGTCTGCCCTCTACTGCCGGCCGAAGTTCCATTTCTCTGATGTGCCCGCTCATCGGTATGGTATGCGAGGGAACGGAACATTAATTGGGCGAAATCATAAGTATGAATCGGCGGCTCAAGCTTGAATGTGCAATGTGCGTAAAACGAAGAATTCTACATGACTTCGTGCTTGATGTATACTCTGGCAGCGTCACGACAATGGTTTGGCTTTTCCTACATTGACGCACACAAGGATGATCCAGTGTATGCCTATTGCCCGCAGTTCACCCTAGAGACCAGCAATCGGAATTTCAGGAGGGTCAATGATGCTTTCACCATGTACGTGGTCAGATTGCTCGAAGGTGATATCTTTAGGAGGTTTTCAGATGAATCCATGAGCCTGATATCGCGTTATGGAGCCTATTTCATCCAATTCCAAGAAATTTTCCTATATTAGGCTTGCTGCTATGAGAGCACCCTCTGTGTCTTCCCATGTTTTGCAATGACAAAATGGCATTGATAGAAATATGCGTTAACTAGACAAGTTGCCACCCGTAACTTGCGAGGACAAGAAGATTTTTGGCTTGCACTTTCCCATCTCTCCGGGAAACTACACTTGCAAGACAGCCCACGGATGCTCGAGAACATTGAAAGAACCCTAGTCCCTATCATTGCTCATTTCTTCAAGCCAAGAACCTGCTTTGACTTGAAGAAGTTTATTGAATTAACATCAAGATAATCTATCATCATAGGGCGAGATACAATGAAAGACTCCGGGTGGTGTATGCGGATGATTTTGAAGCCGAAGAAGACATTGTGGCAGCTCCCTCTACCATCTGGTCCAGGAGCTTGGCCTATTTCAAGTCCCCGAAGGTTTCAGGATGACAATTCCGATCTATACTCGTATGAGTATGAAAATGTGGTCAAGCACACTCCTTTGGAAGACACGGATTGGAATAAGAAAGAGAGGGATGATCTGGCTGAGATTCTTGCTCCGATCTTAGTCGGGACTAAGATCTGGTTGAATAAGAGGATTCGTGAGTTCAAAAGACACTCGGAGAATCATCCTCCAAGGGTGACTCGGCGCCAATAAGAGAGCATCGGTTCAGCAGTCTGGAACACCGGTGAAAACCCCTCCTACCTCATCAACTCAAGGGCCTGTAGTCTGCTCACTCCTCCTTCTCGCATCTACTCGTATATAAGAAGAAACTCAAAAGGTAAAGGAGGAGCTGCAGCAGAGAATGATCCTCCAAGAAAATGAGATAGAGTTGCCTATAGGGCCGAGAGAACATCATTGTTCTCGGTGAAAGTGAAGACAAGAGGTGCCCATCCCCGCAAATGTTCCAGGAAGATCCGCGGATAAGGACAAAGAGGTCCAGAAACGCACCGAGATTCTAGGTGCCATTGATTCTTCTATCGTTGCCGCAGCGCCCCACTCACCTCTCGGCTTGAATCAGCAATCACTTGCTTGACCACGAGTGTCATGAGCTCCTATCTCTTGGTCCCCTTGCTTCTCCTCGCAGATTCTTCGTCCTCTTTCGCGTGGGTGCAACCTTTGGTTGATAAAAGGAAGAGAAAATCCTCCTCTCGATCTTGGGACCAAATTTTGGCGCTTTTGCAACCTTGTTGGGCACCACTCCTTCTCGTGCCAAGAAAGCCAAAACTACTTCCGGAATAGTGTCGATGCCCAAGGTCGGCAATTCTTGGAGATTGCTTAAGCCTACGTGAGACAAATCAGAATTAGACTCTTGGCATCGACTTGGAGCTTTCAAGGATCCCTATGGGAGAGTCTACTCCTCGAAGGTGAAATTCACAACCTCCAGTGAAACGTCACAAGAGTCATTGGAAGGGTGGAGAAGGGCAGCAAACTATTGAACAGTTGGAAGAACAAGCCCGTGTTCTCACAAGGCTTCATCAAGTCTCTTCTATCCAAGGATAAAGTCTTGGACCCTACCCCATTGGCTACTCTTCCCACCTCCCGTAATCCTAAGCCAAGATGAAATTCAAGGTATTAAAGACATGCACAAGTATTCTATCATGGAAAAGCTATTGAAGCCATGGTGGATGACATGCTTGTTGCTTTGGATTAAATTTCATCGATGAAGCTTTTAAGCTCCACGGGAAGGTGAGTAATGTGCAATCAAGCTCTCCTCCACTATCAGTTACATGGATAAAGAACTAAAAATCTGGAGCGGTTGTATAGTAGATCTTCGCCTCATGGGACGACATGATGATGAGAACATCTTCTTGGCGAATAAGGTTTTCGATGATGCAAAGACAATCACAAAATCTTGGGTCTACGGCGTGGAGTGGAAAATCAAGGTCTTTGGAAGAAGCTTTGGGAGAAATGAAGAACAAGCTGGTAGAGGAGAGGCTTTCAAGACATTTGGTTGTTGCTGCCTTGAGGATATACACTTTGTCATCTTCAGGATGAAAATTCCGGTGCTTCTCTTTCCTTGTAGAAATCAAAGCTCGATTCGAGCTTTTGTCAAGACAATCTATTTAAGGAAAGCTCCATCTCTAAGGACAAGATGAAGGAAATTTGTTCTCTTGAATCTGCTATTGAAGAAGCGGACTAAAGAGTATCATACTCACGTCGAGTTTGATAAAGAGATGGAGAAGTGTCCGGATTTTGGACTCGATCTGCGGCCAACACGGCGGTTCACGTGGCGGGGACATAGCCGAGGCATTGAAGAAATCGGGTAGCGAATTACAAGTCAATGGGTCCCTCCCTGTGTCGCCACTGTCTTCTCTTCTTCTTCTTCTCTTTTCTTCCCATTCTTTTCACATTCCTTGTAATTAGTTAAGGTGTCACAATTGGCGTTTCCTTAACTATTCTTTAGTTAAAAGAAACGGTTACGAAGAGTAACCAGCTTGTAAGCTATATAATGGCCTTTCCACACCATTTTGAAAGGGAGGAAGAACTTGGTATATTTTCTAAAGTGTAAATAGAGTATAAAGAAATCAATACGGAAGGGCTTTTCTATTCTTTTTCTATCTATTTTCTCGTTATCTATGTGTCTCTTTTTAAGTTCATTAAGATCATTTATCTCTAGTTTTTAGTCTCTCTGACGATTGCATCTTTGTTCGAGTTTTGCAAATACAACGATCTTGTACAACCAAGAAGGAACTTTGTGTCCTTGATTTAACAAGTCTGTGTTATGTTAAAGAAACTTTATGTTACGGCAGATGTTATTTACGTAACTTTGTGTCTCTCAATACCATCTTATTAACACGATGCAAATGATCTTATTTCCAATTATCAGAAACTTCGCATACATAAAGAATTATTCTCGCAATCTATAATTCCCGCATGATTGCCTTTCTGCTCATACTCATCTCCCCTTTCTTTAGTCCTTTTGTAATCGATGATCCATTTAAGAAACACTTTACAGTAATATCCAAGTTCAACCATTAAATGATGTTACCGTACATTTGCAAATAGTTTTGTTTCGAATAAGGGAACCTCTCCCATTAAAGAGGAGGGACTTTTTGTCCCATTGATTGCTGCTCTCTAAAAGTCCTATTTGACGACCAACAAGCCTTATACCCACAAACCAAATTACCAGGAAGAGCATGGTTTCCATATTTTTAAAATCCAATCCATAATCACCTTCCTTGGATGCAACACTCTGAATCCATATTGATCTATGAAGATCATGATTTTCCTGCTTCTTGGCAGCATAATTACTCAAACTGAAAAAGCCACCAAAACCTACTTTCAATTCAATTTTCCCAAGGAGACATGTAGATTTCATAGGACTGTAAGGGGAATCAACAACTATAGCAGAATGCACTATAGACACCTAAAATTGGTTACCCAATTTAGTGTCCCCCATGTTTGTTTACCTTCTCGGATAACTTGGGGCACCTTTATATCACCACTTTTCCTTTACGGTATTAATTAAATATATAATTAAACATCTCATCCCGATTTTTTTGTACCCCATTGTATTTTATCCATGGATAATTAAATATTAACTATTTAATTATAATTTTTATGTATATTAAACCGCTTATCTACCCTATATCAATTTCCAACCTCCTGATATTTCTATCCATCTATCCCCCTATTTCTCCTCCCCCCAAACCATGTAGTGGGATATTTTCCATATTTGAGTCGGAAGGATCACTTTCGTCTTTCCAAAAAATGTCCGCTTTGGCAATTTTGGGAGTCTATTCTTTGATCGGAACTATTTGGTACTTGGTCGACGTTGATTTTTCGGGAATGGCTCCGATTATACAGTCGGTGCCGATTACAAATACGGAGCCAAAATTTAGTTCTGGTTAGACAGAAAGAACGATAGAGAGTTTTGAGCATCAAGCCCGAGCATCTTCTATCAAGTGAAAGTAATTTTGTCCAGATCAATCCCTAAGAGGAGTATCATTACTCTGCTCCTACCACATCGACATTGTGAGCCTCCATCGATCTCTTGGTGACTCTGCTCCTGCATCTAGCGGAGGTGGAGCTTTGTCAGTATCCCTATGGCTCCTGCAGATCCAGCGGACATCGACGATCTAGCTTTCATTGTCTATTTCTCAATCTTCCTACAATTTTCCCCTAGTCGATGCCGACCGATCCCAGTCGACACCAATTTTCCTAATCGACGCCGATTCACCTAATCGATGCCGATTGGCCTACAGACATGTAAAAGAAATCAGGTAACACAAATCCAACATTGTTTTCACAGTTTCCTATTTTCTGTTGCTTTCTATCCACTATTTACATTCTGTCTGTCACTTTTAATTAGAAAATATAGACATTTATTTACATTATTTTATCATGTATGCTTCTTCCTTTAATTGAAAACGTGGACTGACATCCACCAAGGGAGCTTATCACTTCCCGGACCCACTTTTCAAGCATTCCACCCAAATATCTTTTAACGTTGTCTTTTTCTGTCAAGTATCTATGTCTCACAGGTTTCTCAGATCTACTTTGTAGGATTACTCATGTGCACCCATCTTGTCTACATTGGCTTTCTTTTCCATCTACATCTTTGGATCTTGTCTTATCTATCAGGTATTGATTTCATTTGAGTTTTTCAGGGTTTTTGTGTTTAGTTTGGTACATTAACTTGGACAGGTAACAAGCGTGGAAATTCTTGATCTACATTCTAGCATGCCCAGTGGGACCCAACCAAAGTCCCCTATTGGTAAGTTCATTTCTTTTCCAGTTTTGAGCTTTTGTTCTTTTTCTTCACTGATTTTCATCAGTTTTCCTTAAGCATTTCCTTCCTTCATTTTGGTCTTGCTTCTTTCATTTGTAATTTGCAAAGTCAAAGTTTTTTCTTTCTTGCAAATCTAAATCCCAATTTCTATTTCAAAGATTAGTAAATCTTTCATTTGATTTCAAGATTGCATTTTTGATTCATCTCTTTATGCAAAATTGTTATTTCCTTGAAAGTTTTCTAGTTCCTTAAATAGAAATTTTCATTCTACTATTATCTGGATATATCTTTCTATATTTTTGTGTGTTTGCTTAACTTTTTCTTACGGAGCACCTTTCTTATTCGTGGGATTGTTCGAGGGGAAGAGTTCAACAACATGCTTTTTGAAGTCCACACACCTTGGAGAGCTAAATCTACAGGTATTTTTCTTTTATGGGGTTTTCTCCTTTTTAAGAACTTAAAAAAACTTGTTTGTTTGTTTTCTATCACATTCAAACATTTCGATTTTGGTGCTTAAAAAGAATTTAATCGCATTTGGGAAAGAACTTGTTTGACTTGTCTTCATCGAAATCAAACACTTCATCTTTTAGTGCTTAAAAAGAACTTTTTCTTTGTCATTTCTGTTGTATGTTCTTCATCTAGTTTTCTAAATAGGTTGGAAAATTGATCAAAATCGGTAGTGACACTATTTGATTTTTATTTTTCACCCTTGCACACAAATCCAAAATCACTAGGTATTAAGCATTTAAAAAAAAATTCCTTCCCTGGCCTCACCTACTTGGAAGTGACATCCAAGAGGAAGAGCCTACGTGGTACTCAGGTCACGCTATAAATTCACAAAAGTTCTAGTATATATTGGAAAAGCACCCAACTCCCTTATCACGGTGGTGTGTGAAGTGCGGGGTAGGCCCCTATATCAAGCCACGTGCACCGATCTTTTATCAGTAGTGCCTTCGGGACTCCTCACCAAAACATTCCCCAAACCATCCTTAGTTTGGTTATCTCGAGTAGTTCCTATTCTAAAAGCCTTCCCTAATATTTTCTTTCTTAAAAGGCACGAAAATTAAAAGAGATAATCACCCACACTTGCTTGAATTGTTTGTGCATTAGTTAGGACAATCTCCTTTTTCTAAATTGCTTGCTTGTTTATGGCGAGTCATCACCCGGCTACAATCTAGAAAAATGGCTCAACTAGCCCCTTCTTCATTCGAGATCACCACTAATGTGGATGTTTCGGCACCCCTCGGGTCTTCCTCGAGACCACTGTTAGTTGGTTCCCCATCTTGGTCATATAATCCTTTTTATCATCTTAAAGCGATCCCATCACGTTCAGCTTCCCCTAGTCCTTCAGAGATATCATCTGCTTCTTATATAGAGTATTTTCCTCATGGAGATCCTAAGTTTCGTGCACTCCTTGATCGTAATCAAGAGCCCTTATGGACTATCTAGTCCATAAGTTTGTTTGAATATCGATCGGGGACCACCAATCAGCAAGTCTACGATTATTCTCATGAACCATCCTGGTTTTATATAGAACAATTAGCATACTTTTTCTCGCCTCAAACCACAGAAGAGGGTGGTGCATCTGTGCCTCCTTTTTCTCTTCCACCGACCATGTCAACTGGTTCTCAAATGGTCTTGCCTATTCCTAGTGCCACGACTACCTCATCTACTCCACAACCTACTTTTGAGAGGTCCTCTTCTTTAGCTATGATGGGTGCATCCACACTCTCACATATTGTTTTCAATTCTTCTATGTCATCCATTACGTCCCAGGGTCAGTACCTCTTTATGAATCAACCCCCTTCTACAAGTCAGTTGGTTCCTTCTTCTCATCCTCCAGTTGGTCTTTCTTCCAATGCTCCAATGACAGTGACCTTTACCCATCCTCTAGCATCGGTGCCCTTAATAACCAATCCAACAGTCAAAAAGCCTCATTCAAACTTTGTTCCCCACCATGTCCAATCAAATCAACACCCATGTTCCTCAATCCATTCCGATTCAATCGACAAGTGTAGGATCCCACCAATCACAAGCTCCATCTTTCATTCAACCACCTTTCTCTCAACCACTTGTCATCTCACAGCCTATTTATACGCAGGCTCCTTCACAACAAATACCTCACCAGGCGTCACCTAGAATGCCTGCTTATTCCTCTTATCATCCTGTTAATCAGCAGATGAATCCCCCTGTTACGCCTCAACAAAATCTACCATTCGCTTCTTATGCGGGACATACCAACATGCCTCCTCCTCAATCTGATGTCATCCAAATTATTTTCAAGAAAATCATAGACCTAGAAGCCTCCACCAAAGGGGCTCGCCATTCATACTCTTTTGAAGAATTGAGTAATGAACCGATTCATCCATCAGTGGCTTTTAATCCTTATCCTCCCCAATGGGAACTTCCTAAGTTCTCAAAATTTCATAGTCAAGAGGATCCTCAACAACACCTGTGAGCATTCAAGCACACTTGCTACCTTATAGTCCAAGATCAGGATCTTATGCTCCGTAGTTTCCCTATGTCTCTAGAAGGCCTGCTTTAGACTAGTACAATAACATTCCCCAACACTCCCTGTTTTCTTTCTCTCAATTAGCTCAAATGTTTGTTGAAAAATTTTCAATAAATATCACACATAAGATCTCAATTACAGATCTTTATAACATTCATCAATTCGATGACAAGTCTATTATAGACTTTGTCGCTCATTGGAGAGGTATAATAAATCAATTGTCTTTCTCCCTCCCTCAATCTCAACAGATCGAGTTGTTTACTCAATCTTGTGCTAATCATATTTATTCCACTTTAAGGATTCTTACCTTTCATACATTTGAAGAAGCCTTTACGATGGCACGCAAACTTGAGTCCCGTGCCATTGAACAAGGGAAGTTAAAACTTTTCTCTAAATCTAAACTAGATTTTTCTCGGTTTACAAAATCAAACCCTTCCGCTTCTAACAAAGACAAGAATCAGGGGTCCACCAACACTATCATATTAAAAAATCACGAGCTAATAACACTTGCTAAATAAACACCTCGGAAAGACTCCTCATATTATCAAAAAGGACCCTTGTCATCTCGATCTTTCACTTCGTTGTGGGAATCATATGCGTCCATCTTAGAAAAAATGTTGGAAGTTCACATGATCAAACTTCCCCCTATTAGAAATTTTGATGAGAGCCAAGAACGACCATTCTGGTATAGGGAAAATGACTTCTGTTGTTATCATAGAACCAAAGGCCATGACATTGAATGATGTCAGACCTTCAAAAATATTGTCCAAAAATTCATTGATAAAGGTGAGCTCATTCTGGATAACCCAAATGCTCCCCCAAATTAGGAACTTGATGTCTTTAAACAACCTTTTCCCAATCATTCCCCAAACAATGACGCTTCAGGGTCTCAAAAACCAAACACTCATACTATCAGCTTCATCTCTACTGAAGAATATTCTTCTAAACCTAAGCCATCTATGAACACATCGACTGAATTGGAACTTCCTCGCCACTTTGGGTTAATCCTGTAATTCCACCATCTTTGGAAAATCCATCTTTAAAACTTCCTCCATTATTGGATTCATCTCTCTCTGATTCTTTATCTAATCTTCCATCCATGCCGAGACAAGTGTCATCCTCATCTGTCTCAAGTCATCGATATTATTTCGATGCTTGAGGCATTTACATCCCTTCAAGTTTCCACTACAAATACATCTACTTTTGTTTCTCCCATTTTTACCATGACTATGCCATTGGTAAACATACCTATAGTTGTACCAACTTCTCTACCAATGGAAGCATCTTCGATTTTGACTCTTCCTGTTTCCTTTCCTACAGTAGTTACACCCACAACTACTGTACCAGAAGTATCTCCCTCACAGGGAACCACTTCTTCGTCATCCACTTCTTCCATCACCGATGTTGCCTTGCCTATTAAGGAAAAATCTAAAGAAATAGCACTGGCACCTACACTTTCGGTTCCTGAACTTAAACCGAGACAACTAAAGTCTAACGTTGCATCATCAGTACCTCACCATCTCCTTCCCCGAAAAGGTTACAATCACCTTATGCGGTTGAAGTTGTCACCATCCCCGAAAAAGGAAAACCAATATTTTAGACTATTAAGACTCTTGGTGCTTTCCCTCAAAAATCTCTCTCTATGCCTCATAGAAGATTGGATTTTTCCACTGAGAAGGCATCTTCTACAACACCATCAAAACCATCATCTTCTTCTACAACACCTTCTTCACTGGTGTCTCGTAAAGTGGATTTACCCACTAGAAAGGCATCACCTCTTTTATCAGGACCATCATCTTCGTCACCAAAAGCCAAGGCACCCTTTGTTCCTCCTATCAGACCTATTTTGGGAGCTCCTCCCTCATCTAAGTCAGTCTTATCTAAATCATCATTTGTTTCAACCAAGCAACATTCTTCATCTCTAAAGACCACAACGCTTGTCACATCTTCGTCTTCTTCAAAATCTATCTTAGGAGCTCCTCCTCCACCAAAATCAATCTTGCCTCACTTACTTCCATCTCAAGCACCCAAGGTTGCTTCTCCCGATGTCCAGAAAAGAAAAATGATCCCTAAAAAGACTATCAAACCAGATATGCAGATTCTTTTACCTCGGTAGTCTATTAAGGAAAAAGAGGCACATTCGTCATCTCTTACCTCATCTTTGTCTCTTTGGATTCTATACTTTGAAATTCTTTACCAACTTATCCAATCTTCATCCATATATCTTCCTCCTATCAAACCCTATAATCCTAAAGGAATAAAACCTTCCCGTTCAACTCGATTTGATTTGTGTTTACCACCACACTCCAAGACATGACACCGAGGGATGTAAAGCCCTTCAATCTATCGTTAGCAGTCTCTTGGAAGAAAGTGATCTTTTACTAGAAGAGAAGGAGGAACAAGTATCTCTTGTCATCTCAACTACATCTCGAGCCTAACGATCTACTCGCAATTCTAGATCTATTAATTCCACTCCGGATGATCTTCCACCTTCTCAAATTGACACGATTCATATCGCCACTAGAGCACAACAATATGATAATCTATCATCATTTACATCTCGGCCACAAATTTTCATTTCTGCATCCCCTGAAGGAGTTCCTCCTTCCTCATCAACCCCGTTACCTCAGGTTCAGATTCCCGTGTCAGTTGAGGAAAATGTTATGAAACAACCTACCCATGCTCTGGTCAAAATGTCTCTTTTTGACCTCATTCAATCATCTCCATAGCATCTCCAGAGCTCGATTGATAATCCGCACTATATTGCAGCAGTGAATTTAGATGAGCCCCACCTTTTGAGATGGTTGTTGGTTTAAATAGACCGTCAATCGCCATTTCCTTTAAGGATTCTGAAATTCCCCCTTTCTTCGAGGATTTAGAGGCTCCTCTTTATCACGCTTCAAATCAACAATACTACGTTAAAACGCACTATTATCGATAGTGTTTACGCACTTAATGTAATTTCCTCTCACACATTCAAGCAACTTAATTTACCAAAAATGTAGTGTCACCACCGCCTTTTTTCCCTTCGATCATTTAATGATCACTGGCGCTTACTTTAGGAACGTGGTCTTGCCCATTCGAGTAGGTAAGAAATCGCTTCACGAGCTCTTTTACATTTTTGAAGGAAAATTCCACTATAATATGATTCTCGAACACTCCTAGATTTTTACAATGCATTGCATCCCATCAACCCTCCATCGATGCTTAAAATATCGGTATGAGGAAAAATCTATACTCATCTAGGATATCCTTTTCCTTCCATACAATGCGTCATGACCACATGGTTTTCCCTCTAAAGGAGAATGCTTGTTCTCCTGACAAGGCTTCATCCTCTTCCATACCTGCAACAAAACTACCAGATTTACAAAAATTGGAAGAAACGTTGCAACGTTTTTCTCTAGGAGAGCTTCCTCTTCTCTCTTTTGATGCCCATCTCAAACCTAATGAGTATGGTAGACTAGACAAACAACCTAAATATCAGCCAAGTCTTGGTCACATCGTCACCATTGGTTTGCCCAATCAATAGAATAACTTCATTTATGGTGGTCTTGATACACCTCACTATCACCCATATTCTCTCCAAACCCTATTCAACAGGGTTTGATTGTTTACAAAATCCCGCATTCACAAAAACTTATTTATATCGATGCGCGTGGAAGGGCTTTGGCCTAGGAAAGTATGAACATGGTGTGCATGACCTCGCATCCATTCCAACTCTCAAACCACATCAAAAATTTGGTTTAGGATTTAAACCTCTCTCAAAATCCACCATCACCATTCTCGATGAGCCTATTTCCATTAAGGAACCATCTTCTCCCACCAGGTCAGAAGCATCATTTGATGTGGATGATGCCATTTCCATCCCGCCTAACTTTTTTTAGTCAATACCATTTCTATAGGTCCATTAACCTATGAAACTAATGGCGAATCCACTTCCATACCATTAGTCTTCCCTAAAATAGTTGGAGACGACTCTCCCACTGTCAACACTATCCACTGTACAGATGATGATTCCATCCTCACCTATCTGGGGTAGAGGACTCTTATCTTACTAAAACCATTCCTTCCTTGACACGTTTATGCTTCTCAACAAAGCCACTTTCGACCTTAATATAGGGACCTCTAAATACCCTCGCATAATTAAGGTCAGCCAATCTTTAATCCACGGGAGTTAGGAGACTTCACCACCTTTCTTTCCAACCATCACCAAGCATTTGCTTGGTCATATGAAGATATGCCAAGACTTGATCCTAATATTGTCGCCAAAATATCGTTACTCTTCCAGGACATCAAACCGGTTAAACAAAATTACATAAAAAAGCACCCTTGTGTAGCCCTTCTTGTTAAAGAAGAGTTACTGGTACGCTTGCTTTCTACTAACTTCATCCAACCCATGACTATCCACAATGGGTTTCAAATGTTGTACCAAAGAACCAAAACTACTGGGAAAATTTGAATTTGCACGACTTACGGGATCTTAATCTTGCTTGTTCGAAAGATTATTTCCTCTACCTAATATCGATCAACTCGTGGATTTAACCACGGGGCATGAGATGCTTTCTCTTATAGATGGGTTCTCTAGATATAATCAAATTCTCATCACACCAGAGGACTAGCATAAGACTTCCTTCATAACCCCTTGTGGGACTTTTTGTTATCATGTCATGCCTTTCGGTCTTAAGAACGTAGGAGCAACCTATCAACAAGCCATGACCTACATCTTCCATGATCTCTTACAAAAACTATGGAAGATTATGTTGATGATCTCCTTGGTAAATCCAAACGCCATTAGGATCATCTTTTCATTCTTGCACCTCTCTTTGAGAGGCTCATTCACTTTTGTCTTTGCCTAAATCCATCTAAATGCGTGTTTGGCATTCTCACTGGTAAACTCTTAGGCTTTATCATTTCTATTAGGGCATTGAAGTCAATCCTGCAAAAATAAAGGCTATCCTTGAGATGCCTCCCCCTTCTAACTTAAAACAGCTCCGCGGTCTTCAAGGACGCCTTCAATCAGTGCATCGTTTTATCTCACAACTATCAGACCGTTGTCAACCTTTTCATCATCTCCTCGTAAGAATGTTCATTTTGAATGGGATGAGCATTTCCAAAAGGCCTTTGATGATATCAAAGCTTATCTTCTTTCTCCACCCGTGCTTACACCTCCGCATGAGGGGGAGCCATTCTATCTTTATATTTCTATGACTGACCAAGCTCTGGGAGCTATGATCTCACATCGGGATGCTAACAGTAAAGAACAAGCCATCTATTACATCAATCACACCCTTCATGAGTATGAAACACGCTATTCTGAAGCTGAAAAATTATGTTGTGATCTCTTCTTCGCCACTTCTAAGCTTCATCACTACCTCCTCAATCATAAAACTTATATTGTTAAAAGTGTCAACCCACTCAAGACAATGTATGCAAAACCCTATCACAATGATCGTATCACTTGTTAGCTCATGCTCATGACAGATTTTGATCTCGAGTTCATCTCACAAAAATCTATCAAGGGTCAGGTCATTGTGGATCAATTAGCTGATACTCCTCTTCTAGACACTCAAATTCCCCTTGCTCAATTCCTAGATGAGTGCATTCAACAAATTGATTTCAGTCTTTCTCCGTTTAAAATAAAACTCTTCTTTGACGGGTCCAAATGTCAGCAAGGGGGAGGTGCAGGTTTTGTCATGATTCCTCCTTGGGGTGCACCTATCCCTGTCGCACACAAACTTAACTTTGAGTGTACCAATAATATGGCTAAATATGAAGCTCTTGTTTTAGGTCTTCAGAATGCCATTAATCTTGGTGCTCACCATATCAACATCTTTGGTGATTCTGAGCTCATCATTAATCAAGTCATGGGTGTCTATCAATGTAAAAATGATATTCTTCAAAAATATCATGATATCGTTCTCTTTCAACTTCAAGCTTTTGATAAATTTACTATCCAAGCTATCCCTCACATTGCAAACTGATTCGTGGATACAATGGCTTATTTAGCCTCGCTTATTCCACCTTTTACCAAAGACTCGTGACTTTCTGTGGTTGTGTAGTGTTTAGACCAGCCATCTCATCTCAAGCGGTTGACTTGATTAATTCCGTCCAAAGACTCAAGATGAGTGGTATCAGCATATTTTTGATTATCTATCTCATTCAACACTTCCTTTAGATCTGAATTCTAATGGCGTAAAGATCTTTTATCCTATGCGCTAGTCGCTATACTATTCTAGGCGAAATCCTCTACAAACGTGGTTTTGATGGTATTTTTCTTCGGTGCCTCAAAATCCCTGAATCATCTAAAGCCATCCAAGAAGTCCATGATGGTATCTATGGTGGACATTTTAGTGGCTTGGTCATAGCTAAATCCATCTTACGTTTAGGTTATTATTGACCTTCTCTTAATCGAGACTATTGCGAATACACCAAAAAAATGTGTCAAGTGTTAACAACATTCTAATCTTACACATATCCCTAGTCAGGCTTTGAACCTACAATAGATTTGTGGCCTTTTTTACAATGGGGTCTTGACCTTATCGGTCTCATCAATCCTTGATCTTCACAACATCATCACTCTATCATTACTTCCATAGAATACTTCACTAAGTGGGTGGAAGTTATTCCTCTTTCATCAACCAAAGCTAAACCCATTGTTGATTTTGTCTATCAACACATCATTTTTCGCTTTGGTGTCCCACACAAACTCATCACAAAAATGGTAAATCTTTCAAAAACGTTGATTTGCAGAACCTCTGTGACACTTTTAATATCAAACTCATATTTTCTTCTCCATACTATTCCCAAGCTAATGGCTAGGCGAAGGCTTCAATAAAACTTTGCGTAATATCCTCGCAGTAACTAATCAGTCAAGCCGGTAGGGATTGGCATTTACATATCCCTTTTGCTCTCTAGGCTTATCGAACTAGCATTCATACTCCTACTGGTGCTACTCCCTTCTCTCTCATCTATGGGTCTAAGGTTGTCCTTCCTTTGGAAGTCCAGATCCCATCTCTTCATGTCTCTCTCAGAGAATTTGTCTCTGATGAGGACTGTCGTCAAAAAATCATCTAGCACAACTTGATTTGCTCGATGAGTGGCGTCTTAATGCTCTGGAGCATCATCAAGTCTACCTTGACCATGTCAAACATGCTTATAACAAGCACTTGCAGCACCGTGACTTCAAATTTGGTGATCTTGTTCTTAAAGAAAACCAAAATGTCACTACACTTGAAAGGAGTCAGTGTGGTAAGTTTGATCCTAACTAGATGGGTCCATACGTAGTCACTCATAAATATGGGTTTAGGGCTTATCGTCTATCTTCCATGGATGGTGTACCTAAAATAGAACCTCTTAATGCTTTGCATCTAAGGCCCTTCTACTATTAAAATCTCTCTTACACATGGTCTTGGTCACCAAAAAGATCTTTTATCCATCTAATACCAGTCATGTATTACGTAAGTGATTTGGAACTATAAGGTTCTCCATGCGTTATTTCTTTCTATACCTTAAATATGAGTACCACGGATCTACTCATGGAATTTTCTTACGGATATGTTCCTCCTCATGGTAGCAACACCTTAATCACTAATTCATCTTTCCTAAGTGACTATCTTAATCTAATCTACTTGAGGCAAGAGTACATGTTTATATACATTTTCTTAGTCTAAACTCAAATTCTTTCAAAAAAAAGAGAGAAAGAAAAATATGCTATCCTAAATTCTGAAAGATAGACTAATCCCTTGAAAGACATCTATCCATGCCTTCCAAATATATCAAAAAGTATAGACCATTCCTTGAAGGATGGCTATCATCAAATTCAAAATCTGATTCCTCTCAAGGACGGTTTGTTTATTTCATGGAATTTTCAAGTCTTCTCGTATTAATCAGCCTCTGCGATGCCAATGCACTTCCTCTTCGCAAGTGTTATCACCGAATCACAGCACCCCTGTGCATGTATTTGAACTCACAGTGTGATTGGATAACATGGGTACTATCTCCAAGTTGTGGGACTTGCTACTTGAGATAGACCTCCAGAGAAAGCTGGTTCTTGCTCCTAAACTACCTGCCACAATCTACTCTAATGCAGGGTAAACTAACTATTCTAATCTAACTTTCCAAGGGACCAGGGAGAGAGAATGCATAAAATGAAATCCTACACTAAAGCGGTGATACACCAGAAAAGGAGGGTGTGAGAGTAATCTCCAAATGTGTGAAATACAGAGGCAAAGTGCACACTAGAAGAGGGGATGACAGTTCTCCATAATCTAGCAAAATGCATTCACAACAATATCCCAAGAATACACAATGATAATGAATCCTATAGGGAACATAATAAAAGACACAATATTCTTGTAGAAAGATAAAAGGGGCAAGAAGAATGAAAGAGAACACAAATAGGGAAGATACATCCACAAACTGATATTTTATTGCTTCATGATATGCACAGTTCAATCTATTACAAGATAAGGGCCTGGATCACCATGCAAGGAGTCCACTACAAGGGCCTGCAACACACTGGCTTCACAAAGCAATTTTGGCAGAGCTTTGCTACCCAAAAACTCTCTCCTTTACAATGAGCCCAACACTCCAATTTATAGAAAAAATGAGAAGGAGAAGAGAAGGGAAAGTGGAAATCCCAAAATCTGTCCTTCAACCACCTGTAAGAGGCATTAAATTGAGTGGAATGGTTATACATTACTTGGAAAAGGCTCCCCATACTGTCCCATGTGCTGCAGCAGAGAAAGAATGATGGCCATGCCTCTTAATTGCACTCCCAGCTACCAAATAAAACACTGTTCTGAACCTGGCCACGTTTCCTCAAAAATCTTAATCAATTTCTGATCAAATCTGCAATTTCTTGATTGATATGCATCGGGCAAGGAACCATGATTCCAACGGTACCAATTTTGTGTGATTTCGTTGAGAAATGCAAAAGTTATGGCCTTCTGAGTGCGGGCAGCTATTTTGGGCCTAGCAGGCGTTTTCTGTCATTTGACGGGAATGAGCATTAACTGACTGGAGCCGAATATGTTTCTCTTATTTAAATATATCTATCCTCATTAAAATTAAGAAATCCAGTTTTTCTGGCGTAGAGGACATCGTGCTCGTTCCAGAAAGTCTAATTTTGTGAAAATCGGAGCTCGGAGTCAAAAGTTATGGCCGTTTGAAGTTCCACGGGTCAAATGTTGACTTTTCTCCTCTGCCTTCGGCCGCTTCGGATTTTCACATCCCGCGCATCCCTTTGTCCCACTTGGCAAAGTGCTGAAATTTTCCATTTCGGCCGAACCGGCCGGTTCGCGTTACTTTTGGCCCACAGCGTTTTCATTTGCTTTTGGATGCGGGACAAATTCAGCCCGATCGCCTTGGTTCGCGTGCTTTTTGGCCCGCGACGTCTCGATCAAAGTTCTCATTTCGGCTGATCCGCCGGTTTGCGTCTCGCATACCTTCGTCCAACTGTTCGGCTGCCTTGACTCATTTCGGCCGAACCGGCCGGTTTGCGTGCCCTTGGCCCACGCGTCCCATTTGCTTTTGGGCCGCTTATGCCGATTTCGCCTGCCGGCTTGGCGGTTCGCGCCTTTTGTCCCAGATGATGTCCCAAAGCGACCCTCTTAGCGGTTAGCCAATTTTTTCCATTTTTGGCTAGTTCGATTTCCGCATCCCACGCGTCCCTCGCGTACTTTCGGCCCGGATGTCCCATTTGCTTTCGGACGGCCTGGCGGCCTTTCGGCCGGTTCACGCCTTTTCGTCCCAACTGTCCCGACTGTTGCGAGGACTAGGACTTAGCCATTTTTCATGATTTTTCCTGGCCCGAACTTGTTTTTGCAATTTTTTCACATTTTCTCAAAATTTTCTCTCTTCTCCTTGGACAAGGGAGTTAGAAAAAATATGAGGGGACCCTAGAAACCTGACCTTTTATCTGGATTTAATATAATTGCTTGGGACTAAAGAATTTGATGCATGTTATCAAAATTACCTTGAGGGTGAATTTTGGATAACAATTTTGGTGACTCAGCGGGGTCATCTGCCTGCCAGATGAAGAATGGCCAGCTGCTTGTAGCAATCCATTGGGCATGGAGTCTATTTGATAACCTCTCAGCTGATCTGAAATTTGAAAACCTGTGTCCTTGAGCCATTGAATCATTCGTTGAGCTGGTTTTCTTATGGCTGCAAATTCTTTCTCAGGAGCTTGATGAACTGCAAACATGCACATACTAGAAGCAATAGGACATGTGCACAAGCACTTAGGGAAATAAAAACTACTCTAACAGTAGTACAATGTGCATAAGCACTTAGAGGAATGGAAATTCTAAATTAATATTTACAAGGGTGAAAAGCTATCTTTCTAGTAGCAGCGTTTGAGATAGATTCCATTGACCGGAATCTACAATTCTTCACCATCCAACTTAGCCAGTCGAAAAGCGTTGCTACCTTTGCATTCAACGATCATATACGGGCCACTCCAGATGGCATCAAACTTGGAGTGCTTTCCTGGTTTTGCACGATCAGCATCCCATTTCAACACCAAATCTCCAATTTGGAAAGTTCTAGCCTTGGCTTTCTTATCAAAAGTCTTCTTGATCAGGGCTTGATCCTTCTCTATTGCCTGGGCTGCATGCTCTCTTGTCTCTTCTAATTCCATCAGCTCTGCATACCTGATTTCCATAGGTTCAAACTCAGCTAGTTCCAACTGTTTCATGAGTTCCAATGCTGGCAACTCAAGTGATATAGGTAGAACTGCTTCTTTCCCGTATACAAGCTTGTATGGAGAGCTTCCTATAGATCTCTTGGGTGTGATCCTATCAGCCCATAGAGCTGATTTGAGCTTTGCATGCCAAGTTCTCTGATTTTCATCTAGAGTCCTTTTGATGATTCTTAGTAGGTTCTTGTTCGTAGACTCGGCTTGGCCATTACCTTGAGGGTAATAGTTCGATGAAGTGCTGAGATACACACAATTCTTGACAGCCCATTCAGTGATCTTTGTGCCAAGGAATGCCAATGCATTGTCTGATATGATAGTGGCAGGGGCACCAAACCTCGTGACTATCCCTTCATAGAAATCTAAGATATTAGATTCATTTGCCTCCTTGAGTGCCACTGCTTCGGTCCACTTGGTGAAATAGTCTGTTGCTGTAAGTATCCACTTGTGACCTTGACTCGAATTGGGATTGATAACCCCAATGAAGTCCAATCCCCATTGCATGAATGGCTGATTCACTGAAATTGGACGAAGGGGCAGCACTGCTAACCTTTCTTTCCCCGTGAAGAATGCACATTTCCTACATTTCTTGACCCATGAGTAGCAATCGTTGAACACAGGTTGGCGGTAGTAACCAGCTTTCATGATTTTGAGAGTCACTCGTGGAGAAAAGTGGCCTCTCGCTTCCCGTCGTGGAACTCGTGTATGATCTTCTCAACTTGACCTGTTCCAATGCATCTTAATAGAACTCCATTGATGTCTTTTTAAACAAAACTCCATCAACAAGCACACATGGAATGGCTTGTAACCTGAAGTATCTCCTCTTTGCCTTGCTCATACGGGGCACAAGCACATGTCTGAGGTAATGCACCAAGTCTTGAGTCCAACATGGGATGGGTGCATCATCAGCTGGTTGTTCTTGATCATTCTGTAGTAGCAAGACAACATCCTCTTCACTTTTTGGCTCGTCTGGTTGTTTGGAAGCGAGCTGCTCACACAAGCCTTTGCCACGAACTAGCTTGGTCACTTTGACCTCGATATCATATTCCATCACCCAAGTGATCCACCCTTTCTCTTCTCGTTTAAATCCTTGTTTAGGAGAAAGTCATTGACACTAGCATGAGACACCATCAGTTGAATCTTATTGTTTGAGACCAAATGTCTGAACTTCTTCAAGCTCCTGATGACAGCAAGGACATGCTTTTCGATGAAAGAATACTTTATTTCGTAATCTTCCAAGGTTTGGCTGAAGAATGCTATGGGCTGTTCTGAACCTTCTCTATTCAGTTGTGTCAAGATAGCTGAGATTGTATCTGATCCTCCAAACGCATACAACATGAAGTCCTTTGAGAAGTCTGGGTTGATAAGAGTTGGAGCTTGTGATATTGCACGCTTGATGTCTTCAAAACTCTCTTTGCCTTCTGCTGTCCATTTGAATGCCAGACTCTTTTTCAACATCATTGTTAGAGGCTTCACAAGAGTGGAAAAATTAGGCACAAATCTTCGGACAAAGTTTATCCTTCCTAAGAAGCTTTGGAGAGATTTCTTGTGGTGTGGCAATGGAAGCGTTCGGATGGCTTCAACCCTTTCAGGATCAATTGTTAGCCCTTCCCTAGAGACAATGTGGCCCAACAATTTTCCCTCGTGTGCCAAGAATATACATTTCTTTGGATTCAACGACACCCCACTGAACCTTCGCACCTCCTGAAACACTTGTCTCGAGATGAAAGAGATGGTCTCATTGCATTCTTTGAGAAGACAAATGATATCATCTAGGTATACCAGCACTATATTATTGATTAAGCCTTTGAACGCCATATCCATAGCTCACTCAAATGTTGCTCGAGCATTTGGCACCCAAATGGCATCTTCTTGTAAGCATACGTGCCCCATTTTGTAGTGAAGGCCGTCTTGAATTGATCTTCTTCCTTCACCATTATCTCGATTATAGCTCGAATATCCGTCTAGCAATGAACACCTTTACAACCAGCTACAACTGCAATATTTGTTCCATTGATGGAAGCGGATAATGATCTTTGAGTGATGCTCTATTTAGATCGTGAAAGTCCACGCACAATCTTATTTCTCTATTTCTCTTTCTTACCGGCACCAAGTTTGCAACCCAACTTGAGTGTTTGATGGGAAAGATGATACTAGCCTCAATGAGCTTGCTTAACTCTTTTCTCATGAGAGGCTCGATATGAGGATTTCTTCGGCCTTTGCTTTTGCACAGAGTGCTTGGATTCTAGGTCCAACTCAATAGTATGTTGTGCCAACTTTGGATTGAAACCTCTTAAATCTTTGTAAGTCCAGAAAAGACATCTCGGGAATTCTTGACAAAGCTGAACAAAATCAGATTTCTCTTGTGGAGTACTTACTTTGCCGATTTGCAATGTTTTGCCTTCTTCCACTAAAATAGGTTATGAATCTTCACCTTTTACTTGAATGTTTTCTTTCTCCTTTCGAACCGATCATTCGGGTTGAAGATTGACTCCAGTGTTATGAGGCCTTTTGGTAATTTGTTGGTTCTCACTGCACCACTTGGTCGCCATACTTTGCTGCTCTAGCTTGTCTTGATTCCTCACGGAGAACTCAACTTCTTCTTGCGGGAAATTAACAATTTGCTTGATCATTCTCAAAGACTTGCCAACTTGTGTTGTTATCCGAAACAGCCGGTCTCACAACCACTTTGATATGAGGCTAAGTTTTCTCACTTTTGATACTTTCTACAACATCAAACGCAGCCCCAATTGCTACCAGTCAAATGTCAATGCTCCATTCTTTTTCCTTGGGATGGAAATGATGCTAAAAGCTTCAAAATCTTCAATAAGATCCCATACCCGATTTTTGTAGTTCTTCACAGATCATTTTTGGCAGCATTCCGCCCCTTAACTTGGTTGACAATCAATTCACTGTCACCAAAGACTTGCAAATTCTTGATGCCTTTCTTCTTTTCCCAGTGCATTCCGTGAATTAAGGCTTCATACTCACTGTGTTGTTAGAGCATGCAAACTGAAAACGGAAGGCCGAGTAATACTTTATACCTTGTGGTGAAATGAGCATAGCTCCTCCTCCCCGCACCTTGTCTACTCCTTGACCCATCGAAGAACAACCGCCATACTTCATTCTTGTCTTTATGATCTCGGCTTGGTGATGCTAGGAAGAGGTTGACTTTCTTCATGTATGCAATAGAATCCTAGCTTAGATTCTTCTATTTCTTGATAAGGATCAAAAGCATGCACTTTGCTTGCCCATTCATCAAGAGTCAAATCTGGGATGCTTCCAACCTTGGTGTCAGCTTCATCAGTGCTTGGATAATCTTCTTGATCAAACGCTGAACAATTGGTATTGATTTGGCTTGGAGTGTAAGGCTCAATATGAAAGTTTGCGATAGGTTCAGATCTGATTGTGGCCTTAGTTCCATATCTTGTTCTGAACAACATGTGTGACCAATCCGCTGAAAGATAGCCTCCAATTTTAGCAGTGAAGTCTCTTGACAAGCACAATGCGAAGAGTGGTGGCAGGTCTATGACTGACACATCTTGTAACACCATTACATTGGGACATGCGTGCAGTGTGAGGCTCAAACCTTTGATTACTCCAACCGTTGTTACTGCTGTCCCGTCTAATTGTACTACACCCTTGGAGACGACTTCATATTGAAGCCCTAACTGGTCAGCTATCTGTTTTGGCATTACTGAACTACTTGCCCCAGAGTCAATCATGCAATTATGTACCAACTTTTCTCCTATGATCAATGAAACATAAAATGGAGGGGGCTTCGACATTTTACCTTGCTGTCCTCCACGATTCCCCTCAGGCTGGGCAATATTTGTGAGCACTTTTTCTTGCGTCTGAACTTGCTGATTCGAAGTTGGCCAGTCCTTCATGGCAGCTTCCAACAAATCTCTTTGGCCTGGGATGGATAGTGATTGCCACATTGATATGTTGACATTTGTCTTCTTCATCTGATCAATGATGTTGAATGGGGATGAAGCATCTCTTTGTTGTACCTTGGCCTGTACATTCATTCCTTGTGTATGGGCAGCAACAACTGGCATTTGAGTTGGTTTAGGAGCTGGTTTAGGTGCTCCTTGCATGTTTGGAACTACATTTTGTTTGCCAGCGGCTTGTGGAGGGGTAGAAGGTTGTGGATTACTCGGATCTAATGGTTGTCCTTCACCCAAATTTCTCCTTTTTGATCTTGTGTTGGCTGCAACACTTTGAGAGGGTATTTGATTCATACCACAAAATCTTGACCGCCAATTGACAAGAATGGTTTCATTCGGAGATGTTTCTTGCTTTGAGATGCTTCCTGCTGCTGATCTCCTTCATGGCTAGACTCTTGCGACCCACCAATGGTTTGCACCATCAGGGCCTGATTTAATGCACCATTAAAGCACATTGATTGGTTATGTGGCTGACTGCACGGGAAACACCAATCATATTCTTGGGCCATGTTATTTTGCACCGGTACCAAAGCTTTGGATGTGGATGCAACATTGGGATTATAGGGCTGAAATGGTCTGTTGGCAGGAGGCCTTGCTTGATTCTGATTTTGATTTGCAGCCTGAGTTGGTGGCCTATTTTGTTGGTATGGGGGCCTAGCCTGGTACTGCGCTTGAGGCTGATATGGTCTAGCACTTTGAGCTTGCTGTCTTTTGATAGTAACCAGCTCATTTCCCAAATTTTGCAATTGTTTCATGACCTCTTGGAGTTCATTTGAAGCACTAGAGGATGAAGTAGAAGTCTCATTTGAACTTTGACTTCTAGGGGTGGGAATAGGAGCAGAGTGGGTGTTGGGTTCTTGGATTTTCTAAGCTCGGATACAAGGGCATGGGAGGCCTAGGAGCCAATTTACCAGCTTGAATAAGACAGGTTTTCAGCTCTAATGGCAATGCTATAAGCGGCCAGTAAGGTTGTGCCTCCCATAGATTGAATTAACATAGAAGTATCGAGAATTCAAAGCTTTAAGGTAGTATAGAAAATCACCTTCTTGTTGCTTTGATTGTTCTTGGAATTCTCTCCCAAGTCTTTTGAAATCTGAAGTTGAAGTCGGTTAGCTTTGCTCATTGGAAGCTCTCTTGATGGTTGTCACTGCTCCAAAAGAGACAAGTTGTCTCCCTTCTCTCCAAATTGATTGTGAAGTGCTATACACGGTTGGTTCCAATTTGTGATTGAACCCGGCTTCAAGGCTTCTAAACCATTGCAATGCTTTCCCCTTGAATGAAGACGCCAACAATTCGACAACATACTTGCATCTCATTAATCTCATGGATTGCACAAATATTGGCAATGTCCTTGACATGATCACTAGGAGTGGTCGATTCTCTCCAGTGAAGTACGGAATGTTCTTCATCTTTGCTGCAATCGGGATTGGATTTTGTGCATTGAGAGCAAGTGGGTCAGCTGCCAAAGAAATTGACATAGGGATTTGGTGGTTGCACCATTCTCCGATTGGTCGAAGAACTCTTGTTGATGCGAGAAAAGGTCTACCGGGTGGGTGTAGACAAAGTTCTATTAGGTGGAGACGCAGATCTTTGAGCTCTTCTTCCCCTTCTTTCTCTGCGTGGAGATAGATGCAGATAAACAAACAATCCTTCCTCCCTTTTTCTTGACCTAGTCTGTATTCTTCTCATAAATTTTCCAGGCTTAGATCGCTGCTTGAAACCAGCCGATTATACCTCTTTTGGAGTCGCGGATGTGCAATTTTAAAGCTCCTTCAAAGTGGAACTTACAACAAGTGCACATCAATCAATCTTGTTGCAATAATGAAGTGAATACCTATAGTGTCCCACCGGTGTGCCAGAAACTGTTATCACCGAATCACAACACCCCTGTGCATGTATTTGAACTCACAAAGGTGTGATTGGATAACATGGGTACTATCTCCAAGTTGTGGACTTGCTACTTGAGATAGACCTCCGTGAGAAAGTTGGTTCTTGCTCCTAAACTACCCGCCACAATCTACTCTAATGCGGGGTAAACTAACTATTCTAATCTAACTTTCCAAGGGACCAGGGAGAGAGAGAATGCATAAAATGAAAGCCTACACTAAAGCAATGATACACCAAAAAGGAGGGTGTGAGAGTAATCTCGAAATGTGTGGAATACAGGAGGCAAAGTGCGATTAGAAGAGGGGATGACAGTTCTCCATAATCTAGCAAAATGCATTCACAACAATATCCCAATACATACACAATGATAAAGAATCCTCTGCAGAACATAATAAAAGACACAATATTCTTGTAGAAAGATAAAAGGGGCAAGAAGAATGCAAGAGAACACAGCAGGGGAAGATACATCCACAAGTGATAATTTATTGCTTCATGATATGCACAGTTCAATCTATTACAAGATAAGGGCCTGATCACCATGAAAGGAGTCCACTACAAGGGCTTGAACACATCAAGCTTCACAAAGCAATTTTGGCGAGCTTTGCTACCCAAAAATCTCTCCTTTACAATGAGCCCAACACTCCAATTTATAGAAAAATGAGAAGGAGAAGAGAAGGAAAGTGGAAATCCCAAAATCTGTCCTTCATCCACCTGTAAGAGGCATTAAATTGAGTGGAATGGTTATACATTACTTGGAAAAGGCTCCCATACTTGTCCCATGTGCTGCGCAGCAGGGAAAGAATGATGGCCATGCCTCTTAATTGCACTCCCAACTACCAAATAAAACACTGTTCTGAACCTGGCCACGTTTCCTCAAAAATATCAATCAATTTCTGATCAAATATGGAATTTCTTGATTGCTGTGCATCGGGCTCGGAACCACGATTCCAACGGTACCAATTTTGTGTGATTTCATTGAGAAATGCAAAAGTTATGGCCTTCTGAGTGCGGGCAGCTATTTTGGGCCCGCGTGCGTTTTACTGTCATTTGTGACAGAATGAGCATTAATGCGATCGGAGCCGAATATGTTTCTTTTATTTAAATATATCTATCCTCATTAAAATTAAGAAATCCAGTTTTTTTGGCGTAGAGGACGTCGTGCTCGTTCCAGAAAGTCCAATTTTGTGAAAATCGGAGCTCGGAGTCAAAAGTTATGGCCGTTTGAAGTTCCACGGGTCAAATGTTGACTTTTCTCCTCTGCCTTCGGCCGTTTCAGATTTTCACGTCCCGCGCGTCCCTTTGTCCCACTTGGCACAGTGCTGAAATTTCCCATTTCGGCCGAACCGGCCGGTTCGCGTACTTTTGGCCCGCGCATCCCATTTGCTTTTGGACTGTCTGGGACAAATTCGGCCGATAGGTCGCCCGGTTCGCGTACTTTTGGCCCGCGCATCCTCGATCGAAAGTTCTCATTTCGCCGATCTGGCCGGTTTGCGTTCCAGCGTACCCTTCATCCAACTGTTCCGAGCTGCCTTGACTCATTTTGGCGAACCGCCGTTGTCAGCGACTTTTGGCCCACGCGTCCCATTTGCTTTTGACATGCTTATGCTGATTTCACCTTTCGGCGGTTCGCGCCTTTGTCCCAGATGTCCCAAAGGCGACCCTCTCAAAGTGATTAGCCAATTTTTTCCATTTTTCAGCCGATTCAGATTTCCGCGTCCCTCGCGTACTTTCGGCCCGGATGTCCCATTTTCTTTTCGGATCGCTTTGCTGGCCTTTCGGCCGGTTCGCGCCTTTTCGTCCCAACTGTCCCGACTATTGCGAGGACTAGGACTTAGCCATTTTTCATGATTTTTCCTGGCCCGAACTTGTTTTTTGCAATTTTTTCACATTTTCTCAAAACTTGCTCTCTTCTCCTTGGACAGGGGAGTTAGAAAAAATATGAGGGGACCACTAGAAACCTGACCTTTTGTCCGGATTTAATATAATTGCTGCGGACTAAAGAATTTGATGCATGTTATCAAAATTACCTTGAGGGGTGAATTTTGGATAACAGCAAGTTTTTTCACTTTTTAGCATCATTGAAAGACTTCCCGTATCGATCAGTCTTTCTATGTCTAGAAAACTTCCCGCATTGATCAGTTTTCTCTTCTATCAAAACAAAAATCATGAAGCTGAGATATAAGACCTTTTTCGATCATATGGAGACCCTATTTTTCCAATATGAGCACGTATTCTGTCCTTCGTATATTTCAACGAGATACATACTTACTTCTCGTTCCATCTATCTCTTAGATCTGGTTTGTGACTGACTAGTGTCAGGTTCATTTTATCTGTATCTATGGCCTTATGTGCATCGTCTTTCGGTTTCCTACCAAAGTCTCTATTTATGGTCGGTTAGGGGCCTAAGTTATCATTCTTTTTCCTATCTAGGTGTATTGCTTTTTATTTCTAAACAAGGATAATATCATTACATCCTTTGCTGTCACAAGGAGCATTTCCCATTATTATTTGTTGTTCATCCAATTAAATTGACATTTAACATGTTAATTTAGTCAAATCTATCTTCTATCTATACTCATCTTATCTACTTCGTCTAAAAGCACATCAAAGCATGTATTAAAAACACATGTGAATCCATCTATCTATTTCATTAAAATTAAATTAACATCTTACACATGTTTAGTTTATCAAATCTATCAATCACATCAAATCACATCACATCTATCTATCCTCTATCAGCATATGTCTATGTCCATCACATCACATCTATCTATCCTCTATCAGCATATGTCTATGTCCATCAAATCACATCACATCTATCTATCCTCTATCAGCATATGTCTATGTCCATCACAATTACACTACATCTATCCATATCTATCAAAATTAAATGCATGAGTACAATCACATAACACAAAAATGATGAATATATATATATACATGTGTGTCTGTACAAAAAAGAATGGATGGATTTCAATCAAGCCATCTATATCATACATCAAAAATGCCTTCAAATCGAGGCTACATCAGTATATCGATAAAAAAATAACATATCTATATCATAAAATCAGATAGGTGGAAGACACTATCTCCTCCACCCTCCTCTGGCCCAGGCTATCTCTCTTGGCCACCTCCTATTGAGCTAGAAGCACTGCTACGGCCCTACCACCACCTCGATCTCTCCCGATTCTCCCACCCTCCGATGCACCACTAGTTGTGGCTGTCACTGATCTCCTCCTTGCACCATAACGAGGCACATCAGGGGCATGTTGTGCCAAGGTGTCCTCATAGTATCTCACCTCGGTAAGGAGAGCCTGATAGGTGCTTAGACTCACCATGTTGGGTGCTCGTAATGGCACTGCTACTGCTGGTGGTGGCCCTCTTGATGCCGCACCCTGTGACTGGACTCTAAAGTGGTGCTTGTATCACCGTATTTGGCCCTGAGGGCCTCTCTATGCCGATGGTAGTGATCCCTCTGCTGGATCGTTGTATCTCGCTCCTGACGTGTTGTGTCTCTCTCTAATATCAGTGCATCCCTCTCCTCTGTCAGAGCTCTAATCTCCTTGAGGGCATCCTGGTGTGCATGTGTCAGTGCAGCGTGCTCTCCCTCCAGTCTCTCCAGCACTGTAGCTATGTCCTCCTCATCTGCATCTATGGATGCTGGTAGGTGTCATGGTAGCTCTGTAGGTACCATGCCACGTAGCCATCATCTACTCCTGCATCATCATCACTATCTGTGGAAGGTGGGGCCTCCCTCAGTGGATCTGCCGGGATCAAAATCGGTAGATCGGTCTCTCTGTTATCCCGCCTGTATGGCATGTAGGTGGTCGGGACTGTCTGTACTAAACTAAACTACCTCAGTACCCGTATAAATGGGATGCACTCCCACATATCTGGCCTGTGGCCCCTAACCACCCTGCTCCATCTCAGCTCCACCAGGTGAGCATCCTGACGCCCATGTCGGGTAGACCCGATATGGTCTCCAAATGACTGCTTTCTGGTGTCAACGTCCAAATGCTCGTATACCACTTTGTAGATCTCCCTATATCTCTCGGGGCCCCATAATCTAGGGCCCCCTCTGCTACTGGCATCCATGGAAGCCCTAATGGCTTGATCACTGCTATATGCTCATATGCCCAACAATGGAGCACAAAGCTAACATCAATACTTGTCCGCCTGCCTATAGTGTACATCCATAACTCATGATATATCTGTGCTACTAGGGCATCGAAAAATGTGAACACCTACCTAAACTCCAGGATGTCACACACATAGTCTAGTAATAGCAATGGAAATCTCCCACCTCCTAAATCTGGTAGAGAAAAATAAGAGATCGCCATCTGAATCAACGCAATCCGTCTACTCTGGCGTCATCCTATCTATAATGTGAGGCTATCCTCACTGCCCCAAACACTATCTCTAAATCATCTGCCCTATCTCCATACAATCATCCTAGGGCCCTCTCTGCTGCTCTCGTGGAGTGATCTCAATGCGTCCCCGGTGATTGGTAGCCTCATGATCCTATATATATCCTCATGGGTGATGGTCATCTCACCCATCCTGAACCAGAAAGTGCATGTCCTACTATCCCATCGTCGTATCAGTGCTCGCATCAACTCTACATCTCAAGGCACCCGTCGGTAGTAACGGAAGCCCCCAAGCCCGACTAGCTCTAGGTGATGCCAATCAACATCTATCACATCAGGGAGAATGGTCTCCAAAAGCTCGAGAATAGCATCCTACATATGTAATGCCTCTCGTGCCTGCATCCACGACATCAAGAGCAATGTTAGCTTCTCATTTATCCAAATCAAAACATCAAAAACACATTCTACCACTTTCTTAAGTCTAAACACTCCAATCGGCGTCGATTGAGTTCAATCGATGTCGATCTAATTTAGTCGACATCGATTGAAATTCCAATCGGTGCCGATTGAATCTAATCGGCGTCGATTTTTCTAATCGATGCCGATTGAAAGGTCAAGTGCCCAAAATACTTTGGCCTCTCATTTATCCAATTTTTCCTAAAAACTCACATCCTAATACATTATTTAAATGATAAAATTATATACCAAGTTTGGGTAGATCCACTTACCCCAGGTCATGTCCTCTTCCGCTTCTGGCTGCTCCCAGAGGCTTCCATGTTGCTCAAAATCAATTTTTGACTCTCTCTAAATCAATCATCGTGGAGTAAATAAATCATTCACGTTTTCCTTTCTCCTATTTATATGGGCTCAGTACAGTCGTCGCCGCGATTGGTTTAGTCAATGTTGACTTTGTCTATATCGACACCGATTGAGGCCCATCATGGCCGATTGGTAGCAATTTTACCTTTCCACATCACTTTCTTCCATCTCCTCATCTTTTTGCCAAAGTGTTGATGCTTGGCTTGTTTATCTGATCATTATTATCATCCGGTGTTGCCTTTTGGCACATATTTGTGGTATTATCACCCATTTCGAGTCTGTTCCCTACACATGGGTCACTCACATTTTTGGTAGCTTAAAGATCGCGGGTCTGTAGGCACTAACGTCGTCTGCTTTGCAGACCATCTAGTTGTCCCTACCAATGTGTCACTCTTTAGTTGCTACTATCTTGCATCTTCCTTCCACTCACGGGTCTGTAGGTACTAATGTCATCTCATATGAGGACCGTCTAGTTTTCCCTAACAATGTGAGCTCCTTAGGTCACTACCTTTTTTGGTTTTTACGTGCGTCATCAATGATTAGATCTACTCCAGATATCTAGCTGGGGCATCCTGCGTTCTCATCTACTTTTTCAAACTCAAGATCGGTTGGTCTTTAGGGATTCATCCTATCCCTAGTTTGAGGGGGATCACATCATCACATTTTCTTCCTTTCTTCCAACTCCTTGTTTTTATCTTACAACTTTTCTTATCGCAAGTTCCTCAACAAAAAGGAGCAAAATGTAGACACCTAAAATTAGTTACCCAATTTAGTGTCCCCCACATTCGTTTACCTTCTCGGGTAACCTAGGGCACCTTTATATCACCACTTTTCCTTTAGGGTATTAATCAAATATCTAATTAAACATCTATCCTAAGTTTTTTGTACCCCATTGTATTTTATCCATGGATAATTAAATATTAACTATTTAATTTTACTTTTTACATGTATCTTAAACCGCTTATCTACCCCATATCAATTTCCAACCTCCCATGCTATTTCTATCCATCTATCCCCCTATTTCTCCTCCCCCAAAACTGTCCAATAGGATATTTCCCATATTTGAGTCGGAAGGATCGCTTTCGTCTTTCCAAAAATGTTCGCTTTAGCAATTTTGGGATTCTGTTCCCTGATCGGCGCCGACCGGGTACTTTCGGTTGATGCTGATTTTTTGAATGACACCGATTATACCGGTCAGCACTACAATTACAAATATGGAGCCATAATTTAGTTATGGTTAGACAGAAAGAATGATAGAGAGTTTTGAGCATCAAGCCCGAGCATCTTCTATCAAGCGAAAGCAATTCCATCCAGATCAATCCCGAGAGGCGTCTGCTTCCTTACTTCTACCACATTGACATTGTGAGCCTCCATCGATCTCTTGTGACTCGATCATGCATCTAGCGGAGGTGGAGCTTTGTCAGTATCCCTACGACTCCTGCAGATCCAGCAGACATCGACGATCTAGCTTTCATTGTCTGTTTCTCAATCTTCGTACAATTTTCCCCTAGTCGATGCCGACCGATCCTGTCGATGCCAATTTTCCTAATCGACCCGATTTTCCTCATCGACGCCGATTTTCCTAATCAACGTTGATTCACCTAATTGATGTCGATTGGCTGCAGACACATAAAATAAATCGGTAACACAAATCCAACATTGTTTTCACAGTTTCCTATTTTTTGTTGCTTTGTCATTCCACTATCTACATTCTATCTGTCACTTTTAATCATAAAATCTAGACATTTACTTACATTATTTTATCATGTATGCATCTTCCTTTAATTGAAAACGTGGACTGAAATCCGGCGAGGAACTTATCGCCGCAGACCCTCTCTTCGAGCACTCCACCCAAATATCTTTTAACGTTGTCTTTTTCTCGTCAAGTATCTCGTGTTTCATAGGTTTCTCGAGATCTACTTTACAATATTTTTCGTGTGCGCTCGTCTTGTCTACATCGGATTTCTTTTCCATTTACATCTTTGGATCTTGTCTTATCTATCGTATTGATTTCATTTGAGTTTTAAGGGTTTTTGTCTTTAGGTTGGTACAATAACTTGGAAAGGTAAAAACATGGAAATTCTTGATCTACATGCACTAGAGCCCAACACATGTTCCTCCATTTCAAACTCAACACATAGGTCATTTGAAAAGTAGAGTATTGCAAGCTGGTGTTGGATTACAAGGGAATACATTCAGTGGTACTGAGTAATCATTCCAACATTTCATCATAAATTAGATTGATTGTAAAATTTGATGCTGGAAAAAATTTAAACCCAAGATATCTTTACAATCCTTTCAATGACCTAGCAATCTCATTACAAAATTTAACAAAGAGTTGATATTTAACGCCAAACGGTATAAGTTATTTGATTTAGAAGGATATATTTGTGGTTTTTAATTATTTGGGGAGAATTGTATAATATTATATTATTTATTTATTTAATACTTATAAACAATAACAAATTTGATATTATTTTAATTCATGGGAATGATTTGAACACAATTTTATCTAGAAATCTGATCTAAAATTGTATACACACTGTAAAAACATAAAATTCTTAAAATGTAAATAGTTTGACAAAATACTCTTAAACAAATCATTTTTTAGTTGAAAACTCCCTAAATAAACAATTAAATGCATCAATATTTAATTAAAAACATTGATTTTACTTCTTACACTCATAATTAATTTAATAAAATTATCTTTTTTAAATGAACTCATATTCTTTCCATATATTAAATATATCATATTAAACACTATTTTACAAAAATTGCTATTTGGGTAGAAGTAATAACCCATTAAAAAACATATATGCTTTGTAAGGATAATAAACATCCTATCTGAAATCTTACAACGCCTATGAATGCTGGGTAGCAAGGAGCACATATAGGGTTCTTCTTAATGCCAATGGAATATAAGGGATGTCAATTCCCACCTAAATTACCTACATTACCCCTAAATTGTGTTTTACCCAACTCAAAAATATGTTGTAATTCAGATTGAGATTCCATAAATGTGGGAGGGGACCCATGATGCAAAATAGAGTACCTTCATTGTGAAAAGTGCACGGAATAAATTTTGTACGTGTGGTCAGTAAAGTGGAGAGTGATTAGTGACCAAACAAAGCAAGACTTCTGATGCCATATTCACTTCAAGCCAACAAGTTTGTATTATTGTACATGATACTTGAATAAAATAATTTGTGAAGCTTCTAAGCATTTTGTAAGGCAAGATGAGAATGTCCTTGTTGTATACAACAAATTTCTTATCAAGCCTTGATGTTTTTGCATATTCAAGGTCAATGTAGGTTTTGGCCGAGGAAATGCACTTGGCAATGCCAAATTCTGACAAATGTGCCTCAAAATTATCATCCAAAAGAATGTTATAAGTCTTCACATCCCTGTGAACAATGCATCGGTTACAGTCATGATGAAGATATGCTAATCCTTCTGCAACAACATTAGCAATCTTTAGCCGAGTGTCCCAGTCTAGCTTTATACTCTTTTATGGTTCTATGTAAAAAAACACTTTTAGATTCTCCTACAATCCATTTTAATTATAAGGTTAGAGATTTATTGGATTCTTATGAATCTACAATGTAGAGATCCATTTTTCTTCATTATGATCAGTCAAACATTTCAGCTTTAAGCATTATTTTCAATGCACACTTCCGCATAACTTGATACATTATGCCTCCTGTACAATGTTGCACACACTCGTACACTTCCGCGTAACTTGTGCATCACCACGACATCACTTGTCATCCCCAACATCAAACTCTTGTGTACAATGATTTGCAACAATTTTGGCACTTCCTCAGTGCCTAACAACATACCGCACCTCTTTCTAGCTCTTTGAGGATAATCATACTCTGAAATCTGTAGAGATCACATGCAGCCTTGCCTGCTTTTGTAGTGTGAAGATGTACCCTATGACACAATATCTCACAACTCCTCTAGAAATTTTAGGGATGAAATCCCAAACTGATAGAAGTTATGAAACATCTATAAAAATTGGTTTTATTGTTTATTCTGCTAGAGATCCTGAACAATAAACAAGTAATATGTAGGGCTACATGTCAATATTTAGGGAAAAGGTTAATAATTCTGAATTCATAACAATTAGCACTTAAAAATGAGCATCTACTACCACATATTTTTAGTCAGATGGCTTGGCTTGGCATATAATCAAAAATACAAGGAATGTAGTTTCAGACACAACATTTCTACTGAAACTACTGGAACATGGGCTATTCAAGCCAACACAGTGGATTGATATTTACCATGCTCCATTAAGAAAACAAACTCTCAATACTAACACTACGTTTGCATAGGTCCAAATGTGACATATTTTACCTCACACGTGCTTGTGTAATGTAGAAAAACTTGAGAAAACCAGAATCCCTGCAAGAAGCCTTACAAATTTGACAAATAAATTTTGAAATAATGTATAAAATAATAAATTTAAGCTTCAGAAATCATAAATAGAAACTTTTAAAACTTCAAACTATGGAACCTTGCCAAACTAATGAACAATGACATTTCATGGGAGAATATCAAACTCTACCCATACTGATGCGTTTTGATACATTTAAAAAATTGATAAATATACTTCAAATATTGATCATCAAGATGAAAAATAAGCTAAAGAAGAGCAATAAAAATTAGTGAGCCAATCCAGAATGATCAAGTACCCCACCTAATGTGCAATAACTAAAATTTTGCTTCCTTTTCATCAAAATCAGCAAGCATATAAAAATCCCCTCTAGAATTTGCAAAGAAAAAACTGGAGGTAGATTTCAGTTTGGAGTGAAAAGAATGTTTTAATAATATGTTTCCTACCACATGGCCATGAAGAAATTCATTGCAGGAAATGCAGAGTCCCAAATCTCCATTATTTCACATCACTGGAAAGAGTCCTCTGATGCAGCTGCAACTTTGCATTTTGAAGTGCTATTGTCTGCTATTATGAACCACCTCCATGGAGTGAATTTCATAGCTATTTTCAATGAAATGATTTCCATTGAATATGAAATTATTTACAATTTGTATTATTTTTGAGACAAGAATCAGCATATTGGCTACCATTTTGGCAACAAAACCCACCCAATAAATTTGACCTCTCAGCTTCTTATAGTGAAGATTTTGTTTATTCTTGTTTGCCTTTTCAGAAGTTGTGTTCAATTAGCATATGCAAACAAACTACTTTGGCACTATATTTCTATGCTCGACCATTTTGATGTTGATGAATTCTGGTGGTGGACTAAAGCCTGAAAGGTCAAAACCCCACTCAAATCCAGGATCTACATGTTGGTACTCTAAACATGACGAAGCTATTCAGAGATCATGTGCTTTGAGAAAGAGTTGTTCTTGTGTGGAAATATCCTAATTATTCATAAATTATGTACTTACGTGGCTTCTAAACACATCCAATCTCCTCCTCTTGGGGGATTTCAATTCCTTTTCAGGATTTTTCCTTTAGGATGAAATCGCTCTATGCACCCGTAATTTTGCCCAAAAAACCCTCTACCATATGATGTTGTACATCTTCCCATGCTTCCAAGGAGAAATTGAGGATACTGGCCTTCAAACCTACCACCATCTTTTCCTCCCAAAAATTCTCCACCATGGTGAGGAGGATCAAGGTCATATTCATAATCAGAAGGCTCTGGGACGTGATGTGAAGGTGAATGTGAACCTGCACAAACAGAGTTCTTCCCTCCTTCCATATCATATCCTGCAAAAGGTATAAAATAAGTGAACAAACTGAATTAAGTTAAAGGGAAAATCATACCTAATATATATTCACACATTAGCAGCAGACCATGGTCAAGTAAAAAAAAAACCAATCCCTGGCTATTTTATACAATTGAATTGGTTCAGAATTTAAAACCATAACTTCCTACTCGGAGCATTACCTAGTTGAGAAAATCCTCTTCCATTTGGTGGTTTGCCTCCTTCCATCCTTGTGTGGAGAAACTGAGGATACCGACCTTCAAACCTACCACAACCTATGTATCCCATAGACCCTCCATCATGGTCAGGAGCACCAAGGTCATAATCACAGCCATTAGTTGTCGGGATCTTGTGCTAAGGTGAATGTGAATCTGTAGAAACATAGTTTTGAGATACACAAAGTCATTGTAGTGCTACATATTGGAAACCAAAAAACTATTAAAACTAGTAAAAATTTGAAAAACATCCAAACGGCCGTCAAACCATCAAATTTAACACACTCGCAGAAACCTCTACAAGGGCCTTTCCCATAGGGGAACGCCTTCGACGTAATGTAGGAAATTTTAAAGGAAACCGTAGTTTAACAAATAGCAAGATGGGAAAGAGTTACGTTTTGACCAAAAATGATCAAATAAAATGTTCTAGGGCATGGTCCTAGTGTGAAGGAAAGCTAGGGCATGATTCCTATAAGACCGATGCAATCGCATTGGATGGGCGAGACTGAGGCCAAGGCCGAGACATATGTGGGCTTGGGCGCACCAGAGATGGGATCGATTACATGCCACCTGCATTCTCAATTCCAACTTCAAGAGTGGAGGTATAGACCACCATCGAGGATGTGGAGGAAAATATAGACTCCAATGTTTAAGGACCTTATTTGTTGCATAAAGGTAGAGTCAAGGTAAATCAGCCGGATTTGAAGGCTGAGAACTACACATGGGCCTATGATGAGGACCAAACCAAAATAGGTGCAATAATATGAGAACTGTATAATCCAAGCTAAGATCTGGTCCACAAAAACTATGCATGTCGAGTTACCTCAACTTATCTCGATCTAAGAAAACTGTGTAGAATAAAGTTCCCCTAAATCAGGATAGATCCGATCTAATCACGATGTTGGGTTTTGAGATTCTAAGAAGTCATGCACATGGTCGAACTAGTACAAAGATCTCATGTAAAAGATGAGTAGAGCCAAATCTTAACATAGTGTCATTTCAATAAAAGCAAGGATTTCATGGAAATATGGGTCGAGGTGCCAAAAGAGTAGGGGAGTTGAACATAGAGAACAAAAGATATGGGGATGGGTAAGCATGGATGGATAAACAGCCGAGTCAAAAAGTAAAAGCCTAAGTTTTCATGTCGAGCCATTGAATTAAGGAAAAGAGTTAAGTGATGAAGATCTGAGACCGAGTCTACCAAGATGAGTTAGAAGAGCCACTTTTGTGAACCGATCCTGAGCCCAATGAAGGATGAGATCAATGTAGGGAAAATCCTTCACTAAAATTGTCAAATTCTCCAAACAACCCACTAAAAATAGTGGTCCTTTTAGATTTATCCAACTTAACTTCTTCTAGCTACAAAACTTCAAGAAATGTTCCCACAAAAAAATAGTCACTTTGGGTGACCAAGGGATTTAAAATCCCACAAATATTGTGATTTTGAAACCCCAAATTCGTAAAACTCAAGCGTATCAATCAGAACACCAAAACTCAAAACTATACTAAACCAAGATGAAGTTTGATCTATTTGCACATGCACCGTTAGTTTCATAAATGAAGTATTCAAAAGCTACAAATAATTTAGTAATGGAAAACATATCACTGTAATCGCTCGATACCATAAAAGATTTTCTCGATCTCTCATGAAAATGAATGCACAAGCAATTGTAGAAATCTAAATAACTAACAATAAAATGCAATACTATCAAAACTCACAAAGTAAGAATGACTCCAAATCAATTCAATGTTCCATATGGATGGATGTGGAATGGATGTGGAATGGAATGCAAAATGGAATGATAGGAGCAACGTGCCCCCCAAGTGGATGAAAGTGTATGCAGCGAGGTTCATTTTTTCCCCTTCATTATTCCATGATGAACCGTAAACGAGATTGTGTCATCAGGAAGTGGTCGAGTAGTTGTTTTGTTGTTTTGTGTCTAACGTGTTGCAGTGAGTATGTATGTGTAGTGGTGATGACATGCGACATGGGTAAAATATGTGCATGGACCCTATAACATAAGCGTATACCATGACTTCATCGAATAAACGAGTGATGATTCATCCCTAAGATTATATCACTATGTGATGAGCGGTGATGAAGTATGTGATTGAATATTAGATGTGTGTGAGCCTTATAGCCGAAGCGTATATCATGAATTTGGTGAATGGGATGAGTAATGATTTATTCCTAAGCGTATATCACTACACGATGATGAAAGGGAGGTGTCTATTTATCCTATAGAATACGTCACTACGAGATGGGTGGTGATTAAACATGAAGCGTAGATTAGTAGGAGGTGAATAATGGAAGGTCGTGGTTTAGCACTAAGCGTATACCACTAGGTGATGAATAATAAAGGGGTGGTGATTTAGCACTAAGTGTATACCACTACATGATGAATATGATGAAGTAGAAGGTAGAAGTGGTGATTTATCCTAAGGTGTATACCACTACCCGATGATAGAAAGGATGATAATGTAATGGAATAATGTGGAAGGATGTAATGTAATAGGATAATGTAGAATGGATGAAAAAAGTGGCGATTTAGCCTAAAGTGTATACCATTAAGGGGTGATAGTATGGATGGTAATGAAATAGAATTTTGACAAAGGGGGTGGTGATTTAATGTAAGGTGTATACCACTACACAATGATAGAAGGAATGATGATGTAAGGTAATATTGTTCGATTGATAAAAGTACAAGGTGATAGAATGATAAAATATGGGATGATAAAATGTAAATAAGATGATGTAGAAATGATTAAGGAAGTGGTGATTAAGCCTAAATCATATACCACTATAGAATGATAGGGTGAAGTGGAATGTGAGAAGTGGTGATTTAACTAAGGTGTATACCACTACATGTGGATAGGAGGAATGGGGATGTGATCCAGCCTAAAATTTACCAGTAAAATCCCAGGCACACTAGCACATCACTCAGCCTAGATTGAGCACTCACCAAGCGCACAAAGGTACCAAGCCCCTCTTTAGGGTTGTTGTTGTAGGATGTTAGCATGAGGAAGAATTAAGACATTCATATCCATAATTAATACAACATTCTACAGAGCATGTTTAGATCTAGATCTAAAGAATAACAAGTTTAAATAATATCCATAATGAAACCAACCATGCCGTAACCAATTATACTCGTGGATTAATACTCTAATTTAGCCAAATACTCCATTATATTAAACATGATAAATACACAGAATATTATTATAATAGATAATAACATAGCTTATGTGCACCTCATATTTAGAAGAATAACTTCACAATAACTCATTTCTCACACACTATACACTATCTATATATCATTACACATTTATAAGGGTGGGGACTTTCCTTCACCACTTGCATAATTCAAAAAATAGGTTGCATGCTGAAAATATCCATGTGCCTTTACAATAATAGTCACACATGCAAGTGTGCTAACAATAGGCCTCTTCTAGTAGTAGAAAATCTATTCTTAGCATGTACCCATGCAAAGTGCTTTGTAGCCACTCCTCCAAAAATAGTCGATGCGTGTTGCACAAGTATTTACCTAGTTTATGTGCTTGGCATGCTATCTCCAAAATAGCCCGTACATGTGAAAATTTCTAAGTCCCAAATCCGCTTTTATGTTTTGAATGTTTGTTCTCCCCTATCCTCTTGTGCCTTTGGTTGCACCCCTTTTCTTTGCAAACCTTATGTGTGACTCTATTAAGTATCATACTTTGACTGACCAACATTACCCCACACTAACTGAATTTCTGCCTCAGAAATGGTTCTCTCTCGAATGTTTAATGAATTAAAGAATATGAATGGAAGAATGTAAATAATTTTGATGTATAAAAGAATTACTTTACTCTGCAACATATTCTTCTTCACCGGAAGAATCGATTCGGGATATTATTTTTTTATTTCTGCCACTCATTCAGCATGACCTCTACTTTTTCTAGAATATCTACCACTATTGACTCCATCTCATCTTGTGTAATCCCTCCTTTCTCATTTTTCAAGACAAAAACAATGTTGGACAATGCAGTCATTCTTCCTTCTAACATGTCCATCTTTTGTGCTATAAGCTTCCCAAGCTCATCCAACCTTTCCTTGTATGGAACCATGTGTTGTTGTAAAGGCCTCGCTTACGCTTTACTAATTTTAACCATTCTATATGAACCAATGTCTCATCCTTCATGGCTTTCAAGAATTCATTGTCTTCCATAATGGTCCTGGTTCATATAATTGCTTCTGGAGTGGTACAAATATTCAATTCCTGGTCCGCTTTCCTTATCTCTTCCTGCAAGGATTGGAGCAAAGCCTCATAAGATGAAATCTTCCTTATCATGGAGGCATTTTCTCTCTCCTCTTCTTGCACTGGGTCCTTTGGTGCTGACATGCGCATAGGTCCATCCTCAAGCACCAAATCCACCAAGGTACATACATAATGCATTGCTAAAGGAAACTTTTTACCGGTACCTTTGATTCTAAGTGTGGTCTTGCCTTCAGGACATGGTCTCCAATTTCCTCTGCCATGTTGATAAATGCACTATTCTTCTTCTACTCCAAGTCCTTCTATTGCTTTAGGCATGATATTTATACATCCTTGGCTTTGAGTTCTTCCCTTAGCACCATAATTGTTGCATCCTTATCCATATTCCTCTAGTGCCACCTCTGTCGATACCTTCACGAAGGCATTACTTACTTGTTCATATGACATAACAAGGATTTATTATTATATGTCTGGCCTAAGGTGTCTTCTTCAACCTCTTTGATACACATGAATCTTCACATACATCAAAGTTTGGTTTGTCCATGTGTGTGTGCATGGACGAAGAAAACTGCTTCCTTGTGTGCATAGTTGCCATATCTTCATCCATCAGCTCCCATCCATATAACTCCTTAGGTTTCACCATGCTTTAAAAACAGACACGAAAATTTTACTTGTGTCCTCAACATAGCCCATGACCGGTGTAGTATACTCCCCACTTGTTCTTTTAGTTCTTGGCCCCTTAGGAACTGGAGCATCAAGATTTAGAGCTGGATCTTTAATTTTTTGAGCATTATCTAGTCCTACTTCTCCTTCCTTTACCCCTTCTTCTCCATTCTTCACCTATTCATCTTTCATTTCTTCCTCTTGTGGCTCTTCCATGTCTTCTAGTGGTGTAGGGGATTCAGGTGCACTTTCTATAGACTCCTCTACCTCCTCACCTAGTCTTAGCTTCCTCCTTTTTCTCCCAGTTGTCTCCTTCTGAGGGGAGATTTGTGGTGATCTCCGAATTGATTTTGGAGTAGCACCTTGGGTTATGATTCTCCTAAATACCCTTCTAAAATTCTAATCTCCTTGGAGTGCATCCAAGTCTTCATCACCTTCTTCTTGTACATGGGTTGAAGTAGTCACGTGTTCAGCTCCTACCCTATCTATAGGCTGCCTTCGTCCTCTATGCTCCAGGACACCACTATCTTCTCATTCATCCTCCTCTTCATCCACCACTATAGTCTCTAGAGGCTATGGAGTTGGCACATTATCCATTGTATGCTTACCCTTTGGTGGTCCTGGGAGTATGAATTCATTCTCTACGTACTTTTTACCCTCCAACTTAGGCTTAAGCTAAAGGTACACAAGCACGGATCCACTATCTCCGATCGCCAAACTCACAGGATTCATGCTTATCATCTCCAAAATTATCCTCTCAATATAGGCAGTCATGTCTTGGGTATACATAGGTCTTCCTCAGGGTATGGTAGTCACAATCTACCTTGTCTACAATGAAGTTCAAATGGCATGCATCAGAAAAATGGTGGACTGATGCCTAGAATTAGTGCATTATGAAGGCATATGGTAGTTTACGTTAGGGGCTCTAAGTTCCATCTTTCATTGTAAAGCTCACTATGTTGAAGTGTTGGTATACTATGAACTACACTTCCTTTCCCACCACCGAAGGAAACTCCTTAGGAATGTGCCACTCTTCCTTGAATTCCCAAGAATCCTATCATATAAGATCTCTATCCTTTTCTTGAATGGCCCACTCATTGACCCATCACACAAGTATTTGTCAAATCTTTCAGCCAGTGACTTATTCTCCATAGGGTATGTCAACATTAAAATTCTCCTCCGTAATTTCTATTTTATTAATGTATGTATTAGGAATAGGATGTTGTTAAGTATAATTAGTACTTGGTGTCCAATAGAAGATAATGGCGCCATCGGTATGGTAAAAGTTAAAGTACAATAGGAATGTTATAAAAAGTAAATATTCGTCGTAAGTGGTTCAAGAATGTTAAAATGTCAAAGTTGGGGTAAGTAGAGAAGTATGGTCTACATGATTAGGAATTAGAAATATTATATTTGTAATAAGGACAAAGAGTGATATCATAAATATTTTTGTATTTTATTTGTGGAAAGGTGGAACCCATGTGAGATGATAAGGTTTATCTTATCTTAGAAGATAAGCCTACATGTAAAGGCAAGAGTTTAGGCATTGAATATGATTGTCAGGAAGAGATTTCCTATCCTATCTTAGAGATAGGGTGGATAAGCCGAATTCCTATAAATAAAGAGGCCACCCCCTCATTTAGCATAGAAGGAAGTAGTGACAAATATTATATGAGTAAGTGTGCCATCATTTTGAAGGTGTGTTAAAGAAGTTATTAAGAGGTGTAATTACGAAGTTTCTCCCATAGTTATTGTTGGAAGGAAAGTGAAATCAAAAGAACACTTGAAGTACCTCATGGGTGAGATTGTAACAATTTCATGTTGATATTATAATTTACACTCGATATTTAAGATTTATCATCATTCCTTCTTATCATAGTCTATGGTATTCTTGTGTTATGTTTATTGTTGTGTTTCCAGTTACATCCACTAAACTAAAAGTTGTGCCTTAATAAAGACAAGGAGTTCCCGTGAAAAATTATCATAGTTCCGGATTGGTGATGAAATTTTGGTTCCGTTGCGGGCCCATTCCTCGTTAGTGGATTTTCGGAGAGATATTCCCACTTAGTCGAAAAACATTTAGAGGGTAACCTTGTTTTTACTGTGTATAGTGGTTACCATGGTAAAGTCACTTTTTACCGTGAATAGTATTTACCATGAATAGTATTTACCGCATAAAGTAACTTTTTACCGTGAATAGTATTTACCATGCAGAAAGTCACTTTTTACTGTGAATAGTATTTACCGCAGAATTTCACTTTTTACCGTGAATAGTGTTTACCATAGTAAAGTCATTTTTACATGATAAGTCAATTTTTACCATATTTTACCATGGTCATTTGTAAATTACTATAGAAAGGTGTAAAGTCACTTTCTATTATAGTGATTCCAATTATTTATGCACATAAGTCTTATTGATTGTACTTGTGGGTGGTATTTCACCGTGGTTATTTTTTAAAATGGGGAAGATTCCTATTTTTTCAGCCCAATCTAATGAAGATGCTTCCTCTTTCATTCAAGATGTAACACCACTGAACTATAGTTACTTCCTCCTATGCATACAAGTGTTGATATGTGATTTATTTTGTGAAAAGGATGTGTTCCTAGATTAAGAAATCATGCTTGATATGTACTTGTATTGTCTTTGCGATTGCGAGATCTTTGAGTCGAGTCGAATATGATTAGACTCTTTTATCTATTTCATTTTGTATCAGTTTAATCTGATCTCGTAATGAATTATAGAGTTATCCATCTATAATACCTAGTCTTGGATCAGTGGGATTGATCCAAGTATTGCTTTAAGTTTGTTCGTGATAAATTAAAATCACAGACCTTGAACAGGTTGCAAGGTCTAGAAGCATTGAATAAGCTAGTCAGGAGTATGACTCAGGCTGATCAAGTGAAATGGATTGGTTCCCGATATCGAAGTATATCTGGAAGGTCTCGATCGTGGACCAGGTAATAATTCGGTTACATACGATTAAGCCTAAGGCGAGCAAGAGCTAACCCATTCAAGAAGGTATGATGTAGGTCTTTTTCTGAGTGTATAGAAAGTATACCTAACTGGAATTATTAAATGATTAGTAACCTAAGACTAAAACCTAACCTAGGGGTTAGATTAGTGTTAATCTAACCTAGACCTAGGCTATGTGTTAATGTCCTAAGTAACTACATGTAATGTGGTTAGAATATGTATTATCCTAAATTCTAACCTAAGATACTAACCTAACTATGAACAAGAATGTAAAGGGGCCTATGGAGGGGTGCGAACCATGGGCGGCGTTTTCTATGACATTTAATGCATGGGATAAGGATGAAGGACAGGTCTTGGCGGAGGTTTTAGCAACAGCTAACCTATGCCGACGTGGCAGTCGCCAAAACTAGAAATGAACTTGAGTTTTCATTTGGACTGTCGCCAATTCTGGCGGTCGGTGGAAGTGGAGTTTTAGCGGGAAAGTTGGTTTAATTGCATTCAATATTCTCGGTAGTCGAGCTCGGAACTCGCGAGAAGGCATGCAAACAGGAAGTTTGTTGGTTTGTTTGGCTTGTCGCGATTTTCGGTTTTCTCTCTGCCTGTTCACTGGTTCTTCGCACCAGTCTTCTTGGAGTTGCATGGCGAGTATGAGGGTATCTAGCTCTTTTCTCTGGCAAGGAGAATATATATGTCATGGAGATAGCAAAATTTTGTTGGTCGCTCTAACTTGGAAAAGGAAAAGGAAGTCCGAGCTCTTCCAGTGGTCTGCTTCGGAAATTTGAGCAAAAATCCAGGCATGTTAGGCCCTAACCTTTAAAAATCTTGTTGTCTTTCAAGTGATTTCATTAGAACAACTCTGTTCAAATGATTTAAGGAATTAGATGTTTATCTATGGATGTCTTGTGTGATTTTCTTGGTACAGTATCTCTTCTGGTTCGAATTTTCATTTATCCTTTGATGGGTGTTTATTAAATTCGAACTGTGGCATTATTTCTTTGTGTTTGCATTCTGGCTTAAATATGCGAAACATATGAAATGTGTGAATGCTCGGCCTGTTCGGCGTGAGCCCATAAATCGTTCCTGTAATGGGTATAGGCCATTGTTATGTTTGTCGATTTTTGATCGTCAATTTTGTTGTGGAAACAGTCGGGAAGGATACTGATGTACCTGTTTGATTGTTCAGTGTTTTGGAAACTTTGTAAGCTCTGTCGTGGGTTTTGATGATGGTAGTTATTGATACTGTTGGGTTTCGTTTGTCTTGAAGGTTGTTTGTGAATAACATCTTTCGGTGTGACAGTATCTTATTGCAACTCTTTTGGAATTGTTTCCTTTTTCGTTGGGGTAACGAGATTTAACCGTTACAGTATGCATTATGGATATATGTATATTATATATTGGAACGACTCTGTAGAGTCCATTGAATGACTTGTATAAATGGATCACTGTGGAAGCTATACATTTATATATTTGAATGTTGGACATTGATTTGTTTGAAATCTTGAGAAGTAACAGGTCTTTCGACCTCTGTTAACTATAGTAAATTTTGGGTATAGACTCCCCGGTTGTACTGTTTCGTTTCCTTCTGTGTAACTTGTTCAAAATGTTGAAGAAGGTTCAGTTGGTACTTTTTACGAAAACAGTAATTATTGAAGCCTGTTTCTTTTATGTTTATCATTACTGGAGTAGATGGAATCATTAATTATTCTTCTTTATTATCTTGAATACTGTTGTATAGACTCGGTTGAATTCTTGATAAATAACCAGTGTGATCGCTTCAAATTAGGACTGTTGGGTTTATTCTATTGTTTGACCCTGTGGAGGATATCTTGTTTCTTTTGGCTTCTGTATAAGCCTGAGATTGAACACGTGATGTTTATTTGGCCTTGATGGATTTCTGTGAATAGTTTGACATCTTGTATATCGGCTTTATGAGTTAGGTCATGGATAATAACCCGTAACAGTATGCAATGTAAATATAGAATTATATTCGTTTTTATTTGAATGACTCTGTGGAGTCGATTGAATGATTTATATGTTTAAATCACTGTTCATGGTTGAATATAGATGAATATTGGAAATTGTTGTTCCAGCGACTTAAGGGAATAATTTGTATTTTGATCTCTGTTATTCGTAAGAATACCATCGTGTCGCAAAGATTTTGTGGTACAGTTTCTTTTGGTATATTTTTACGTCTTCAGTCTGTGCAAATTTGTGTAAAAGATTGGCAAGGGTTCAGTCGGATTCTTGTTTGAAATCAGTAATTAAATTTGCTTGCCTGATTTTTATTATGCTCCGTTGATGAGCTCAGATGGAATCATATGCAATTATTTGACTTGTTACTACTGTTGGAATCATTTGAATTCTTGGAAGGTAACTTGTATTTCTGTCTCTTATTGAACCTGATACTTGGACACTGTCGTTTGTCACTGTTTGAGTTCCTTGAGTATGGATAATTATTTCGTGTTCTGGCTCTGTTGAGGTGAGTCGCGAATACCATACTTTAGACTTGCATGCGCCAAGGTAAGAATAGATTGGTTATATTCCTTCCGTTTACTCCTGTCTGATTGTGACTGAGCATGTTCGGAAGTTTTGAGTGATTATCTTGGCATAATCTTAGGGAAACATTCAATTGCCTAATGCAATGTTGTCCATTGTTGACCGCAATTCTAGAGGTTCTTTGATTTCGAACTTGGGTCGAAAAGCCTTGTTGTGTTCGATTTTTATTATGACAGTAATTCTTCTTATGGTTTGACGGACTTATTCGTATACATACTGGATGAATGCAATTCATATGTGTAGACAGTACAGTAATGAACTTATGTGAAAGGAAGTATGAATGATTTGGTTCTTTCTCTTCTTTTATTTTAATATTTGTTGATATCTGTCTAACAGTGGGAATTGTTTTGTAACATATTGGTGGAATCACGAATTGTTATGATATTTTCCTTTTTGGATGAATGAAACGATCTGTCCAATGTTGTGATTTTGGATTCAATGATTGTTTGTGTACATTCGTTCCTTGATTCTTAATATTCGATGGAATATTTGAGAAGTGATTAGGACTATTCTGTAACGATGATAGAGTTACATATTTGTAGTCATTTTGTATTACAAAGGCATAGTCTGAATCATGTTTACTTGTTTGGATTATTGATATCATTTAAACAGGGTGTTTAATGAAAACAATTGATGGATTGCAATTGTTTTAAGAGTTAGTGCTTATCATGCTCAGTTCATTGAACTGACTCATGTTGACTATTTTTGCAGATGGTTTCCGTAAGAGGTAAAAGCAATGCAGATCTGACAGGCTGATCAGATTGCTAATTGATTTAAAATGAATTACAGCTTGATTTTCTGAATGTATTAAATGTGGAAAGATGTCTCTTTTCCGTTAAGCATTGTATCAAGTATGCTGCTTGCATAAAATGTAATTGTATAATTTTGAAAGGAATGGAAATAAGTGTTTGATACTTATGTGTTGTATTCTATTTCTGATAGTTGACCTTCTTCGGTTTATATACCAGAGTGGCAACGTTATCTTTGTGTAATTTGGATGCTTTTGTGATTGACAATGAAAGCTTACAAGAAAATGAGATTGAATTCTTATGAGTGTTTAGTAGTTCTAATTTGATCTACCAAAGCAATATTGAATTTAAATAATTGTCTTTCTAAAAGATAGGTTAAAAATGAACCTAAGCAGAATGCTAAACAAGCTGAATTAAATTACTGATCCCTAGTCTTGATTATGACAGGACAACACTTATTTGGATTCTTAATCATTTATATCCTTATACTAATAAGTATGATATAAATTCAGTTAAGAGAACTGATATAAATCAAATGGGGTTCAGATGGCAATCTCAAGTAAAGGTTATGAGATATTGTCCAATTCTGTTGTTTTAGAATCAAGTATATTCTAATGACTCCTTGATGAGAGTATGACCTTAATACCTCTACCATGTAATGGGATTTAATGAGGAAGGTTATCTTATGGAGAAGAATCCAGGGGATCGGAAAGCCTAACCTTAGGAAAAGTCTTTGATGTAATTTAAAAACAATATATGCATAACGCATATTGTTGAGCGAGATCTTTTCGAGGCGGATTTAAGGTTGACGACACAAGTCAATCGTAGGGTTGTACCTCCGGAAGATTAGGATATTCTCGAAGTTACAACAATACGGGTGACTTTTCGGAAACCCTTTGCATTGATCATTAAGATTTACACTTTGATCTCGAACGAGTTACTCGAGGATCGATTAGGAATGTGGTCAGTTATAAGGCTGCCTAGGAGATTTGGGGTATCGTGATATACTTGGTTGAACTGCAGAGTTAAACCAAGTATGTCACGTATCCCTAACCCTCGTGGGCATCCATATAACATTACCACCTTGTTAACTGTCTCAGTGATTAAGTTGGGAAAGGAAGGACTGATAGTAGTCAGTGTAAGACATTCTATATAACATAAGAATGGGGTGAAGGACGTATTCCAGATTGACGAGTATGCCGTTAAGGAATACGAGACATAAACAGTATGTTTCAAATCTTTGACCAAAGTATCGCAAGTTGTTGATTGTGTTGTCCTAATTCACCTAGTCTAAGGGATGAGATGCCATGAATAATGGTAACAATTATTCGATTAGGTTCCTTAGACGAGAGCATTCGACTCTCGAGTAGGGAAGAGAACCGTAAGAGTAATGTGTTAAATAAAAACACCAACTCTCATTACTCATGAATATATCGGTAGATTACCGAGTCATGGAATGAATAGATCGGTAGATTACCGAGTCATGGAATGAATAGATCGGTAGATTACCGAGTCATGGAATGAATAGATCGGAGGTACTACGAGTCATTACAGTGCAAGCATATGGTTGTATGCATTATATGAATGGTTATTTGATTTGTGAGTTCTAAATTATGTAATTAGAACCGGGATGTAATTATCAAAAAAAAATTCACTTGTTCTAAGATATAAAATGAGGATGTTACACAAGAGTTAAAACGATCTTGTATTTGTAATGGCCTTATAAGAAGGGAACAATGGACTGAATTTTTCCTACCTTTTGGATGGTTCAGCCCTTAGGTGGTTTGAAACACTAGGTGATAATGTGAAAAATTCATGGGATTTATTAATCGAAAGTTTTCTTGAAGAATTTGGTGAACAACAAAAATATGCGAGATCTCATGATTAATATCATAAAGCTATCCCAAGGAGAGAAGGAGAAGATAAAGTTTTGTCATGCTCGTGTTCTAGAGCTAAGGAGGAAGCTCGATGCCCAGATCTGGAAGGAAGGATTAGCGGATGGGTTGATGAATGACGTGGATAATCTCCTCTCGTAAGAACTTCATTCTTGGGATGAAGCCGAGAGATTAGACAACGAGTGAAGTATGACCACCCGACTACCATTGAACAAGAAAAGGAGATTGCAAGAAGGTAAGAAGAAAGCATGGAAGAGGAGCCCAAAGAAATTGTTGCTAAAGTAGAGCCTACACCAACACCTTTGGTCCAGAATCCACAACCACTCTTAGTGAGCACAAATCTTTCTCCTAGTACATCTACTGAGTATGAAGATCTGCTCATGAAGATGGGCCAGTTAACTATTAATCTTCTTCAAGGAAAGGAATTTAGTTCTCAGGGAGGAGATAAAGGTCTAAAAATAAATATTTCTGAAGTTGTATGTTATGGTTGTTATAAAAGGGTCATTATAAGTATAATTGTCTAGATAGAGCTTATACATCCGTACAATGATAATGATAAAGGAAAAACACCAGTGAATTCTTTTGATGTAGTAGATAAGAGCATAAATAATGAAGTAGATGTGTTTGTAACAAAAGAAAGAAAGAAAAAAAGATAACCAAGATGGAAATGATCCTAAGAAGATGAAAGGAGAAACTAGTCGAAACATAGGTCAAGAAAGTTGGGTGTGCAAGATTTTTGTATTTCACGGGGACAAGGACCATACTCCATCTTAGAAGATCTATCCAAAAGGTGTGCAAATATTACAGATGGTCAAATCTTGGTTATGTCTTCTAAGAAGAGGTGGGAGTTGCGAAGTGGACTCAATGCTCGATGAAGGAAGGAGGTTGAGGTCCCTATTTTAAAGGTAGAGGTAGATCCCTCTGCTCCACAAGCCGAGGTATTATGTAATGGTATTTCAATTCATGATGTCTTAGTTGATGGAGGTTATGCAGTTAATGTAATGACCGAGTCTCGTAATGAATATGTTGGGTTTAAAAATTTATCACCCCTCAACACTTATGTTAATGTCATTAAATAAAGGAAAAAATAAACCAGAAGGTGTAGTTTCAAATGTGGCAATATCTGTTATGGGTGTTGTATGTGTGGTAGACTTTCAGGTGATGAAAAATGGTACTGTTGTGTACCCAATGTTGTTGGGAAGACCATGGCTAAGGAGAGTTCATGCAAGAAACTACTAGAATGAAGGCTTCATGAAACTTGGACGTGGTAGAGAGAGGGTGAAGATAAACATGATCTCTCGGCATCATAAGACAGAACTTGTGGATTCAAGTGATGAAACTGATGATTGGACATCCTCTGATTACTCTAGTACTAGTGAAGTGGACACAGAAGATGAAGAAAGTGAGGTTGATGTTTCGGTCATGGATATCCTTCCAGTCACACCGACTCATGAACCCATAAAATTATCTGAAGAAGAAATTGATGATCGTCTCCAAAAATAAAGATTGGTGATGCTTTGATGGAGAGTGAGAAGGAATCCTACCTCCATCTCTTTCGAAGCTACATACACATATTCACTTTTGATTACAAGGAACTCCATCAAGTAATTTGGGTAGAACATTCTATTTAGTTGGTAGATGGTGCTAAGCCCATAAAGCAAATGCCATATAGAATGAATCCTAATTTTCCAAGACCGTAAAAGAAGAAATAGATAAGTTGCTTGATGCAGATTCATATTTACTTGTGGAGAATTCGAGAATGGGTTTCTCCCATTGTGATCTCAATAAAAATAATGGGAAGCTATGAATTTGTGTTGATTATAGGAAGCTCAATAAGGCAATAAAGAAGGATCATTACCCTCTTCCATTCTCGATCAAATCTTGGATGAAGTAGCGAGGCCAGAGTGCTATAGTTTTGCTTTGATGGATATAGCGGATACAATCAAGTTTGTATAGCGAGAAAGATCAGTGAAGACCACGTTAACCACTCCTTGGGAATTTTGTCTTATATAGTTATGCCTTTTGGGTTGTGTAATGCTCCGGTAATGTTCCAACACTTGATGAATAGAGTGTTTTAACCCTACATTGAGAACTTCATCGAGTATTTCTAGATTATTTTTACATCTATGGGAGCAAGATGGACCATGTGCACCAGATGGAGAAAACATTTCAAAGGTTAGATGAAGTAAAGCCTCATTAAACCCTACAAAGTGTATCTTTGGATGTTCTAAAGATGTTTTGTTAGGGCATGTCGTATGAGAGATGGTATTGGTGCGATCCCGATAAAGTTTCAAAATCAAAGAGTTACCATTTCCTATGAATAGAAGTAAGTTGAGATCATTTTTAGGCCATGTGGGTTACTATAGAAGTTTCATCAAGAATTTCTCAAAGATTGCATAGCCACTAACCTAGTTCTTGAAAAATGATGGTACTTATGAACCAGAAATAAGGCGCATGAATCTTTTGAACAATCAAGGAAGCCCCAGTGTCTTCACCTTTTTAAAGAATCCAGATTGGAGCAAGCCATTCATTGTGTATATTGATGCCTCAGATGTAGCACTAGGAAGTACTCTGAGCCAAAATGATGAAAATGGGAATAATCATCTAGTTTACTTTGGGAGTAGACAAATGAGCAAAGGTCTTGAGGTAAATTATACATAATCGAAAAAGAGGCTCTAGCTATCATTTTTGTTGTAAAGAAGTTTAGAAATTACTTGATAGGGAACAAATTTATAGTTTTAACAGTATCATCAAGCTCTAAAATATATTTTAAATAATCCTAACCCATCAGGAGGATAGCAAGATGGATAATTTTTCTACAAGAATTTGAATTTGATATTACATATAGGCCAGAAAAAAATGTCAATGTAGAAGCACTCTCTCGAGCCTATGATGGTTTACGTTCATCTTGTGATGATGATGATTTCCCGTATGCAACATTGTTATCCCTTGACACAATCCCTAGTGAATACATATATAGTTGGAATTATCTCGAATGAATTCAAGTTTCCTAATGGTGTCAATACAAAGATTCGAGAGGAGATTACTCAAGTTAGTCGTCCATATTCTATTCTGCATGGAGTATTATTTCGAATAAGACCTGATGGACAATACAAGAGAGTAGTTAGACGTGATCAATGGAAGGAGCTGATAGAAGAATTCCACAATGGTACATGTGGAGGACACTTCTCTGACAACTTACAACAAGAAGGATCGTGGATGCAGTTATCACCGCCCACTCTTTTTAGAGATTGTTATAATTATTGTAAGACATGTGATATTTTTCAAACACATGGTAACCGTAAGACTTCATCAACTCCATTATGCCCTATTCTTCCACTTGGTCCCTTTGAAAAGTGGGGAATAGACATTGTAGGTCCACTTCCAACTACCCCATGCAAAAATAAGTATATTGTAGTTGCCACAATTATTTAACCAAGTGGGTTGAAGCTAGGCCATTGAAAACAACTTCCATGGATGAAGTGGCAAGGTTCATATATGAACACATTATCACTAGATTTGGTTGTCCATTATAAATTGTAACAAATCAAGAATCCACTTCATTAATGAGGTGGTAGAAGCCCTAGTCAATAAGTTTTCTATTAAACATAGGAAGGCAACAACATACAAACTAAGCACAAAAGGACAGGGAAACGAACAAATTTTGTGTTGTGTCAAATTCTAGCAAAAGATGTAGTCTTGCAGGTACATAAGTGGGATAAAAGGATTCATGCAGCATTGTGGGTATATAGGGAAACATCAAAGTCAGCAACAAGATACTCCCCATTTCAGTTGGCTTATGGCATTGATCCAGTTCTTCCTATTGAGTTTGATATTCCCACTATGAGAGTTATGAAAAATGAAAGGATGGATGAAAGTGATTCAATAAAAGAAAGGTTGGTACATCTTCATTTGCTAGAGTAAATGAGGGAAATAGAAAAGGATACAAGTTATAAGAAGAAAATGAAGCAAAAGGAATACTTTGATCAAAAGATCCGTTGGTCTCCATTTCATGTGAATGACTTGGTTCTAGTATATGATTCCAGATACAAAAAAGAAGGCAGAGAAAATTTCTTCCCAAATGGATGGGGCCCTACAAAATAGCAGTTGTGCATGAAAATGGTACATATCGACTGGAGGAATTGGATGGTACTCCCATTATGAAATGGGTCAACCATGACAAGTTAAAGATTTTCCAAGCACTAGCTTCAAAATGTCCATAAGAGTCTACTCCGAGGATGGAGTAGAAGCTAGGAAGGGGGAAAATGTCGACATTAAAATTTTCCTCTGTAATTTCTATTTTATTAATGTATGTATTAGGAATAGGATGTTGTTAAGTATAATTAGTAGTGGTATCTAATAGAAGATAACGGTGCCATTAGTAGAGTGCCGTGAATAAAGTAGAGTACAAGATATAATCAAAGTACAATAGGAATGTTGTAAAAAGTAAATATTCGTCATAAGTGGTCCGTAATGTTAAAATGTCAAAGTTGGGGTAAGTAGAGAAGTAGGGTCTACATGATTAGGAATTAGAAATATTATATTTGTAATAAGGACAAAGAGTGATGTCAAAAATATTTTGTTTATTTTATTTGTGGAAAAGTCTAAAAACATGGAACCCATGTGAGATGATAAGGTTTATCTTATCTTAGAAGATAAGCCTACATGTAAAGGGAAGAGTTTAGGCATGGAATATGATTGGCCTAAAGAGATTTCCTATCCTATCTTAGAGATAGGTTGGATAAGCTTGAATTCCTATAAATAAAGAGGCCACCCCCCTCATTTGGCATAGAAGGAAGTAGTGAGAAATATTGTATGAGTAAGTGTGCCATCATTTTGAAGGTGTTTAAAGAAGCCATTAAGAGGTGTAATTGTGAGTTTTCTCCCATAGTTATTGTTGGAAGGCAAGTGAAGTCGTAAGAACACTTGAAGTACCTCATGGGTGAGATTGTAACAATTTCATGTTGATATTATAATTTACACTGATATTTAAGATTTATCATCATTCCTTCTTATCATAGTCTATCGTATCCTTGTGTTATGTTTGTTGTTGTGTTTCCAGATTACATCCACCAAACTAAAAGTTGTGCATTAGTAAATAATCATAGCACGAGGAGTTCCCGATTAAAAATTATCATAGTGCCAAATTGGTGATGATAGGTACTCCCATATTTTCTCCTTTGTCCCATCGGGTACTCCAATCTCCATAAATACTAAGGATAATAGGATCATGCTGAAACTAATCCTCTCACAGGTGCACACTTCCTCAACTATGGTCTCCACAATATAGCCTACAATATTGTAGATGACTCCCTGAGACATTTTCTTTACAACATGGAGCCACATTGTGTTCACCTGTGACCACCTCTCTTGATCATTCAATTTTTTCACCAGGTGTGCAACTACTTTTACCAATGGGTACTTTGTTAAATTATCTATATCCATACCACACGGACCCTTGGTATACCCTAACTCTTTCCTTGTCTCTAGGATTTTTATTTTATCCATCAAGTCACTATCCAGATCTGCTCTTGTGCCCTTTAATCTTATCACTGTTTAAATTAATGTTGCAGTAATCCTTACCCTCCAACCAGGGAAATAGAAGAAACATTCATGTATCCTACTCATCAACCACTAGTGCAAAGGTTCATACTTTTCGAAGTATGGGATCTCATACAACTGGTAAACCCCAATATGCTTTAGTAAATTTTCTCATGCTTCATCATATACTGGCATGTCTTCTACCGTGCGCTTGTTTGTCTTTGTACACAATAGTGCATCCAAATCCTTTTTGTTCTCTAATGTGTGGTGGTTGTAATCACTGATTTTACACCTCCGGATGTGAGACTCCCATTCTTGTCCCACTATTACACCTTCTGGGTATTGCATTTATGAGAAATTACTCTCAGGAGTAATTTCAACCTCTACTTCCACTTTCTTCTTTCCCTTAGCTCCTGCGGCAGGTGTTTTCTTTGGTGTCATCTATAACTTGCAATTTTCTAACTTCAAATGCTTTCCTTCTATCTTCTACAACATAAAAACCCAAACCCTAGCTTGAATATGCATACCCTAGTTGAAAGCATGTGCCGTAGCTCTTTTGCAATGCTTTGCTTTTCTCAAACCCTTTACAAATGGGGATACAAGCTTCTTCTGCACACAAATTTTCTTGTCACGTCTCATTTCACACTCTTTGCACTTGAATACTCTTCTCGCAGCTCGGTCACACTAGATCTTTCAAATTATCATGATTATAATGGTAAAAATGAACTCGCATCCCGTCCTTATATAGATTTTCAAAAATTTAGTGTATTTATTACTCCTTTACCTACCAACAATCCTCATTAATTGACCCTTTTTCCACTTTCTGTGTGGTACATCTTTGATCCCTAGTCATAACCTTCTTGTGCGCCCTCCTACCTTCTAGCTACAAAATTCTCTTCATGCTTCCATGCACACGATTACCTTATCACTGTGCCTTCCATTGGTAGTCTCCATGGCCTCCTCTTACCTTGTGTTATATTGTTCCTTCATTCATCTCCATCTATGGTCATATTTTCTAGAAGAAATATTTTTTCTAACAATTCTCCAACTTGAATAGCACCCGTAGCAGTTTGTTCCTTTCATGTGTACTTATTTTCAACATCCCAAGTATTGGATATCAATAACCACCCCATACTAATGGCATGTGCAGTCCTCTATGCAAAAAAATTCTTCAAACAGTAATTAGATTCTGCACAAAAACACTTTTATTGCACAAAAACACCAAACTAAATGGACAAAGCATATCAACGAAGATGGAAATACATTAAATGAAATGCATTAAAGGAAAGATATTCTAAATGGAACTACTACCTTATTATAAACACCAAGAATACTTATTTATAGTAGGGCTTCCACCTACTTCCATTAAATTATCCAGGTAACTGTATTGCATCAAGTGTTACTAAATGACATGTGCCTAATTCAAGAACATGAGTAATAACATATGGTCCCAACTAATGTAATTTAATCTTGCTTGGATGGCACAAAAACTTTGAATCATAAAGTAGTACCATTTGTCCAACCTCAAGCTTCTTATCCCTGATGTGTCTATTATGCCATGCTTTCTACATAGCTTTTTCTTGCTTTTGAATCGAATGTGCTATAACGTGCCTCTCATCCAATTTAATCAATTGATCAATCCTTTCTTCCAATGCTTACTCATCAACTAGACCTCCAGCATGTGCAATACGCAAAGAAGGTAACATGAATTCCATAGGAAGAACTGATTATGCGCCAAACACCAATTGAAAAGGTGTGGCCTTTTTTAGCCACTTGTATGTTGTTCGATACACCCATAACATGGTAGAAAATTTTTCATCCCAATATTTCCTTCTAACATCACATATCTTTGTCAATGTCTGGCTCAAAATTTTGTAGAAATCCTCACAGTTCCATTTGTTTGAGGATGATAGGGTGTCGTCTTATGATGTGCAATCATAAATTCATCAAACAATATCTTGATTGTCTCATTTAAGAAATGTGTACGCCTATCACTTGTTAAACTTAACGGACATCCATACCTTGTAAGAATATTTTCCCATAGAAACCTAGCTGGTGTAGTTGTTGTACAATACTTAGTAGGTGATGCTTCTACCCACCTTATAAGATAATTTGTGCAAGTAATTATGTAGCGCGATCTAGTTCTATGCTAGCATTGGTGAAATAGGACCCATAAAGTCTATAGCCCATTTCTCAAATGGCTCTGCACTAGGAATATGCCTTAATGACATATCATCTCATTTTCCTAGTTTTCCAAGATGTTGACAGTGATCACATGCCTTACAATATTTATACGGGGTCTCCCACCATAATCGAGCAAGTATAATCTTGTGCACAAAGTGGCATCACCTACATAGTGCCCTGCGCAATACCATAATGATCCTCCTCCATAATATTCGCGCACTCATGCTCCAGTACACACCTGTATAGTACTTCATCTCTGCCTAATTTGTATAAATCACCACTAATCAACATAAAGGGTGTTGTACGAATTGTAAGTTGTTTCCTTTCCAAGGCTTTCATACCTTTTGGCACCATGCCTGTATGTAGAAATACAACAATATCCTCTAACTCTGAAGGCACACATTATAACCTGTATAATTGGGCATTTGGAATTATATCTTCAATTGTTTGCACATCCTCCCCTGACTCTATCCTTGATAAGTGATTAGCACCAAATTACATTTTCCTGGTTTTACTACAATGATGAAGTCAAATTATTAGAATAAGAGTACCTATCTGCATATGCACCCCTGCAAAATGGGTTTGTTCACAAATTATTTTAATGCCATATGATCATTATAAAGCACAAAGGGTGTTGCTAACAAATATTTTCTGAATTTATGCAGCGTGTAGATCATCGACATGACTTCACACTTTATTTTTGTATAGTTCTTCTCAGCAGGAGTCAAATTTCTACTAGAAAAAAAGATAGGAGGATCTATAAGTCCTTCCCGAGCTGATCTAACACCATTCTAGTGGTTTTGCCAGAGGTGTACACATGTACATGAAATGGTTGATCGTATGAGGGAAAATGCAAAATAGGAATTGTAGTAAGTCACTCTTTTAGTGCCTCAAATGCGCACTGCTAAGGTTCTCCCCAATAAAATGTCCTTTAATGGTGTGAAAATATTAGCATATCCTTTAATAAACTTCTTGTAATATCCTATATGACCCAAAAATCTGTGTACCTCACTCGACAGTAGGCTTCTTTAAGCCCACAATAACTGCAACCCTAGATGGATCCACCAACAAACCCTCCTGGCATATGATATGCCCTAAAAAGGTTCCAAAGGGTGTATCAAACACACACTTCTTGATGTTCAAAGAGATGTGTAGCTTCTGAAATCATTCAAACATTAGGTACCAATTGTCACAATGATCCTTAATAAGTCCATACACCATCTAGTCATCTAATTCAACCTGCAAGAAAATATGAATAAAATCCTCGAATTCTTGAACAACTATGCACGAAAAAGACAACAGGTGAATTTTTCAAACCAAATGGCATCACGGTATATGCAAAAATTCCCCATTCATTGGTGAAAGTTGTTTTTTCTTGATCTTCTTGTGTAATCTAAACTTGATGATACCCAGAGAATCCATCTGTAAAAGAATAGATCTCACGCCCTGCGACTCCCTCTAATATTTATTCTGTGAAGGGTGTAGGAAAAGGATCAATGACACATACAAAATTTAGATCTCTATAATCCACACAAATTCTAATACTTCCATCTTTCTTGATACTTATAACCATGGGACTCACCCACTCTGATTCCTCTAAAGGCTTGATGATGCCAAACTTCAAAATTTTGTCAATTTATTCCTTAACATTTACCCCAGGTTAGGATTCATTCTATAGAGTCTCTTCCTAACCAGGCATGCACGTTCCTTAAGATTGATCCTCATCTCTCCTAAGGATTCATGAATTCCTTGCAACTCATGGTATCCTCTTGGGAATAAGTCCTAAAAATATCGTAGTAACTCAATGATCTTTGTCACTTCATAGTTAGACCAATAATCCCCTAATATGGCCTCCTTTAGTTCAACATCCATGCCAATGTTTAATTTATATCTTCATAGGCTCATGGTACATGCGCATAGTCTTATCCACACTTTCCAAAACCTTGCGCATCCTGTTGAATGATCTATATCCAGATCTTCTACTTCCTCATCGCATACAAGATAAACAAGCTTGTGCTTTTATTTCTCAAAGTAAGTGTTCTTAACTAATACAATATCAATCTCCTCTATCTCATCAAAATGTGCTTCTGATTCTGTCTCACCAAATAACTCCTGAATGATCTCTTTTGTCTTTGCACCATCTCCCATAGCTACATAGTTTATAACCCTCAATGCTTCTTCTACTGGATGCTTTGTGGAAAAGTTGTCAAATGTCTAAGTCATTCTTGCAATCAAATCCTACCAATTCCCAGTTTATCTATGGTGTTCTACATACACATACCAGGCATGTGCACAACCACACAATGTGTAATAAAACTTATGCACCCATAGTGAAGGTGGTAAAGCTTCCTGCTCTTCCAATCTGCAGTATCTCACACTTCTGAACGTGGTGCTGAACACGTTCATTACCATGATAAGTGCCAATTTTTATAGGTGCATTGCTTTGTGAAAATGAGTGGTCAAAGAAATTTAGATCTCCCTTCATTCCAAAAGATTGTCCCTATGAACCACCCACCAGCGTGCTGCTATCCCGTGAAGTATGTATACTAACATATTTCTCTCTGTTCTTCCTAAATTTTCCATTGTTCCTCTGCGGCGAGTAGGAATGTTGTAGGATCCTTTCTCCAGGTGCAGGTACAAAGCGTGACCTATGTGCCTAACACAACGAATAGTTATCTTCCTTGCAAGTGTGCTCCTTACCTCACACCCAACCATCTCATAAGTGCCATGTGCCCAATTATCACAAGCAACACTTGTAGTATCACTAACTAACTATGCATCTTCCCACTATAGAATTCATTCTTTGGATGGCTCGAGTACCTCTAGGTCCTAAATGGTTCATACATAGATTCTATTAAGGTATTCCTCACTCAACAGCTCAACATAGGACACAGAAATTCCCATCCTTTAAAGGTATAATAACTCATTCCTCCTTTTTCTTAAAACTAATATATCCCTTATTGAATCTAGAGATCAACATTATTTTCATAGCACCAAGGGTGCCCAAGTAAAGCTGGGAAGCTATCTGCTTCTGCGAGCGCTAACACCTCAAAGTCCCTAGTGGACTTGGATCCCTATATAGTAATGGATACATCCTTCAAAACCCCGATGGGAGTGGCCTTAGTTCAATTAGCCATGAACATCACATTTGATGATGGATGCAATGGAGGTCTCCCCATCTGTACCCATGCATCTAAAGTAAGAACATTGAATTTCACATCTGTGTCAATCAATATATTTCTTAAAATCCATCCATCCACAACAACATTCAAATTGATCTCCTTGTCATAATCCAAACTATGAGGGGGAAGATTGACATGCAAAATCTGCTGACCATTCTTAATTCCTTCGCATGGATTATTCCCCTTTATCCAATTCCCTAGTAATGGAATGATATTCTCTTGGTGTAATATCTTACATATTTCTTTTAGATCATCAATATCATTTGAACCATATCCGCTACCTTCTTTTGTTCCATATTTTGTGATTTCTCCTTCAAACACTATATTTATCCTAAGGTTTTGTTAGTGTAAAATCACAACACCCCGAATGGCCTTGTTTTTGTGGGACATTAAGAGTGATTTTCATAACATTGGACCATATCTCAAGTTGTGAGAATTGTAAACTTGAGATGGACCTCCAGAGAAAGTTGGTTCTTCTTCCTAAACTACTTGCCACAAGCTAATCTAGTTTATGAAATCTATCTAAACATAATCTAACTTCCAAGGATACATGGAGAGAGAGAAATAAATAAAAACATAGCCTACACTAAAGTAGTGATACACCAAAAAGGAAAATGCTGATCACAAATCTAGCTATCTCGAAATTGAGAGAGGTGAGCAATGGAGAGGATGGAGAAGATGCATCACGGACCAAAGATAGATTTCACATAGAAAACCAATTTGAACCCCTTAAACATGGATCCCAAAACCTATAATAGACACCAGAAGTATGTACAGAATACCTGTAATGATGAGAGGATAGAAGAGACAATAAAATGAGCCAAGGATGGACAAAATGCATCACGAAATGAATTTTATTGCTCCAGAAGTTCAAACAGTAAATCATTATCGGGAAAGAGGAAATAAAACACCATTATAGAGTAAAGGGAGGAGGTTTGAACTCCACATTTGACCCTAGGGAAGAAAGAGAGATGGGGGCAGAGAGGAAAATGATTAACAACCTTGAAAATGAGCCAAGCTCTTACATTTTATCGATGAAGCGACGAGAAAGAAGAATAAAGGGGGAAAATTATTTGAAAGCTCAACCACCAACCATTAATCCCTTCGATTCCACTGCAATCTATTAAATCTAGTCCTTCGTATGTCTGCTTGACATGTTGGAGAAGGAAGGATGAAAAATCAGATTAGTTCTGGGTAGTTGAAGCAATCTAATCACGTATTAATGGTGTGAAAGACATTTTCCAATTTATCACCTACCAAATCCTACTAAAAATAATATTTTATGTTTCCATGTCATAGAGGAGGTTGATCGATTTCCCAAAAGTCTTTTCTCACTCAAATCCGATCTTCTAGTCAAAAGATATGGTTGTTTGAAGATTTTGCATCGAGACTGTACAAAAATGGTGAAAATGCAATTTTTGCAAAGTGGATCCGCTAGCCCAAAATACACACTTTGCTTTTTGTGAAAAGAAAAAAGTGCCAAGATATCTCCCTAGGCCCGCCAGTGCACAATCTTCCCCTTTGTGAATATTCTTCCCCATGCCCACCGGCCCGTAACTTGCAAAATATAAGGAGTTAGAAGGACTTCTTTACATTTTTGGAAAGGGGAAGAAATTTCCTACCTAATGGAGATGTTTCAAGGAAACCTTAAATTCTTGAAATATGTAAAGAATCATATTGAAGAAAAAAAAGAGGAAAATGGGGTAGTTAACCAAAAATAAGGGTGATCTTATTTTGGATAACAATTGACAAATCATGGGGATCACCTGCCTGCTAGGTGAAATGATCAGTTACCTTGAAGCATCCATTTGGCATGGAGTCTACCTGGTAAACAAAAATCTAATCTAAACTTTGAAAATCTGATCCCTAAGCCACTTGGAAACTACTGGAACTGGAGTTGATCTCACCAAATGATACTTCCAATGCATTGTGCATGAGCAACAAAACTCCACAACACACTATGTAAAAAATTGGAAATCATACATACCCCAAGTGGGATACACAGAGTGTGCACAAAAACTTATTTTTTGAAAGCAAACCTACTTATTCTACACTAACAAGGGACAAAGGGAACTCAAACAAATTCTACAACTAGCACGGAAAAGTACCTTCTCTTCCTTAGAATTGGCAGCCATGCAAATGATTTGGCATTGAATATGGCTTCTTGTATGAGTGAAAAATCAACAAGAGGTTGATCCCCACCCAAATAACTAAAGTATCAACATCAATTGAAAACATATCCTTAAGTTGATTGAAATTGGACTCCTGGAGGTGTTGATGGTGACCCTTGGTGCTTTATTCTCATCCTCATGCTTAGAGAAAGCATGACTAGTTGTGGATTCTCTCTTGGCTCCAATGGAGTCCAAGGACCTAATTGGGCAAGGTCTGGTCCTTCAAATTTTCCCCTTGCTTTGAAATTCAACTCCAAGAATGGAGTCTTTTTCAATCCTTCTTGGATGGATGATGTGGAAGATATGGTGACATCCTCTTGCTCTTTTCCTTCCTCTACAGCTGGTGTGGATTTTGGAAAATCAGACTCTTCCAAATTTAATTCAAGAGGCATGTTGCAAACTACGGGTTGTGCTTGCATGTTCTCTTCCATGGCAGTAGGTTATTGTGGTTGAAGGATGAATGATGGGGCATTGAAGGTTGTAACTTCTACAGGCTCCTCCTCATCAAAACATTCTTCTAAGTCTGATAGGAAATCAAACTCTTCAATGTCCTACTGCAACAAGGTGTCTCCCTCTTGCATGGTGACCTTCAAATCTTCATTATTTTCACCATATGGAGCTTCATCTTCAAACATGAATCTAGTGAGTTCAAACTCTTCCAAAAAATTAGAATTTTGGAGAGATTGAGTGGGAGAGAAATCTGCAATTTATTGTGCAACCTTCTCATGATTCAGTGCCTATGAATCCATTTTGGTCACCTCCATAATGGACTCATCAATCAAATCAGGTCTTTCAAATGAAAGAAAAAAATCTTCAATAATGTTTCCTTCATCTAGTTTCAACTCTGATTTGATCTCTTCTAGTTTCTCCTCTTCAATGGGACTTGGAGCTGATTGTTCTTCCTCCTTGATGACTGGTTGTGTAGCTTGAAAATGATCATCAATATTTTCAAACAAAGTGCCACCATGGACACTACATTCAGAACAAATTTATTGTTGATCTTCTTCTTCTTCTTCTTCTTGTGCTACCACAAAATCAGCCTTAGCCACCACTGGATCTTCAACCTTGACCTCCTCTATGAGCTTAACCAACAAGTGAATATTTTCAATTCCAAATATAAGAGCCAAGTTGACCAAGATTTTGATCATTTATTATTTTCTTGGATTTTATTCTTGTTGTCCTAGGCTGGTTGTGTTATGTTTGTGGAGCCTATTTTCATGTTAGAGTTTGGTACACCTTCCATGTGTTACACTTAGATATTTTGCGGTGGTCCCTTTCCGATGAGCGGGTCAAGGGGTTCGGGGCGAATCCCAAAGCAAATTTCATGGGTAGTTTATTAACCCATGAGTAATGGGAAACCATTATGGGCTATTTTTGGGCCCATGGTTTTTTGGTACCCATTGTTTTGTAAAACCTCCTCTTTGGCTACCTATTGATGTACTTATAAATAGATGGACATACAATAGGATTTATATGAGTGTGTTTTGAGAAGGTGAATAATGTGTGTGAATTCGGGAGGGTTTGTTGAGCGCAGCTCCAAACAAGATCTGGTTATTGTAATTGTGAAGATTGTTGGCTTGTAATAAAATCTGAGCAAGTGTTCTTGGTGGATGTAGCCCACATTGGGTGAACCATGTTAAATATTGTCTTCGTGTTTTGCATATTTCATTTCTATAATTTCTATTCATACTTCTTATTATTACGATTCTAGGAATTATTCCGCATTAGATATTATTAATTCCTAACAATTGGTATCAGAGCCTGGTTTGGTTTGCTGAAGTGTTGAATCACAGGGAAAGTTTTTATCTTGAGTGGGAGCTATGGAAGATGATGGAAGATCTAGGGTTGATAAATTCAATGGGTAGAATTTCAGTCTTTGGAAGATGCATATAGAAGATTATCTTTATCAATAGGATCTTTATACTCCGTTGTCTAAGAAGGTGAAAAAACCCTCAAGTATGATAGATGTGGAATGGGATTTGTTGGATCAGAAGGCACTTGGAATGATCTAGCTATGTCTTGCATCTTCGGTATTATTTAATGTTTCAAAGGAAAAGACTACAAAAGAACTGATGGATGCATTAGGAAGTTGTATGAAAAACCCTCCGCCTCTAATAAGATATTTTTAATGAAAAATTTGTTTAATATGAAGATGTCTTAGAATGGTTTAGTAGCAGATCATCTAAATGATTTTAATACGGTTGTAAATATGCTAGCTTCGTTATAATAGAATTTGATGAAGAAGTTAGGATTTATTAGTTTTTTTCTCTTTACCCGAGAGTTAGAATAGCCTGGTAATGGAGGTAAGAAACTCGAGTTCCGGATAACTAAAAGTTGAAGTTTGAGGATGTTGTAGGGGTGATTATAAGTGAGGAAATGTGAAGAAAAATCTCTAGGAATATTCTACTTCATGGAATGCTTTGACATGGAAACTAGAGGGAGATAGAAGAATAGAGGAAACCGTGGAAAATCGAAAGATCAGGAAAGGTCAAAATCCAAGAGCAAGATTGTATGTTGGAATTGTGGAAAGTCTGGGCATGCAAAGAAGGAATGTTGGGAGCTTTGAGATAAAAAGAAACAACATGAAGAAAACAAGGAGGTAAATGTGGCAATGGGTTATGTATGCTAGAATGCTTTGATTCTTTCTTTGCATAATATTACTGAATCTTGGGTTTTAGATTCAGGGGCTTGTTTTCATACTAGTCCACATAGGCATTATTTTGTTAATTATGTTCAAGGGGATTTTGGGCATGTTTTCTTGGTGATGGTGAGCCTTGTAGTATAGTTGGAAATTTTTATTCAGTTAAGATGCGAGTGGGAATACATGGCTATTGAAGGATGTCGGACATGTGCCTACATTAAGGAGAAATTTGATATCGGTGGGGCAATTGGGAAGTGATGGTTGTATTGTGATATTTATAGCTGACTCTTAGAAGGTTACCAAGGGTGTTCTTGTGGTGGTAAGAGGTAAGAAGGTTGGAACCCTATATTTAACCACTAATAGTACTAATGATTGTAATCTTTTGGCTTCAGATGTAGATACAACATTATGGCACTATAGGCTCGGTCATATGAGCCATAAGGGCATGGACATCATAAAGAATAATTTTCTTGGATATATAAAAAGAGGTTTAGATTTCAGTGAGAACTACATATATGGGAAACAGAAGCGAGTAAGGTTTCTCAAGGTTGGACCTACGAAGAAAGAGAGTAAGTTAGAGATGGTACATTCTGATGTGTGGGGGCAACTCAGGTATCATCTCTTGGGGGTTCAAGTTATTATGTTACTTTTATTGATGATGTAACAAGGAAAGTTTGGGTTTATTGTATTAGAAACAAATCTGATGTATTTGATACTTTTGTTAAATGGAAAGCCTTGGTAGAGAATGAAATAGGTCTTAAGTTAAAATGTCTCAGGTCAGATAATGGAGGGGAGTATTGCAACAATGAATTTGATGATTATTGTTCTAAGAATGGAATCCGTAGGAAAAAGATAGTTCCAAGAACCCCACAGTAGAATGGGGTGTCAGAAAGGATGAACAAAACAATAATGGAATGTGCTAGGAGCATGAGGATACATGTAGGACTGCCTCTTTATTTTTGGGCAGAAGCGGTGAGCACAGCTATGTACTTGATAAATAGAGGACGCTCAAGTGCCTTTGATGAAGGCATACCTGAGGAGGCTTGGTATGGTAAGAAATTCGATTACTCATTTCTTAGAGTTTTTGGATGTGAGGTGTTTGTTCATATTGACAAGGATGATAGGACCAAGCTAGAGGCTAAATCAGAAAAATACACTTTTATTGGTTATAGTGGTGATGACTTTGGATTTAAATGTTGGAGTATTAAGGACAAGAAAGTAATCCGGTTTAGGGATGTGGTCTTTAATGAGAAAGTCATGTATAAGAAACAATTCGGGAAAAAAGGAAGAATCCAAGAAATAATATGCGTGGTAGAGGATCTTCCGGATGGGATAGTGACCCATGAATCATTTTAGAACCTACTCAACAGAACCCCAAACTCCTACAATGAGGATGTCTTCTAGGGTTAGAAAATAACACGAAAATTTTCTCCTTCTCTTTATTATTTATTACTCACTGATAGTGGAGAGCCAAAGAGCTTTGATGAAGCAATGCAGGTAGATGCCAGTAAGAAGTGGGAGCAAGCCATGGATGAGGAGCATAAGTCTCTCATAGAGAACCAGACTTGGGATTTGGTGAAGCTACCGGAAGGCAAAAGAGCATTACAAAACAAGTGGGTGTACAAAGTTAAAGATGAAGAAGGAGGAAAGAAAATATATAAGGCCCAGTTGGTGGTCAAAAAGTTTTCACAGAAACAAGGTATAGATTTTGATGAGATTTTTTCTCCTGTAGTAAAAATGACTTCTATCAAAATTGTTCTTGGAATAGTGGCAGAAGAAGACTTGCACTTAGAACAGTTAGATGTAAAGACTACATTTCTCCATGGTGATTTGGAGGAGGAGCTATATATGTAGCAGCTAGAAGGATATGAAGTCAAAGGTAAAGAGGAGATGGTGTGCAAACTAAAGAAGATATTCTATGGCCTGAAACAAGCTCCACATCAATGGTATAAGAAGTTTGATAGCTTCATGATGGAGTAAGGTTATATTAGATGTCATTCTGACCATTATATGTATAAAAAGAAATTTGAGGATGGAATTTATATTATCCTGTGTTTGTATGTTGATGACATGTTGGTTGTAGGTAGAAACATGCAGGAAATAAAATACTCAAGAAACAACTAAGTGAATCCTTTGATATGAAGGATTTGGGGGTAGCCAGACAAATCCTTGGTATGAGGATAACTCGGGATAGGAAGGAATGAAAGCTGAATTTATCTTAGGAAGAGTACATTAAGAAGGTATTGGATAGGTTTAACAAGCAGATGTTAAAATGGTTGGGACTCCTTTGGCAGACCATTTTAAGTTATCAAAGGAGTAGTGTCCCAAGATAGAGCAGGAAAGAAATCAGATGTCCAAGGTACCTTACTCATCAGCGGTTGGCAGTTTGATGTATGCTATGGTGTGCACTAGGCCTGATATTGCCCATGCAGTGGGAGATGTGAGTAGATTTATAAGTGATCCGGGTAAAGAGCATTAACAACTAGTAAAGTGGATCCTTTGATATTTGAGAGGGACCATTGGGGCAATTTTGTGCTACGGTGAATCGAGACACCACTTTACGTGGTTATGTAGATTCAGACATGGCTGGAGATGTTGACAACTGGAGGAGCACGACAGGTTATATTTACACTGTAGGTGGGACAACAATGAGCTAGATTTCACAACTATAGAAGCTGGTGGCTTTGTCAACCACAGAGGCTTAGTATGTTGCTTCCACAGAGGCAAGAAAGAGATGATTTGGTTACAACAATTGCTTGAGGAGTTGGGGCATAAGCAGGAGGAATGTAAGCTGCATAGTGATAGTTAGAGTGCTATACACCTAGCTAAGAACTCTACTTTCCACTCCAGGATGAAGCATATATAGTTGAGATATCACTTCATCAAGACAACTTTGGAGGAAGATAAGTTGAAGTTGGAGAAGATTCATACTAGTCATAATCCTACAAACATGATGACCAAAGTGGTCACAAGAAATAAACTAAAGCTATGTTCAGCTTTGGTTGGCCTTTGTAGATGATTGTGAAGGGTTGAGAAACTTGCTCGGTGGAAATCCGTCTCAAGTGGGAGATTTTTATATTTGTGGAACTGTTTTCATGTTAGAGTTTGGTACACCTTCCATGTGTTACACTCGGATATTTCTATGAATAATGGATATTCATACCTTCCATTGGTAATGGGTAATAGTTATGGGATTTTTTTGGGCCCATGGTTTTCTCGGTACCCATTGTTTTGTAAAACCACCTCTTTGGCTACCTATTGATGTACTTATAAATAGATGGACATACAATAGGATTTATATGAATGTGTTTTGAGAAGGTGAATAGTGTGTGCGAATTCAAGTGTGAGTTTGAGAGGGTTTGTTGAGTGCAGCTCCAAACAAGAACTAGTTATTATAATTGTGAAGACTATTGGCTTGTAATAAAATTTGAGCAAGTGTTCTTGGTGGATGTAGCCCACATTGGGTGAACCATGTTAAATATTGTCTTCGTGTTTTGCATTTTTCATTTCTGTAATTTCTATTCATACTTCTTATTATTACGATTCAGAGGAATTATTCTACATTAGATATTATTAATTCCTAACATATTGTCTGATTTTCATCTTCCCATCATGGATTTGGGGATGTAAGAGGAGGATTGGATGGGGTCTCAACCGGTTTACAACTTTTTGAGGTAGTGAAGGAAGTAGAAATTCTTGTTTGTTTGGAGGAATGAATACTTAGAAGAGAAAAGGGTAGAGAAATTGAGAAAATATGGAAGATTAGGAGATGGAGAAGGGAACTCAACATTTTGGGCAGCATATAATGGGCTTAAAACTTGATGATGTTGAAATGATAAAGATAGAGAGGGAAAATTAAGGACAAGGAGGTGTTGATTGACTTACCCATTAACAAGGTTGTCTCACACTTTTCTCATATTTCTCTATCTCCTTGGTCCATTTTATAATTTGGGAAGCATTTCAACCAAGAAATCAAGCTTCTCCTGAGGAATGTAGTGTCTTGGAAAAGGGCCTTCCCATGGACAAGGTTCCCTGACAACCAATCCTGAAGGCCTTCATCGTGATGTAGCCCTAGATTAAAACATGTTAGCCTCCATTCTTTGGATCTTCTCTAGTAGATCAGTGTTCTCCACATAGGTTTTTTCATTATATGCAAACCCTTCTTCTTGATAAGCTCCATACCCAAACTAGTTTTGCATTGTTCATATGGGTAAGCATAATGGTTATGGATCTGTTCATAATTATGATATGGAGAATTTGAGAAATACATTGGAGGTTGATTCCACTACTCTAAGTGTGAATTCTAAGATGGTAATGAAGTCATGATTGGAAAAGTTCATGGGATGGAAGAAGAATGAAAGAGATGGAAATAGAATGGATGAAAATGAATGGAAGGAAAGTATGCAACTTAGAGAATGGGTTTTTGACCAGATGGAGTCCCTGATGTGCTTTGCATGTGCCTCTAAAGGCTGAATCTCACCAAGAACACATCAACTTGATGAAATGAAGTGGTAAGATGCTTCAAACCTGTCCCACCGGCATTCCCGAAATGTTAGTGCAAAATCACAAAGCACCCCCGAATCCCTTGGTTTTTATGTGGGGCATTCGGTGTGATTTTCATAACATTGGACCATCTCTCAAGCTTTGGGACTTGCATACTTGAGATGGACCTCCAGAGAAATTTGGTTCTTCTTCCTAGACTACCTGCCACAAGCTACTCTAGTGCAGGAAAACTATCTAAACCTAATCTAACTTCCAAGGAGATAATGAGAGAGAGAAAGCAAGAAAAACAAATCCTACACTAAAGCGGTGATACACCAGAAAAGGAAAATGTTGATCACAAATCCAATTTCCTGAAATGGAGAGAGGTGAGCAATGGAGAGGATGGACAAGATGCATCATGGACCAAAGATAGAGTTCACACCGAACACCACTTTGAACCCCTTAAACACGTCTCCCAAAACTTGCAAATGGAATTGATAAGTACACACATAATACCCTGCAATGATGAGAGGAAAGAAAAGACAATAAAATGAGAGGATGGATAAAATGCATCACGAAATGAATTTTATTGCTCCAGAAGTTCACACACGAGACATCATTATTAATAAATAGGTAAGAAAACACCATTAAAAAGCAAAGGGAGGAGGTTTAAACTCCACATTCGACCCTAGGGAAGAAAGAGAGAGGGGGCAGAGAGGAAAATGATCAACAACCTTTAAAATGAGCCAAGCTCTTACATTTTATCAATGAAGTGACAAGAAAGAAGAAGAAAGGGGGGAAAACTTATGTGAAATCTCAACCACCAACCATTAATCCCTTCAAATTTTCCTACAATCTGTCAAATCTGGTCCTCCATGTATTTTTGGCGCTGCTAGAGAAGGAAGGATGAAAAATCGATCAGATATGGGTAGTTGAAGCAATCCGATCACGTATTAATGGCGTGAAAGATGTTTTCCCATTTCTCACCCACAAAATCCTATTTAAAATAATATTTTATGTTTCCATGGTGTAGAGGAGGTCAATCCCTTTCCAAAAAGTCTTCTCTCGCTCAAATACAATCTTCCAGTAGAAAGATATGGCCGTTTGAGGATTTCGCATCGAGACTGTACAAAAATGGCGAAAATGTAATTTTTGCAAAGCGGATCCGTAGGCTCGAAATACAAACTAGGATTTTTTCAAAAAGCACAAAGTGCCAAGATATGTCCCCAAGCCCATCATTCTGCAATCTTCTCCTTGGCGAAAATTCTTCCCCATGCCCACCGACCCACTTTTGGCAAAAATCCTTCTAAGGCCCACCGGCCCATAACTTGCAAAATATGAGGAGTTAGAAGGACTTCTTTACATTTTTGGAAAGGGGAAGAAATTTAATACTTAATGGAGATGTTTCTTGAACCGTAAGTTCTTGAAATATGTAAAAATGTGGATTGAAGCACAAAAAGGAGGAAAAAAGGGGGGAAGTTAACCAAAAATAAGTGTGAGCTTATTTTGGATAAGCAGGTTCTTGAGTACTTCCATGGTTTCTTAATAAACCTCCTTCTGATGTGTGGGATCTTGATATATTTCATACAAAACTTCCTCCTTGGTAATAGTGGACTTTTGTTTTGATGCCTCTATGCACACATGGCTTCAACGCATGTGTGTAGCAACCTCACAGTAATACTTTAGGTTCCAGTGTCAACTTTGACATCCACTAATTTTCCACAGTGCGTTGTATCCTTACCATCCCTACACATTTTTTTCCCTATTTATGTGTCTTACTAAGATTCTCATATAAGTCCAGGCATTCCTCATAGCTATGATTCTTTCCACAGAAAGAACAAGCAATATTCTGAGGACATTCGCGCCTGTAGTGGTCAAGAGATCCACATGTGTAACACATTCCATGAGGAAAATCGTTCCTTCCACCACCACGGCCTTGACCTCCATATCCTCCTCAAAATCCTTGACCTCTGCCATGACCTCCTTCAAAATTCCCTTCATTCCAATCATAGTGCGGTTGATTTTGATCCTGATGCTCACCTTTTCATTTAGAGTTATCGATACTCCTTCTGTCATATGCCAATATCTATGGCATCATGGATCTGGAAAATCATCCTACAATCTTCAGTATCATGAGTCGTGGACCAGAAAATATTACAATAGAAAGATACGTTCTTTCATATCATGAATTGTAACAATGGTCAGTAGCTAGCATCATGGTTCAAATGACATATCTCACATTCTAACAGTAATGAATGAACTGACTTGCGAGGACAACTATCCTTGTTGTGCATTTTACATCACAATCTATACAAAAATCCCACTACGTGTCTCATGGACCTAATTTACTGGATAGTTTCTCCAACTACTTTTCCATAGATGTAATTTGTCCCTCCAAAAATGGGCTAACTCCAGTTTCTATACTTCCAACAGCCTCAGTGTGCAAATATGATTCAAGCACCTCACACGGATCAGTGTATGTTTTATGTGACAGTTCCCTTCTAAATAGTGTGATCATTCCTCTAACAAACCATTGTGCATACTGACTGACATGAATATCATAAGAAAGTTTAGATAACAGATTCTTGAAACAGGCATCATACTCCCTTAAAATTTTAGTAGTGCCTTTCTTAATTTCCTTAAGTGCACTAATGCTCTTCTACTCGAACTAAGGGATGTGAAACTCCTTAAGGAAAGCATATTTTAGTGCCACATAGTCTACGCAAGTATGATCAGGGTCAAACTTCCTATACCAATTATGTGTGCATCCTTGTAACGTAGTGGAAACCTAGCTTGCTCTACTCTCATATGTTGTGATCCCCTTCGTGTGCCATAATATTTCATACATGTGTACATGTTCAACATCTTCTATATCTCTATATTCTAGAAGATGAAGGTACATCTCTATGTAAATATTTTGAGGTTGGTGCAGACCTTTCCCACTGCAGATCCAGAACCTCCCATGTTACCTATGCCTCCAAAACCACCTAATCCACCAGAACTAGAGCCACCTATACTACCTGATCCTCCATCGGTAGCTGGAAATGGACTAGAAGAGGTACTTCCCTGTGTCCCAACAAAGTAGTCTTCACCAATTGAACCCCTATCATCTGCGAGGTAGCACCACTTCCCGAAGTGAGTCCAAAATTCTATGCGCTCACATTCTGTGTGGATGATGCACCTGAAAGGTACCTCCAAATAATAATGAATACATTTTTCCTACCATAGTTGTACATGCCACCTAACTTACTCTTGATCTCCTACTGCTCAAAATAGTGTACTGACTATTTGTTGTACTAGATCTTGGAAAAACAAGTGCAAGGGCTAGGTTTCTAGATAGATTCATATGCACACCCATGGCCCGGTCATTTTTAGTGCACTTCCATACGAGGTGGAGGAGGGTTCCTTTTCATGCTTTCCTAGATGGGGAAATCTAGATGCTATGGCTCCATGCTTCCTGCATGAGCTACAAATCCTTCATGAGCCATCTCTCTCCATAATGCCATCTGCTCTACAATATCACATTTCTTCTCTATCTCTCTCTCACGCACCTCATTATACTTAAGTCACCTCTCTTCTCTTTTCCTTTCTACCGGTAGGTCTGCCATCTTTTACTAATCTTACTCCTACCCCTGCATGTGGTGGGGTTTTGCAAGCCATAGGTCTTTCTTCCAAGTTTAGGTTACCATCAGGATTTTGATCACCAGTGGAATACCTTGAAAGTAAGTTCCTCTAAGATATCACAAAAACTAGAAATCAGCTACCTCTGGGCACGAATAAGTTGAAATTGAGTACTCTGAGATATAACTATTCAAAACACCACAGAACCACGTATCCATAGCATGATTCCAAATTAGATCAACATCATAAAGGGTCTAAAATTATTCTTGCATCTAGAAAAGTGTGCAATACCTCCAATTCTGTTTAGACACATAAGCAACCAACCACTCATACAGTTCTACTAGAAAGATAGTGAAGAAGCTCTCATATAACCAATCATAAAGGTTCTGTTCCACCCATGTGCATGTGTTGAACTTAGATCTAGTGTTAAACCTCCATGCATACTCTTCTTTCAGATCTTTAATCCACTCCTCAACACTTTCTAGGGTCAACTAGTATGTCTTCATCACCAACCATCCTTATAAAAACTAAAAAAGAGGTCCCAGAAATGAAACCAATGATGTAGCCTAAAATTTACCAGTAAAATCCCAAGCATGCTGGCACATCACTCATCCTAGACTGAGCACTCACCCAAAGTGCACAAAGGTACCAGGCCCCTCTTTAGGTTTGTTGTTGCATGATGTTAGCATGATGAAGACTTAAGACATTAAGATTCATAATTAATACAACATTCTACAGAGCATGTTCACATCTAGATCTAAAGAATAACAAGTTTAAACAATATCCATAATGAAACCAACCATGCCAGAACCAATTATACTCAAGATTAATAATTTGATTCAGCCAATATACTCCATTATATTAAACATGATAAATACAAAGAAGCTTATTACAATAGATAATACCATATCTTATGCACACCTCAGATTTGGAAGCATAACTTCAAAGTAACTCAGTTCTCACACACTCTATACTATGTAGATCATTACATATTTATAATGGTGGGGAATTTCCCTTCACTTCTCGCATAATTCCAAAAATAGGTCGCATGCTGAAAATAGCCATGTGCCTTTACAATAATACCCACACACACAAGTGTGCTAACAATAGGCCTCTTCTGGCAGTAGCAAATCTATTCTTATCCTGCACCCATGCAAAGTGCTTCGTAGCCTCTCCTCCAAAATAGTTGATGCATGTCGTGTAATTATTTACCTAGTTTATGTGCTCAACGCTATCTCCAAAAATAGCCCGTACACGTGAAAATGGCTAAGTCCCAAATCCACCCTTATATTTCACACGTGTGTTCTCCCCTATCCTTTCGTGCCTTTGGCTGCACCCCGTGCTTTTACATGAACCTTCTGTGTGAATCCTACTAAGTACCATACTTTGACTGACCAACAAGATGTAATAGGAAAATCATGGATTGATGAAATGGTAATGCTGATAGGTGATGATATAATATTATAGGATGATGGAAAATTGATGAAAGGAGTGATGATTTGACCTTATTGGTTGGATATTTTGTCAAACCAAAATATGAGGTTCAACCACGACATGAGATTGAATCCCTCCTCAAAGATAGGTGAGGCTACCTGCTTATTGCTAACCTAAAGCACAGCAAATAATATATACAGTATTCACACTAATCTAACCATTGGGGGTTGGGATGAGATCCCGAAATCCACATTCACACAATTTAAGAATATTGCTTTCGTAAGTGAAATCGGTTAGAAACTGTTACAATGAAAGAAGTACAGTAGAAAGGAAATGGGAGAAACGTATTTTCTTTCGAGTAAACATAGAGCACGAAATAATCATACGAGTTTTAGATCACAAATGTAATGTCCGAGATAATTAGAAACACTGAGATTCTATGCAAAGAATAGCTTAAGATCATGAACATAAGAACACTATCTCAAGTAAGATATATTCCACAACACAAAGTCTGAAAACAATATCAACTTATATTCTTCAAAATGATTGAAAGAAAACACAAAGTTTTTCTCCTTTCCAATAGCCTCTTAATGCTCCAAAAATTCTCGACCCTTTGGAATGCACAGGCATCCCTTATTTATAACAAAAGAATAAGAGCCAAAATAGGACAGATCCTGAAAAGTAGCATGTTTAACTAGAGTTCAACTTTTGCATGATTCTCACGCAGGAGATCAAGTCAAAGTCTGAATTAAAAATATGATAAAACGGAAATAAAACAGGCATGTCATTCTAAAAATAGAAATGACATGGGACGTTGAAACTTAGTCCGAATCATCATCTTTTTCTCTTTCTTCCTCCAGCTGAGACTTTCTGTTCTGAAACTCCTGAAACTTTCGAATAATGCCCTGCATTTCATTTTCATCGGGTGCAGTGGAATGATCATTCCACATCTCGCAGGTTTCATGAATATCAGAAGCACTCCGGGAAGCTTTTTCAATCTTTTACTGAGCTTTCTTAAGGCCTCCAACGTATGTTCAATCCTTACAAACTGACCAATGACTTCAAGGTCAAATCCGTGTACAGGTTCATGCTGAACAGATTCTTGGACTTGTTTGAAGAGATCATCTGCTGATAGGATACTTGAGTTCCCAACTGACACCTTTGGACAAATCTTCAGCAATTCTTCTTCCAAGATCACTTTTCCCATCGATCAATTTATCCCTTGATTCTCTCAACTTGCTGCAGGCTTCATTGAGAATCCTTACTCTGAACCTGATGGCCTTGGTCAGCTGGAAATGTTTATCTGTATGTGGGAGAATACCTTCTTCCACCAAGAGGTGTGCTGGTAATTGCTTTAGCACTTGGAGAGCTTCACAAGTCAAATCAAGCTGTCCAATTTCTTCAGTGAATTCCTCATCCATCTTCTCTCCTTCCTTCTGAATCTCCCCAAAGATTCATGAACCTTCACCACATCTTGAATCACCTCCTTTCCCCTGTTGGAGCAACTTTTGAATCCATTCATCAACCACCCTTCCTTTTTTAGCAATCTTCTCAATCGTAGGCACCGATGAGAAATCGAATCCGGCAGAAACAGAAGAAGGTGGTATGGATTCAAGGGGTTTTGAGAGTTTAATCAAAATCTCTGTCAACTGCTCCACTTTCTCCTTAAGATGATCTCTTCTGTCCTTTGTTTCTTTCAACTTTTGGCACAGCACGTCTATAGAAGCCCGTGCATCTTGTTGCGCTCCTTCTGCTGTTACTTTCCCTAGAGCCACCTTGGTTATCTGATAATCAGAAGCTGTTATATCCTCTCTAGTCTTGTCAGCCGAGGGAGTAGCAATCTCTGCAAACTTATCTCCTGAAGCATCAACCAAAACCCTTGAAACTGTTTTGGGTTTCTTGGCTGATTTCGCAGTAGAAGTCTTGAGTGAGCTAAAATCAAGGGGTGGTAGGGGTACAATCACCTTCCTCTTCCTGGGAGTTTGCTCAAGTAACCATTGTGGAGTATCGAAGGAACTGCTGATGTTGTAGTAACGAGTAATCTACTCTCAAGAGGAGAAGATTCTACTATTGGAGGGGGAACAGTAATCAACGTGGTAGTAGGTGCAACAAAGAGAGGCACAGGTTGTGGCGAGCTGGTAATTATTTGGGTTCCAGTAGAGAGGGGAGAGAGACCAGAGAAAATGCCTGCCATACTTGAAGAAGTGAATGGGGATTGAGGAGATTGGAGTGGTTGTTGAGGGGCAGGCACAGATTCAGACTCCAAACCCTGGGTTGCAAGAGACAAAGTTTCTTTGGTCTGACTATCAACAGATGATGGAATCAAGATTTGACTTCCTTCCTCTTCCACATTAATTTCTTCTTTTTCTGGTGACGTTGGTGATTCTGGCACAACCACCGTTTCAGCTGGAGAAACAATTGAAGAGATTTGTCTTTCTTTCCTCCTCCTAGGAATCCTGATTTTTATAGGCCCCCCAGAAGATTCTTTGCCCTTTTCCTGTTGGGAGGGCCCCACCTCTAAAGCAGCCAATTTGGGAAACTTGTCATCATTGAAATTCATCCCCCAAGAAGAAATTCATTTTTAGTGCGAATAAGAATTAGAGCAGTCCTATCTGTAATAGAGGCTTTCTCAGTAACTGACCAATCAATAGGTGGGAAAACGTATTGATCTTCGTTAAGCCCATCATAGGACATATCCAACACACTTTCATTATCTGTAGTGCCATCTGGCAAATCAGAAAGCCCCAGTGTCTGAATTTCATCAATAGTAAGCCTACTATTATCCTTTCTGCGTATCGCAACTTCGTCCCGCAGATCAATCCAGATGTCCTCAATATCAGGCCTGTGCAGATGTTGAGCTCCATAGGCCCGAAGCACTCCTCGGATGTCAAAACCATCCCGAGATTTCATATGCTTCTTTAATTTCTCCTGAAGTTCACACTCAGCATTTCTGGCCTTTGCCACTGTCGAACAAGTATATCTCCCAATAGAAATTGGGAAGGATACTGCTGCCTTGTGCTTGCTCTGTTGGAACTTGTGGAAATCCAACAATTGTCTGACCAATTCCAACAAAATTAATCTATCCCCAGGATAGCGAGGCAGACGGAAAGGCTCTCCTGCATACATCACTGTTCGAATGTATGTAAACTTCCTAAACTGTAGGAAGATACATCCCCATTTAGATACCTCGGCCCAAGCCTCATCGGAGACTCTTGTTTTTCTCAATCCCGGGTTCAGTCTGCAGATGTTCTCATAGAAAAAGGCATCATTAACCCTTCTAAACTGATCCTTAGACCCCTTCTTCGTTATTTGCGGAAAATGCTTGTAGATTGGGTTTGTGATCCTGCTGCCTTTTGTATCGAGCCCGGGATAGTTCCTCATCCCGGCTGCCGCATAGGCCACATACGAGAACATGTAAAATTTTCCCGTCGACAAGACCGTCGTCATTTGGGCATCAATCTCATCACTGATCAAGGTTCCCCAGTCAATCCCTTGCTTATTCTTCTTGATGGTGACCATGAACTGGTACATCCATCCGTGAAATAGATTTGACTCTGGTAAACCAAATGCCCGGCTAAGAAGTGTGATGATATCATTTATCTCTTGTATAAAGTCACACCTAGGAATAGTCCTAGGAAATCGGGATACCGCTGGCTTAGCTTTAGCCAGGAACTTCTTGTTAACATCTCTTATACAATTCTCCTGGTTAGTGTCCCAGGTTTTCTGGGCTGACTTCATATTCAAATTCCCATACTCCTCGAAATTGGGTAATTTCAGGAGGTCATCAAGATAAATCCCATCTAGCTTGATCACTACTTCTCCTGCTGGGTTCCTAACGGAACGAGAAGCAGAGTCGTAGTTAGAGGCACAGGCCAGAATGAACTCTGGACATTGGGCCGATAGGGAAATCTGATGCAAGGGCAAGCATTTGTTTGCTAAGGGCAGTCATCCATTGGGTTTGAGAAGAACTTCTAACCCTGTTCCAGAAATCGTCCATGTCAACATTACCAAGTTCGGTATCCCGAATATCGTAATTGCAGTCGATGTACGACGGGGATTCTGGTTTCTTAAACTTATATTTCATCCTGCTTGATTTCTCGGTCTTCTCTTGTGATGGACCGGGGTCTGTCATGAAGAATGTCAAGGCAAAGAGGTTTGGAGCTCGAAGATGTTATACACCTTTGTAAAACCCGATTGACTCGAAAATGCAGAATGCCTAAGAATTGGAAAGTCTCGACAAGTCAAGAGAGTCTTTGGAAGATCCTAAGAACTCCGACAACTTAGATATGTCGGAACTTTGGAAAAGCCCGACACTTGACTTTGATGATGGAAAGCCGAGAGAAACCCGCATGCCAAGCTTTCTTTGTCGGAATTATGTGAAAACCCGCACTTTCTTTTGATGACGGAACACTGTGGAAACCTCGACACTCGTTTGTAGGGTTGGAACCTTGGAGAAACCCGCACTTTGCTTTTGAGGGCGGAACGTTGAGAAACCCCGAAGGTCGGAACGCTATAGAAACCCGGCACTTTAGACTTAGAATGTATTTCGGTCCTTGGCTCTGCAAAACAATCCTTTAAAAACCCAGAAGCAAAAACAGGGTCTGCTTCACATGCCAAATATACAATCTTCTTTTGTGTTATTCAGAATCATGCACACAATTAGATTTTCAAGAAAACATAACCAAGTGATAATCAGAAGGGATAAACCCTAAAAACCCAAAACCCTTCCCGAAACAATGCAAACAGGAAAAGGGAAGAAAACCTTCAACCACCCGACGAGAAATTGGAAGAAATTAATGCGCAATCGATCAATAAAAAACAAGAACAAAGAAGGGGACGAAAAATACCTTCAATTTGACGAATGCAAGATCGACATTACGCATAATCCAATGGAAACATGAGTTTGCGGGTTTTGGAGACGGGAGAGCATGCGAATAATCCACAAATTAAAATTATGAATGGTAAGAATGACGTGGAAATCCACGTATTTATAATAAAACTGGTCATAAATACACTTCAGCTCGGCACGTGCCAACTCACCGACCACTCGGCATGAATGCCACGTCAGCGTGTTTGAGAGGCGTTAAAACCCGACACGAGAAGATTTAGTGCATTTCGGGTTTCAGGATTCGGAAAACAAGAAGCATGAAACATGAGGTGTTTAGATGTTATATAGCCCCGAAAACCCGAAACAAAGGATTGGGCGGACTTCGGGAATCGGAAAACATGAAGCACAAGACATGTTTTAGATCATGGATGTTCCGATGCACGAGGAGTCCGAAAACCCGATACAAAGAGATTTTCTTAGTATAAAGGATTTCAGGTTTCGAAGTCAAGCGACACAAAGCATATTTTGGATCATGAATGTTCCGATGCGTTAAACTTCCGAAAACCCGATTTACTTAAAAAGAGGTCATAACACAAAATCACTTTGAAAATTTCGTAGGGGTTATCCGATCGCTTTGTCGTAAACTCAAAACGGGATAACAGACCTAAGGTGTATACCACTACGAGTTGATGGGGTGAATGATAATGGAAAAAAGAGATGATAAAGGGAGTTGTGATTTAGCTTAAAGTTTATACCTTGATGAAATGATAGGATGAATTAGAATGTGAGGATGAGTGGATGATAGCATAAATGTGAGTGATGAGGAGAGTGGTGATTTAACCTAAGGTGTATACCACTACCATATGTGTTGATGAGTTTGTGTGACGATATATCATAGAGTGTTTAGCACTAGTCCTATGTATGGTGTATGATTACATGTCGCATGTAGGTGAGGTTCATTTGATTAGTAAAACCTCAGCAGTCTAGTATGAACCGATGAACTAAAGTGCATCATAGGGTGGTGAGTTTAGTGTGTAGAATAATGTAGTGGATGTAGTAACGCTAAAATGAATAGAATATGTAGATGTGCAATGTGTAATATCTAAGTGTGGTGTGTGGGGTTAAATGTAATGGTAATCCCTTGACAGTCAAGTGTGATCCGAAGCACAAGAGTGCATCATCGGGTAATAAGGGTGTTATGATGCATGATATAGGAATGATGATGGAAATGATAATGACATAGATAGGATGTGTAATGTAAGGTTGTATAAGTATTCTAGATTGTAAGAGGGTGGGGGGTTGTAATGTGCTATTCCCCCCCAATGGTAGTATGTCAGAAAGAAGAGATCAACCAATAAGGTTGAGGGAAGGAGGTTATACGATTGATGGAGGTGATGATGATATCTTAGGATGATGGTAAGCAAGGGTGGTATGTGATACAAATGTTGCATGGGTAAAGAATTAGATACACATGTGATGGGTGGACATAAGATCAATCTTGAGGCATAGTAAAGTGTGTGGGTGATGGAAAGTGAGGTGGGGTCATATGGGTAAGAGTAAACAAGCCATGTGGAAGAAATCGAGAAACAATCATCGGTGGGTCACGATAGTAGTCCAAGGAAGATTCCTATACTTGGTGTGTATGACTAATAGAATGGAGTGGTGTGTAGGGGCTAGTTGAAATGATGGGGTAAGAATAGGATTCGAGGTAGATGACGTGAGAGGAGTGGTGTAAGGGAGAGAGAGAGGTGTAGGAGTAGCAAAATTAGAAGGAAACAATAATGGAGGGGAAGGAGGAATGCCATCAATGGAAATAACTTGGCTGTCATGAATAAACTTAAGGCACAAGTGGTTGATGGAACCAATAGCTTGGGATTTACATATCCAATTAATCCAAGAAGCATGTCACATTGGTCGAAATTTGTTTGATAAGGAAAGGGATGGGAAGAGTTAGTGGACCGACAATTACAAGTATCTTGACGACACCCAGAGGGTGTTTGAAATGAAGAGTCAATTTGTGATGGAGGGTAGCTAATAGATTGTAAGAGGGATAAGGAACATGTACTAATAGACAAAGAAGGACAAAACTTAGTAGGGGTTGAGGAAATAAAGTCTTGTATGTATAAATGGTCAGATGTAAATGTAGTGTGATAGTCAGTGTTAGAGAAATAAATAGTATACGGGGTTTTATCAAAGTGTTGGCAACTAAGAATTCGAGTGCTCCTACATCGAGAGGTGGTGTAGCATGGTATGTATGGTTAACTGAAGATTCTGTGTCCTTATTTTCGTGTTGGTTGGAATCCCTATTAAAATTTTTGACTTTACCCTTGTCCTTAGTGGGAGGAGAGGTAGTTGGTTGTTGGAACTCTAGTTGGTCATTGTCAATTAGATCTTAGATAATCATGTGAAGATTCAAACAATGGCTAGTAGAGTGGCCTACACAATGATGGTAATCACAATGATTTTTTCATTGTAATTACATCCTTTGGGTTCGATGGGTCTAGCTTGAGTGGTGGTGGAAAGGTGATGATATTGCTATCGAGAATTTGTTGTAATATGAGATGTGGTGTTGTAGGGATGCTAGTGAATGTATGCTTAGTTGGTTGAGATGAAACTTCCTTAGCAGGGGTAACGGCGTGGACAGTTAATTTGGTGTTAATGGGCTTATATGTAGATGGTTTAAATGGTGTTTTATCTTGGAAACGAGTAGAGGATGAGGGTTGGTCTTGATACTTGAGTTTTCCAATAGATATAAGCTTGGATTCATGGAGCTTAAGGGTATGAAAGATCGATAAAAGGAAGAAAAGGTATCAAAGAGAACACTTTCAGAGAGAGGTGGTAGAATACTTTGTATGAATAGGTCTTGTAGTTCAGCGTCGAAAGAAGGAGTCATTTTGGCCAGATTGTTCTTATATCTTAAGACGTAGCTGGAAAATTTCTCATTGGACCCTTGTTTAAGTTGTGCAAGGCTCAGCAAGCTAGGCGTAGATATCTTAGACCCAATGTTGATGGAAAATTGCGCGAGGAAGGCATCAACTAAATGGGTGAAGGAATCAATTGAATGAATAGGTAGATCGTAAAATCAAGGCATGGTGTAGTCATGGAGGCTACAAGGGAATATTTTAGCAAGGAGGAAATGATCATCAGAGAAATCAATACAAACAACATGAAAGGCTTGAAGATTCTCCTGAGGGTCACCTTGGCCATTGAAAATGGGAAATTTAGGAGTGAAAAAATTAGGAGGGAAAGGATATGTGGAGAGGATAGGAGTGAATGGAGTGTGTAATAGCAAGGTAGAATCTAAAGATGGGGATGTATTGGCTTGTTGCAATTTTTCGTATTTGGGCCTAGAGATCGTGATATAAAGAGGTTAAATATTAATGGGAAATAAAGTAGTATTGTCATTGATGTGAAACCAAAGGAGGGGGGAATTGATTTGTGGGAGTGGGGAATGAAACTGAAATAGAAAAGATTAGTGGAATTGTAGAAGCAAGGGGTTGAGTGGAAGAAAAAGTGGGTGGAGCAACTGAAGTATTGAGTTTAACCAAATTGGTAGCTTCTTCGCGAGCCACATGAAAAAGTAGATCTAAATCCTATGGACGTTGACAAGGTGATCATTGATAGCTTTAAGGTGGGATTTTGTAAACTCCTTGAAATGAGAAGCCATTGGAGAGAGGTGCAAAAACCATAGAAGGTGTTATGAAGAAACGTGGGTTTCACCAAAAATGAATAAAAAATAAGCAATTAATGGGACCTATGTGGGATCCTAAACCTATGAATGTTAATCTAACTTAGAGGCCCAAAAACATTGAAATAAAAGAACTTAGAACAGAAGTAAACTAACTAATAATGATCTAAAGAAATATGCAATGATAATAAATATTATTCTAAGTGAATAGAGGAACTAAGTATGCAAGAGAAGGGAAAGGAGGTTACTTAGCTGATTTTGCAGAAGTTTTTGTATGTTGTCATAGTCTCGATTAGAAAATCCAAAAGTGGAGACATTGACATGAGACTCTGCTAAGTGCAAATCTATCATATCTGAGGTGAATGAGGAACCTAGGAGTGTACTCGTGGTGTCATGGTCTACTTTCTAGGTACCTTGGTTCTTGCAAATGCTCAAAACTTGATTCTGCAATGGCCGAAAGATTACTTGAAACCCTACCCTCTGTCATGATATATCTTCCAAATGAGTCAGTATGATGACCGCAAAAGAATACGAAGTATCAAACCCTAATGTAAAAATAAAAGATACATATGAAAGGATCAGACTGACCTCAACTGACAAACTAGTGGACTTATAACTGAGCATTGCACTACATTGCGGACCCAGATGTAGTTCTGGTGCATGTGTGTGTGTTGTGCCCTAGGTGTTCTCATGTGAATCATACTTTGTGAAATAGCAAGTTGTACTAGCTATCGTAAATGTAAATGGAATGTGTGTATGGAATAAAATTTAATCCCTCAACTTTTATGAAGTGTGTGTGATGTAGATCTCCCTAGCCTTTGTGCATGGACACTATGTGGATGTAACATGCAACCTAATTGAGTGATAGATAGATGTGATGCTAGGTCCTTCATTATGGTCATATAAGATTTATATTTATAGGGATCTCAAGCTTAATTTCATGATAAATCCCAACAAGGATGACTAAGAAAAATATAAAAGAGACCAACAACTACAAATGACCCAAAATATAGTGAAGGAGGTTTTTCCTAGATTAGGGTGCCCCATGTGGGGCTAGGCGCCCAAGATAGGCTAGGGTTCCCGAGTTTCGAGCTAAAATTATGGGTTAGTTACGAAATGGGTAGAAATGAGATTAAAAATATATGGGACAGGTGAAGAAAAACATAAAATAAAGGTGGAAAAAGGTGGGATTTATCATTACTTTAACCACTTAATAACCTTCTAAATAGTAGTATAAGACTAGGCTAATTAATGACTAATGCGCATGTTTTTGTGTCTACATACACCTTGGAAATGAGTTAGATGGTCCCTTCATACATCAACAAAGAGGTTGAGATACAATTGATTATGTGGAACTTTAAATTGATTTTCTATCTAAATCATTTGAAAAATAATAGGACTATGGTTAGAAATCACAAACTCTTGATGGAAGGTGACTATAAATTGGTCTGGAGTTGTTCAAAGAGAACATGCGTTGATTAGAAAACATCACACATTCAATAATTTTTATAAAATTATTAGTATCATTCTACAATTTGGAATAAGTATACAAATGTTTCTAAAGTGAAGGATCGCTATCAAAATAGAGTATTTGATAACCCCTAATACTTTTTAAGGAAAACCAAGCTTCTCACTCACTAGCAGACCATCGCATTCGAAGTGTGCCATGTTTTTTTCTTGAGATGTTTAACCATATCAAAGGCACCAAAAATATCCAAAAATATAACGGTAGATTATCATCCAACCACCTCCATAACTTCATTTGACTTGATCCATCATTAGAGGTGTGGATATTAACCAAACCAATACATAATCCATTAATGTCCATCATATCCCAAATGGCTCTACGAGTTGTATATTATCCCTATGAAGAAATAAGGAATAAAATCATAGTAATTTGGTTGGATAAACCCACCACATATTTGCAAGGAGAGGCATAAAATTTATGACTATTGGCTTGGGGGATCAGTGATAATGTCTTCATCTTGGTTAGGATTCTGCCCAACTAGGTTTTTTGTTAACCACTATGGTCAAACCATTAGCAGTGGCAATGGATTTTGGATTTTCAGCCAATGGTGGTCCCTGTGAAGGTGTTGGGCCTAAGAATATTGGATAAGTTCCAAAGGGTGTGTGCGCACATGGGACCAGTGAAGAGAAGGGTGTTCGGGTAAAAGCCCACAGGACAAGGGTTTAAGAAGGGTTTAGTAGAAACCACAATGCACCCATAAGGAAAAACAAAGAATCTCAGGACTTATCCATATTTGGCATTCTGGATGCATGGGAGGAAAAAGGTTACCTGAATAGGCATGCCAACTAGATAAGCCGACATCCCGGAGGCTTGGTGGTCAAACAAAGAATATGCCAAGTATGAAATATTCCAAGGAAGACGTCATTGCAGAAAGTGGAGAGCTCAGATCAGAATAAGCATGCTCTATTGGAGGACCACATAGACACTTGGAAAGATATCTACTCCTAGAGGAAGGCATGATGGAGGGTGCGAAACCTATATATGGAGATGCTCAGGTAAGAAAATAAAGAGGTGAGTGGAGGGAGAGACAAAGCCGCAAGAGACCAAGGGATGAAGATATGTTTGAAGGGGGATTTCAAGGCCATATAGCATAGGAAAGTGAAGATCTATAGAAAATATTAGGAGGCTCTAGGAGCTGGGGTTCTCATTAGATAACCATAGGAATGTTTTCATGTCTAGGGGTGGGTCTGTGAAAATATTTTGTAATAAGGGAAGCTATGATACATGAGTTAGATCTCTATCTTAGTATATTTGGTTTGTTGAGACCCTTTTGGATGTAATGTGGTTACTAGAACTATGATCAATATGAATATATGATTTTATTCTAAATATTTTGTTCATGAGTGTAAACCCTAGTATTTTTTTATTAATCAAATATGCTCTTTGTATGATGTTTCTCTTATTATCTAAATGGGTATGTTGGTGTAATAACTCATCCTATGCTTCCAGAATGAATGCATGATCATTTACTTTTTCGCATCTAATATTTTATCAATGGTAATATCTTCTCATAATGCTCACATAAAGGAGGGGCTCGGTGCTCACGTGTGCTTGGATGAGCACCCAACACCCGCCGGGTGATAGGCCTGCGCATGGGATTAAAGTGTTATTTTAAGGGCATATGAAAAATGACTACATCTTTGTTCAATTTCCAGGACCTCTTTTTGAAGTTATTGTGAGAATGATGCATGATGACAGAGTGCTTGACCTTGGATAGTGTCGAAGTATGTTTTAAGAGCACAAAGGATGATTTTTCTCAAAGATTTAGTACTAGACCTAAGTTTTATGCATGCAAATGGGTGGAAGAGCACCTATATCACGAATTGTATGAGACCTTATTTTGGTATTTTTCAGTAGAGTTGTATGAATGGATTTTAGCATATGCATCTAGATCGCTGTAATATCTGATCTCATGTGTGGACCCAAGATGAATATCGAGGCTACAGGATGCTTGATCCGACTTGGATGCATGTTGATGATCATTGCTAGAGAGGAGTCTTGAATGGTTATACCTGGAATATGATATTTCTACGAATTATTGTCCATAGGTTGCTGAGTTTGAATTCTTAAGGGAGCCTAGATGATCATTTTTGTGAGCTATCCCATTTGATATGAATATCTTAATCATTACGCTGCGTTTACAGGCATTCCCTTTGGTCGGATAAGCTCTCTGAGAACTGGGTGAGGAATCTAGGGTGAAGGAAGATGGCATACCTTGTGGCTGAAAAGGAGAGGGAAGAGAGATGACTTGATCATAGTGAATGATGTGAAAGGGAGTTGGATAAACAATGCGAGGTTGTAGGAGTGATGGATCTATGGAGGTAGATGTTGTGGGAAGGAATTGAGGTTCACGCAGAGGATGTGAAACCTGAGAAATATGTGTTACCCCATCTTGGAAAGCACTAGAGACAAACCCCTTCAAACTTCCGATGAGAGTTCATAACATGGAGAAATAAGATCCATTGGTACACATATGAACCCACCCGATGACCAACCCCTAGCACTTAGGTTTCCAAATCAAAGGAAAAGTATTGTTAACCTAGTTTTTATCAATGGAAGTGACCAATCAAACTAGGAAATATAACTTCTCACTTGGTGCATCTATACGCATAAAAATTCCTTTGTTTGGAGGAATTTTTCTAGAACAATGTTTGGGAAAATTACGGGTATGGAAATTTTGGGTATCATGTCTAGGAGTGGTGTGGAACACACATCCGTAGCAAGCAATATCAAAACCATTAGTGCACAGCTTCATCGGGACATTGGGAATGCTGTGTGACCACTTCAGCCCTTTCAAGCTATAGGAGGTGGATCTAGTGGTATAGGAGATGGAGGTGCTTGAGGACATGGTGGATCTAGGGATTTGATGAGTCAGAGGAACAGGACTTGGTGGGTCTAGTAAATCTGGTGGTGGAGGAATAACTAGAGGGAATCAAGGTTCTAGATCAGAAGGCAAGGGATTCAACCACCTCAAAGAAGTTTTTTTGTGATTTCTTCAGCACCTCCCAAACTACAAAGGTGTTGAGGATGCTGCATATCATGTACACAAGTGTGAAATCCTTTGATGCATAAAGAGGATCACTACTCTAGAGAGGAAGGAAATTCAATTTACAACAACATTGGAAATACGTACACATAGCTGGTATAAGAAGTATGACCCCATCGATGGTGGTAGATTACAAAACGCTATATAATTCCTTCTTAGTTAAATTCCATATCCCTGATTTTTAACAGGAGAGCATCAACTCTTTGAAAGAGATCAAAAAGGATCGGCAGAGAGTGTGTGCGAATATGATGTGCATTTTAAGACTCTCTTATAAAAACTATCATATGATATTCACCCTTCTTAGTATGCTCAGTGGGTTTTGGAGGGTTGATAACAATATTTAGGAGAGAACTTTCACACAAGACTTTCACAGACCCATGTGAGGCCTTAGATGCTTCCCCATGCATCAAGTTGTTGGAAGCATGGATACCAGTGTTATCCCTTTCCTTGAGGCTCATATTTTTGCAATGGCCAAGCAGTTGGAGAAGTTATCTACAAACTCGACGCATGAGACTCGCAGTGGTCTATAGTGCATGGATTGTGATATAAAAGGGCATATAAAGGACAGTTTCCATCGGATATCGGTATGCGCCATGCTAGTGGACTATGAAATTTGCCACAAAGATCATGATGCAAGTAGATGCCCATTATTAGAGCACACGATTCATAAGAATGTGTCTTGATATTGCAATATTTTCACCTCTACTACCCATGAAACCAAGGATTGTAGGTTGATTGACCAGATACATGATGCCATTGATCTTGGGGTGTTCTAGACCAACCTTACAAGCAATTCCAAGGATGATGGTCATCACTATGAGGGATGCGCGAGTAAGGGGCGTGTGGAAGAGGATTCTAAGAAGTATTTTGTGGTCATGGTAATTGTAGAGGAGAAATAAGAGAGCTCATGTGTGGAACTTGTTATAACTATGGATCTCCTGAGCACTATAAGCACGAATTCCCCGATCCATTACGCTTGCTTGTGGTGTGGAAAAGATGCATAAGTATGAGGAGTTCCTAGAGTTGTTTGAACATATGAGAAAACAAACCAAAATTATAAAGGCATCGGGATGGTAAGAATAAAGAAAGAAAACTTGAAGTGGATGCCAAGAGTGGTGCATGAGTCGAACTAGAACCTATGTTGGTGACGATGCGGGAAAAGGTGATGTATGTCAAAGAGATACCAAGACAGAGAACACTAGTTACAAGAGAACATGGAAAGTATTTGGACCCTACTCATCAAAAAGAAAAGTATCAAGAGATTATAGATTTTATTCAAAGTCTACAAGGAAAGATCCAAAGTGACGAAGGAGTAGTCAAGGCGATAGAGATAATGAAGGGTGTCGAGACTCCACTGAAGGATGATCTCGCGTGAGGTCGTGGTGAAGTATACAAAATTTTGAGGCAATAGAATATCATTCCCTTGCTTTAGGAGAATGGTTATGGGAGAAGGTACCACGACCGGAGGGGAGCACAAGAGGCAAAGTTATGGATACTAACCATCCTCCCCATACCCTTGATTATGATAAAGAGATTACATCAATGCAATTGTTGATGGTTGGATTCTAAGAAATATTCTAATTGACACAAGATAAGAAGTCAATGTTCTCACTCTAGATGCATGGCATCAAATGGGAAGGTACCCATTACATCCATCTTCAAATGTGTTGTACATGGATAAAAATACAAAGGCAATGCCCATTCGTGTCTTGAAGGACATTTTAATCACTATCCAAGGGGAAAGGTTTATTGGAGACTTAAAAGTCTTGGCACTAGCTGAGGTGGACATCTTTCCAATTTCTTGGTCACCCCTGGTGTTATAAGAACAACACCGATCTACAATTCAATAAAGGTATATAAGCTTTGAGAATAAGGAAGAATGAGATATCATCCATTTAACAAATGGAAACTCAACACCCTATACTGAGCCCTTGGGAGAAGAAGTTCTTGACATGATCTATGTGTGCTCTATTAGGGACCCTGAGGTAATTCATCCTACAGAAGGAGTATCCAGTTTGAAGATGCTCATTTTATGAGTGATACAACTGACTGATTTGGCATGTGAGAATTGGGCACATGGGACATATGATTTGATTGGGAAATAGTTAAGAGGCTCATGACAAGAGTAACAAAGGTGTGGTTAGTCGAGCACTTGTGAGGGAAGAAGTTACTAAGTTATTCCTGTGGAGGATCCTACCCTAATATTTTCTTGCGAAATGGAGGATCAGTGGAAAAATGAGGTCGAAAGAAGAAATATGCTTAGCTATAACCTGCTCAAGACCATAGCACGCTAGTGGGTGACACATCATGATATCCTTTTAGAGTGGAGTGAAGTAAGAATCATGTTCTCTCATGAGGTTTTCTAGAAGCAATGCACCTACTGTCATACAATACTACAATGGAAAGAAACCCATCTCATTTCACGTCCAAGCATGTGAGAGGGCCTGGATGGGAGGTATGGAAGATTTACCACCTTATTTATGGGTTCATAAGTTGTATTCCAACTTACAAGGATGTGCGCGCACATGGTACATTCACTCATAGATGCGTCGTCAAATATAAAATTTGCAGGAGTTAACGAATGATCTCATTCAAGATTTCGAGTATCGAAGTACAAAGCCATCAGTGGATAAGGTGTTACAAGTTGTCAAGAACCTTACAATGGGAGATAGTGCTATGGTGGAGGATATGATACTAGAGTTATTAAGTGAACCTGGTTTGGAGACACGCTATGATGAGGAGGAATCAAAAGAGATACAAATTGAGCGTGCATGCATTGAAAAAGAAAAAGGAAAATTGGTCTATGTGATAGATGGCGAAGAAGTGGAAAGTTTGGATGCTAACCATACTGAAGGTATGCATGAAGTCATGGATAGTGCTAATGAGTGAGCACACACCTACCATGAACCCTTGAAAACAAATCAGGTTAACATTGGTTAACATGTAGAACTTAAGGAAGAAACTATTGGGAATTATTGGTTGGAAAATAAGTTTCAAAGATCACTCGAATTATTGCGCAAGTTTTAGGACTCATCCCCACGCAGTACCATGATATTAAAGGTGTTCACCACTCCTTGGGGAAATGAAAATCAAGATAAAGGAAGGTGTGTGCCTCGATTCAAGAGACCATATAAAATGAATCCAAACCTTTGCATCAAATTCAAGGAAGAGATAGACAAGATGATAGCATCAGGAATCATTAAGTTTGTTGAGGAATCAAAATGGATAAGCCTAATGGTCATAAGAATTAAGAAGGATGGAATGATAAGGATCTATGTTGATTATAGGGACTTGAATGCAATATGTGTCCTTGACCCTTTTCCAACCCCCTTCACTGAGGAAATTTTGGAAGGAGTGGCCATGAGTGTAGGGTGTAGTATTTCACAGATGGATTCTCGGGGTATCAAGAAGTTAGAATTATAAAGGAAGACCAGGAAGAGATAAATTTTTGCACTGAATGGGAAAATTTTCCTACATGGTCATGGCTTTTGGACTAAAGAATGCACTTATCTGTATTCTCATGAATTATTGTACACGTATTTCAGGACTTCATCCATCATTTTCTTCAAGTCTATATTGATGACTGGACAATGTATGGACTACTAAAAGACCATTGTGACAATTTGAGGATGATGTTTGAAAGATTTCGGTAGTTGAGGATATCCCACAACATTAAGAAGTGTGTTTTTTCTACTCTATTTGGAACTCTTCTAGGGCGTATTATATGTAAGGAATGTTTGTTGGTGGATCCCACCAAATTTTCTCGTTATTGCAAGATTAGGGGAGTCTACCAGCTTAGAGTGCAACAGCAAATTCCTTGGGCCTATGGGATACTCCACAAAATTTATTAATGGATATTCCAAGATCGCCGCACCATTAGAAAAAATTATAAAACACAAGAGTGCATTTCATTGGGGAGAGGTGCAGAAGACATCGTTTGACACATTAAAGGATAGGCTTGTCACTATGCCCATATTACACTTTCCTTCTTGGGATAATCCATTCCATGTGCATGTTGATGCCTCAGGGACAACCATTGGAATAGTACTACTGGTGAAGGAATTGTTGATTATCCCTTGTGTTTTTCTAGTAGGAAACTAACACCAGTGGAATAGAATTATACTACTACCAAACAAAAAGCATTGTCAATGATCCACGCTGCATAAGTTTAGGAAGTATCTATTGGCAATACCATTTATATTCTACACGGACCACATGGCATTGAAGTACTTAGTGAACAACCCCGTTTTACAAGGATGCATATGTTGTTGGGTCCTATTATTTTAATAATTTGAGTTTTCAATTATGGTGAAACCAGGAAAGAGTAATTCCGACCTAATCACTTATCAATAATTGACTCATGGGAGGATGCACAGAGCATTGATGATACCATGCCGTATATAAAATTTTTAGGTCATAAAGACATGCCCTCTTACTTACAAGATATTGCAATGTTTCTTAGAATGGGTGTGGCGCTAGAAGTAATGAAGGTGTTGGATAGAAAGAAGTTGGTTATATACGCTATGTCTTACATGTTGATTAGTGGAGATTTATACAAGTTAGGTTGTGATTAGGTTCTCATTGCTTCACTCTAATGTTTCTTACTTCCTGGGATAGAGTTACTTCTATCCTTTCATTCCTTTTAGAAACAGATGAGGTTAGGGCTAGGGAGGAATACCCAATGCGTTGAATGTCGAGATGGTGTGCGCACTACATAGAGAAAGATCGATTGACTGCGAAGAACTCCTTTTTGTCTCGAAGGACTACTGCAAATAAGAACACAAGACCACAAGATTTTGATTAAACAATAAATGAGGAAACTACCTTGGGCCTGTGAAATATAAAACTTCCTTTTGAAGGTGGTCAGTTCCTCTTACTAATATGAATTAACACAAAAGACCTAAAAATATCAATTAGATTACAAGGTTAAAACGGGTAGGAGAAGGTCGGTTTCTAGTTATAATCGTGGTAACCGATACACTGTTTCGTAACCGACGCTTCAGCCCGGGACTTGTAGGTTGGTTGTTTTGGTGGGGTGTTTTTGTTTCTCGTAGCTATGGTGTTTGTAAGGTGGTTTATGGATGATCTTAGGAAATGAGATGATGAGGGGTAAAAGAATGGCAGCTTAGATGTAATGGGATCTCGGGTAGTGGGTTCTTAATCGGATTTAGGAGGGCTGTGATTCAAAGAGCATAAGAAATGTTATAACAGAGGACATGCAAGATATGACTTACTGGTTTTGGTGAAGATGCAAGTTGATCCCCTTTCTTTCACGCAAACTCTTCCCGTTTCTTCACCCGTCTCGCCTCGGCCAAGTGAAGGTCCTGACTCTGCTTTTTCATTCCCAATGATCTCTCCGTTGATTCTAAAATCATTCGACCTTTGATTTTGGTTTGGGAGCCCATTTACAGGAACCGATGGTGGTTACGCGTAACCGATGGCGGTCGAGCAGGAACCGCATCGGTAAGGAAACATTAGGTTATTTTTAGTAAAATAGCCCACCTTCCCCGCTTTCTTCCGAGAGATCAGTTTCCGGCTTGGTCAAGTGGCTAGAAGGTCGGTTTTGGGTGCAGTAAGGAGGCATTAGTTATGGATGTAAGTCTGACCAAGTCATAGGTCTTAATTAGGTTAGTTTAGGGTTAGGCCAGTCATGATGAGGTGGCAAATGAGGTGGGTGTGAGGTGATGTGGATTTATCAATTACAAGGTAATTAATAAATCATCGTGTAAGGTTTAGGTGATGATGTTAGGTTTCGAGATGAGATGCGGGTCACAAGGGGTCGTAAGACACAAATGTGGTGTCTACATTAGCCCCTTATTGTCGTGTGGCTTGTTTGGTAAAGTCGCACGGATAATAATATGAAGTGGTTTCTCCCGTTAAGGGTATAGGTAATCCCCTCAAATCTATCACGATTGAGTGAACGGAAATCGGGGATAGGGTTGATAAAGGTAAATGGTGTAGAGATAATGGTGAGAGGGTGGGGTAGGTCCAAGACAGAAAACACATGTTGAAATGCAATAGTGTGACTAGGGTACATGATTTGACGAGCAAACCAAAGCAATGCATAGGCAAAGGTCGATAGTTTATCCAAACAAGGGTGATATAATCCCGGTATCCAAGGCATAGGAAGTAGCCCTGGTGGTATATAAGGGGTAAGGTACAGAACGCTTAGGCTTGTCTGAGTACCAAATGGTTGGTTTGGCTGGTTGAGATAAACGTCACGACTAGGTTTAGGCAAAGTTGGTAGACAGATCAAGTCAAGGACCCTAATCATGCTAAAACATGAACAGTGAGCTCGATTGAACAAAAAAATTACATGATGGGTGGATAAAATTGTATGTTATTGATGTTGGTGAGGTATCAAGTGGTACGGCCTGGCCTCGGACCAAGTTGTTGGGGTGAGGCCTTGGCTCGGCCAAATGGTTAGGGTGAGGCCTTGGGTCGGGCCAAATAGGTAGGTTGAGGCCTTAGGTCGGGCCGAATAGGTAGGTTGAGGCCTTGGGTCGGGCCAAATGGTTAGGTGAGGCCTGGGTCAGCCGGATGGGTAGGTGAGGCCTTGGGTCTGGGCCAAATAGGTAGGCTTGAGGTCTTAGGTCGGGCCGAATAGGTAGGTTGAGGCCTTGGGTCCTGGGCCAAATGGTTAGGGTGAGGTCTTGGGTAGGGCCGTAATGGTAGGGTGAGGCCTGGGTCGGGCCGGATGGGTAGGGTGAGGCCTCGGGTCAAATGCAAAATAGGTAGGTCGAGGCCTTAGGTCGGGCCGAATAGGTAGGTTGGGGCCTCGGGTCGGGCCAAATGGTTAGGGTGAGGCCTTGGGTCGGGCCGGATGGGCAGGTGAGGCCTCGAGTCGGCCAATCAAGTGTCAAAGCAGGTGGATATAGGCGATATTGGTGAAAAAGAGGCAAGTGGTAAATAAGGGCAAAATTTGGGGGAAAGGTGGAAGAAGAACCGATGGTGATTCTTCATGAACGATATCGCAATTGACTGATACCGGTTCATTAGGGCAAAAATAAAACCGATATCGGTTAAGTTGAAAACCTATAAAAAAAAAAAATACGGCTTGTCATTGTCACTTTTGTTATTTGAAAACCAAATTGATTTCTCTAACGTGGAGAGTTGAGATCGAGGTTTGATTGAGTGAGGTGGCTATTTTATCAAGTGAGAGAATCGATAGTAAGGGGCCCGAGTGAGGAGGAGGCAACAGCTGATTGGCCGGGACCCAATGATCAAGATTGGAGCCATGGCACGATTGCAAGAGGAGCCAGAGGGGCCGACCAATGGGACCGCCACCACCCATCCCACCATGACGACGTGTTATGCTCGGTAGGCTCGAACTCTTGAATTTGTGCATTTAAATGGTTATTAGGCTAAAATGGGGGTTTGGGTAGGAATTTGTATTTTTAGGAAATAATGAGTAAATGGAGGTAATTTGAAAAACGGAGAGGATAGATGGGTAAAATAGAGTAAGGCAGCAGTGTGGGTAGAATTTGAGGGTGTTTGGGTGGGTAAATGGGTAGAAATAGGTGAAAAATGGGTTTTGGGGGCCGCAGGGGCTCGTCTGAGAAGACAAAGGACCGATGTCGGTCACTAAGCGACCGCAAGCACGGCCGCAAATTTTAGGGCAAGGGAGTGTTATGCGTGACCGTCAAGTCTGGTCATGTATCGTGCCGTGAGTCTGGCTCTCTATTGTTGTGTGTTTGGTTTGTGTGGGTCAGTGTGGTTGGGTTGGGTTGGTTTTTTGTTTTGTTTTTGTGGGTTTGGGTTTTGGGTGGGGCTTATGTGGTATGGGTGCGGGTTTTGGGTGGGGTGGGTGGGTTTGGGTGGGTTGGGTGTTTGGGTGGGTTTGTGGTTTTGGTGGGTTGGGTCAGTGGGGTAGGGTCAGGGTTTTGGGTGGGTTGGGTGTGGGGTAGGGTTGGGGTTTTGGGTGGGTTGGGTGTGGGGTGGGGTTGGGGCTTTGGGTGGGTTTGTGGTTTTGGTGGGTTGGGTGTGGGGTAGGGTTGGGGTTTATGTGGTATGGGTGCGGGTTTTGGGTGGGGTGGGTTGTGGGGTTTGGGTGGGTTGGGTGTTTTGGGTGGGTTTGTGGTTTTGGGTGGGTTGGGTGTGGGGTAGGGTTGGGGTTTTGGGTGGGTTTGTGGTTTTTGTGGGTTGGGTGTGGGTAGGGTTGGGGTTTGGGTGGGTCAGGGCTTTGGGTGGGTTGGGTGTGGGGTAGGGATGGGGTTTTGGGTGGGTCATGTGGGGTAGGGTTGGGGTTTTGGGTGGGTTTGTGGTTCTTGGTGGGTTGGGTTTTGGATGGGTGTGGGTTTTGGATGGGTGTGGGTTTTGGGTGGGTTGGGGTTTGGGTGGGTTGGGTTTTGGATGGGTGTGGGTTTTGGGTGGGTTGGGGTTTTGGGTGGGTTGGGTGTGGGGTAGGGGTTGGGGTTTGGGTGGGTTTATGGTTCTTGGTGGGTTGGATTTTGGATGGGTGTGGGTTGGGGTTTAAGGTAGATGTAGGGCTTTAGGTCGGGTAGGGATTTGGGTGGTGTTGTTTTGTGTTGGGGTTGGATGTTTTGATTCGGGTGGGTTGGGTTTTGATGGGTGTGGGTTTGGGTGGGTTGGGGTTTTGGGTGGGTTGGGTTTGGATGGATGTGGGTTTTGGGTGGATTGGGTGTGGGGTAGGGTTGGAGTTTGGGTGGGTTTGTGGTAGATGTAGGGCTTTAGGTCGGGTAGGGATTTGGGGGTGTTGTTTTGTGTTGGGGTTGGATGTTTTGGATTCGGGTGGGTTGGGTTTAAGGTAGATGTAGGGATTTAGGTCTAGTAGCAATATAAAGGGGTTTAGATGGTAAAGTAGATGTTGTGATAAAGAGTAGGTCTAAGGATGTGGGTTGGTTTTGCAGCACGTCGCCAGCTGACGATGCGGATAGGATGCCCCGCTGTGGGTGCGGATGCGACCACACGTATCTGCAAAGACACTGAGCCATCATGCATGAGGTGGGACTCAAGTGGATTCTATAGGTACAAAGTGATAGAGAGAGATCACAAACTTGATGGTCGCCCTCATCGAGAGATGGGATCCGCGACATTGTGTTCCATCTCCCGACCAGGGAGATGACCGTCACATTGAGGATGTGTATCGTATCCTTGCTTACCTATTGATGGAGAGGTTGTCTTTCGAGTGGATGCGGAGACAGCCATGGATAGCATACTGCGCAGTTTTGGGGATGTAGCCGCTTCTTACCTATCACGCCGCAGCGAGTATTCGGTATGGTGACATGTACCGTGCGCATCGACGACACGAGACACTTGCTGTCATGGCTTGATGATGATCGGGATTGTCCGATCTTTTACAATGTGAGGATTCTCCGCCATGTGGATGTTGATTTCTATAGTAGATCTCGTCAACATGGTTTGAGTTTCGATGGTAAGGCACGTTGAATATAAGAATCATCCGCGCCAAGGTAAGTGAGGATGGAGTCATCATCCCGGCACTCAACAAAGATTAATCAAGGTGAGTCCTCTTCGATCATGTCCGGATATAGAAGGGGATAGAAGAGGGTCCTCATTATCGCGTTGATAAGTGAGAGGACCTAAGAAGATAGCATTTATGAAAAAAAGGTTAGGAGGGATAGATTCGGGATCTATCGACTCAGTGGGTGACGATGGCAAAGTGGGTGATGATGGTTCAGTAGGGGTAACATTGTTCTCTTCCAGAAGGCAACTGACACGAGGTTCTTTTGGGGTAAGTGTTCCTGGAAATCCAAGACCACTACGGTCATTGTGTTTGCGTGTAGTTACGGGAATGATTGTGTGTCGGCCTTGTTCGTAAAGACCGAAACCGAAGCCCTTCCAAGCGCAGCGTGTCAGGAAGGTGAGGGAAAATGACGGTTTGTTAGGTATTGGAAATCAGATTGGAAAGGAACCACATCAAGAGGAGGTTCAGGAGTTATGGAAGAGGCGTCGACACCCCCATATGTCAAATTGGTGCGGCAATGAGGTGGTCCGTAGGAGATTACTTCCCCCACACGACGGTCATAGGTAGGATGTGCATGTAACTGTCCGTACTCTTGTGGAGTATGGAAAGAACTAACGTTATATAGGCGATACTCCCCCAGCGTGAGGCGTTGAAAAACATCTACCAAGGGGTCTGAGGTTGGGATGTTATCCGCGGGGAGGGAAGTAGTATTTGCAACGGTGGTTTCATTAGTTGAAGGGGTAGGTGCGGTTGATGTGGATGGTTGAGGTGTGGTTGACGTGGAGGGTTGGCTTGGGTGAATGGGTGTCTTGATTGGCACAAGCACATCATTAGGCCGATATAACATATTGCAGGTTTTGAATGGGGGAGGGTCAGCTTTTACGGTGTAGGACTTTCCCTCATACTCAAATTTTATACATCTATGTAAAGTGGAGGGAACGCATCCCATAGCTCGGATCCAGGGGTGGCCTAACAACATGTTGTATTGAAACTCTCCCTCAAGGACATAGAAGAGCTCAGGCAAAGTACGTGGTCCTACACGAATGTTAAGGATCACAGTGCCTAAGGTAGAGGTAATGGCATCGTTGAATGACCGCAACATGATGGGGTTGGCACACATGTAGCTAGAAGGGATATTCATTTGTTGAAAAGATTTTGAAGAGATGATGTTTAGGCTAGCGCCCCCATCAATCATAACCCGACGTACACGAATGTCCCGGACGTAAGCTGAGATGAACAAGGCAGGGTCAGGATCTTCTGTACCAAAATCAACAATTTCGTCTTCGGAGAAACTAACGAGCAGCAGCTTGTTGTAGAGAGACAGAAGAAGTTGGGGCGGTAGGTTGTTTGGTAAGGGAGGCAACGTGATTGGGTGTTAGAATGGAGGTAACAGGCAGGGTTTCATTAGGTAAAACCTCAATCCCTTGGAGGATTTCCACAAGAGCTTGTCGATGAGATTCAGAAGTCTGAATGAGATCATACAATGTCATTTTTACAGGTGATTGGTGAAGCTGTTTGATCATGGCTCGATGGGAAACTCCATTGGAGACGGGGTATGCGGGTCCACGAATAACCACTTTGGGTGGTGGTGCGATCGGGATGGTAGACGGAGAAAGAGAGGCTGCAGGTGTGTTTTCTTTAGCTTTCTCATTGTTTTTCTGTGCTCGGGTAGCAACACTGATCATATTAATCTCATAGACTTGAGATGAGGAAGATGGTTGGGATAAATCATGGTCCTCAAGAGGTGGGGTTGTAATAATGATAGATTTTGGTGAGGCGGGGACAGATGGCATAGGAGAGGGATCGGAGCTAAAGGTCTCACCCTTCGTAAGTGCCTTTCTTAACTCCGTCTATCCGGGAGAGGTGACTGACGAAGGATGGTTTTTAAAGCTTTGCATCCCTCTACATCATGTCCTGGTGTGCGGTGGTAGGCGCAGATTTTAGACTCATCATAACCTATAGGTCGAGGTCTAGACGGGTCATAAGGTCTGAGTGGGGGTAGGGAAATGGTAGCATTCTCTACTAACATAGCAAGGATTTTGGTGTAAGATCCTTTGAATGGGTCAAAATCAGAAGAGGATGAGGGTATTGATTGTCTTGGTTTCGATACTGTTTGGATATGGTTGGTTCGTGCGGGTGGTGGTTTAGCCAAGGGGTGTTGGCACGTGGTTTTCACTAGACGTTGTTTCTTTGGCGCAGAAGCTACATTCAGCTGGTTAGATGATGAAGCCATAGATGATGTGGTAGTGGGACACAGCCACGGAGAAAGGGGAGCGGCAGAAAATAAATCCTTTGATGATGGAGTTTGTTTATGGTTGATTGGTGGACCGGATGCGTGAGGTGACAATGTTGATATACCCTTTGATCCTTGTATGGGTGCAGAAGGCGTAGGTCGTTGTAAAGAAAAAGCAGGAGGAATGATATATTGATGCAAGGTGGAGGGATGAGGTCCCAATATGGAAGGTAAGTGTGACAATGATGGTTTTGATTGTGAAAGAGGCATGGATTGAGTTTGTCTCCTAAGTGGCGAGGCGGTTTTATTTTGGGATAAATCTAGTCGCTTAGGTGGGTGTGTTAGACTGGGTATTGGTGAGGTCCCAAGTGTAGGGGAAGATTTGGTTAGGTTAATAGAGGTGGATGGGATACTTGGTATAGATGCGGGGGGTAAGAATGAGGACATAGGCATTTTGAGTTTCTGTAAACACTTCGGGTATATGGTAGAGGTGTCTGGATCACTTATCTGCATTTGGGTAGAAAAAGGGATACTCAAACGTTCCCATAGGACTCGTCTATCTTCTGGAGAATGACAGTCTTCAGGTTTGATTTGTAATTGTTGTACGGAAGAAAGGTGGGTTGTGATTCCAGTCCACTGTGGGTGTGATACAGGGGGTAGGTGAGGCACTGTATCAATAGATGTTAAGAGGTCAACCGGTCGTTGAGAAGATTTAGGCGATGAGGGACTAATAGGTAAGAGGGCCTGTTCGAGAGGGTCCGTCATGGTTAAAGAATTTGGTGATGTCGGTGCAAGAGATTTCTCGTCTAAGGATGTCAAAAGAAGTGGCGTACCTTCCTCTTGTGCAGCAAGAGCGGTAGGAGGAGACATTTGGGAAATGGATAGGTTAGATAACATCCGTTCACAGCCTTGTAGGGATGTGGTATAAGAAGACTCATTGATGGGAAGAGAAGTCTGGGCAGTCAATTCCTGTATGGGTAAAGGAATGATTTCGTCTTGTCTTGATGGTGGTGAAGGAGGTTCGGGCTCTTGTATCAATGAAGAGGCTTGATTCAAAAAAATTCGATAGAAACCTTTGGCTGGGAGTCGAAGACTGCATGGATCTCATGAACACTCTCTTCAGCTAAGATATCCTGGTTTATGTTACTACTGGAAGAGTGATTCGGGAATGGTTTGTTAAAGATTTTCAAATTTCGGTTGGCGGGGGCATTAGGATTATCGAGGGTTATGTCACCTGCATCAACCATTTCCTGCACTATGTTTTTCAACATCTTGCGCTTTTCATGACTATGTCCTTTACGCGGTGAAAGTTACAAAGTCATTTTCTTTGTACAGGAAGGTATAGCGCGAGTGTGATCAAACCCGGAATGTGGTTTAACAAGAGGTAAGGTGATAGCTCCGGCCTTCAGCAATTTTTCCAAGATGACACCATAAGTTTCTCCCAAGGAGTGTAATTGATGGGCTCGCTTTATACTTATAGGTGGTTTTTGGTGGGGTATTAGACGGTGTTTGAGATTTGACCATCACCGCGTGGACAACTCCTTTTGATTTAGAAGAAGTAGACGCATGAGGAGTAGTGGTGTTTGGTTTATTGGTAGAATCAAGAGTTCGAAATTGGGGTTTTTGTTGCGCAACCGCAATTTCTCTTCTTCTAAGGCTCGAATTTCTAGTTTCGAGCCATGGTAAAGGCCTCATCAAACGTGCGGAAAGTTTGAATTTGAAGAGTAGGAGAAATGTGCTTAGCACATGCCCACGTGAAAAGTTCAATAAGTTCATCTTGAGGAAAGGCATATGTAAGTTGGTTGATAAGGTCGTGCCATCGTCCCACAAAATCTGCGATAGATTCGTCTTCGAATTGTCGGATGGCATAAAGGTCGGTGATAGATACTTTCTTGGCAATGTTAATGGAGAAATGATCCAAGAAAGATTGGGCTAGTTGGTTAAAAGAGAAGATCGAGTGCTGGGTTAAAGCACTGTACCACTCCAAGGCGGGTCCTGATAAGGACATGGGGAAGGTGCGGAGTAACAAGGCATCATCATGGGCAATCAAATAACAAGCATGTCTAAATGATCGCAAGTGTTGTTGAGGATCCTCTTTACTATTAAAACGAGTAAATTTCGGCAACTCCCATTGCGGAGGATATGAATGAAGGGGAACGGAAGGGTGAATAGGTTCCCGACAAACTTGCTCGTATGTCAAGGCGCTACGGCTTCCCGAAACCGAAGCCTCCAGATTTTGCATTTTTTCCATCATTTGTTTGATGAAGTCCGTGGTTGGATGAGACGATGGTGCGGTTGTGGTAAACGGAGGCAAATTAGGCCAAGGGCCTCCGTTAGACACCGGTGGGGTTAAATGTTGATAAGGTATGGAGGACGAATAGGTTGGAGCGACCGAATAGGGATGTCCCATATAAGGTGTCGAGGTTACCGGATACGTGTATGGGAATGAAAAGGTAGGCGGAGCTTGAGAAGGAAAGCTTGTGTGGATAGGTGGCAGAGAGCAAGTCATGAAAGGAGTGGTCTGTGAGAGAGATGAGGTAGGGGCACTCGGTGGTAATGATATGTGGGGTCCAAGATTAGCCAAAGAAAAGCCAATCAGTCGTATGAACCTCTCAAGTTGGATTGGGAGATGGGGCTAAAGGTGCAGGAAGCAAGGTGGTGTTATCAAAGGAGTGGGAGCTAGATGAGTAGCAATACTAATAGGCATGCCAAAAAGGAGCTGACCATCGGGCGTACGGTCGTGGGCATGTGACAAATAGTGTTATGCAGCAAGCTAGGATTAGCATCCGAAATTTGGTGAATTCCTTATCTCCCACAGAATTTGGGGATCTCACTGGTGTCCGTAGGGTTCCCTATGTAGAATGCGAAGGGGTGATTCAGCAAAGACACAGAGCAGAATGTGAAACCATGGCGGCGGCTTGCTTCCGAGTGATAACAACCATGGACAAGAGCACACAGTAGAATTTCAATCTATCGTGAATAGAAACAGACCTCAAAATGATCAAATTGGTAGGTTCTTTGGTGTGACAGACTCAGAAGAGAATCAGGCCGATACTGCTTTGGTGACCGGTGTCGGTTAGACTATAGCCGACGCGTCGGTCGTGTGACCGATGCCGGTGTAAGATGTCTAGGAATCAAGATATAAAGGTTGTTAATTTGATTTTTAACAAAGTTTGGTATACTTGTCAACTTATTGATCACGAAAAACAAAGTATGGCAGAGAAAACAACCGAAAGCAAGCAAAATGCACATGCAAAATCCAAAGACTAACCCTAGGGTTAATTTTAATTATCGTGGGCTTATGCCTTAAGACGTAGAATGATGTCGAAACCCCGAATAGAAGACTTAGAGGGAATGTCGTGTTTGTTTTGGCTTATAAGGTTACTCTCAATCGAAATGGAGGAATACCGCGGAAAAGGGGGAATGTTTGAGCTGTTGTGTTAATTATGAAGTGATTTGGTATGTGTTGTGCAAAGTGAAACTAAGGTTAATTTCCTATCAATACCGTGGATATCACCCCCACGCATACGACATGCTACTTAATATACGTTCACTAAAAATAGAAAACGGCAAGCGAGAACGCAATGCACGTGTTTTAAACCCAAATCGAAAATGATATTCGATGAAGCAAAAGAGATGACTTTCACTAATGCAAGATGCAAAAACAAAGCAAGTTCTTTTACCAAAATAAAACAAAAACCTTATGAATATCTTTTAGAAGAAGAAAAACAGCAGGTATGCTCCGTATATGAAAGCAAACAAGAAAGAAAGAAACCCAAAATGGGTCCCACCGGGCGTGCCAAAATGTTTCGCTCGGAATGTTTCGGCTTCTGGGATAGAGTTACTTCTATCCTTTCATTCCTTTTAGAAACAGATGAGGTTAGGGCTAGGAGGAATACCTGTTGAATGTCGAGATGGTGTGCGCGTACCGTAGAGAAAGATCGAGATCGACCAAAAAGAACTCATTTTTGTCTTGGAAGGACTACCTGCAAATAAGAACACAAGACCACAAGATTTTGATTAAACAATAAATGAGGAAACTGCCTTGGGCCCAGGAAATATAAAAATTCCTTTCGAAGGTGGTCAGTTTCCTTGCTAATATGAATTAACACAAAAGACTGCAAAATATCAATTAGATTACAAGGTTAAAACGGGTAGGAGAAGGCTGGTTTCTGGTTATAATCAGGGTAACCGATACCGGTTTCTGGTAACCGATGTCGGTTGGGCCTAGGACCTGTAGGTTGGTTGTTTTGGTGGGGTGTTTGTGTTTCTTGGTAGCTATGGTGTTTGTAAGGCTGGTTTATGGATGATCTTAGGAAATGAGATGATGAGGGGTAAAAGAATGGCAGTTAGATGCAATGGGATCTTGGGTAGTGGGTTCAGAACTGGATTTAGGAGGGCTGTGATTCAAAGAGCATAAGAAATGTTATAACAGAGGACATGCAAGATATGACTTACTGGTTTTGGTGAAGATGCAAGTTGATCCCCTTTTTGCTGCAAACTCTTCGGTTTCTTCACCCGTCTACCGGTCAATTGAAGGTCTGACTCGTTTTCCCTCCCAATGATCTTTGTTGATTCTAAAATCATTCGACCTTTGATTTTGGTACGGGAGCCCATTTACGAGGGAGAACCGATGGCGGTTACGTAACCGACGGCGGTCGAGTAGAAACCGGCATGGTAAGGAAACAGTGAGGTTACTTTTTAGTAAAATAGCCCACCTTCCCCGCTTTTCTTAGAGAGATCGGTTGTGGGCTTGGTCAAGTGGCTAGAAGGTCGGTTTTGGGTGCGAGTAAGGAGGCATTAGTTATGGATGTGAGTCTAGACCAAGTCATAGGTCTTAATTAGGTTAGTTTAGGGTTAGGGCTAGGTCATGATGAGGTGGCAAAATGAGGTGGCAGGTGAGGTGATGTGGATTTATCAATTACAAGGTAATTAATAAATCATTGTGTAAGGTTTAGGTGATGATGTTAGGTTTCGAGATGAGATGCGGGTCACAAGGGGTCGTAAGACACAAATTTGGTGTCTACATTAGCCCCTTATTGTCATGTGGCTTGTTTGGTAAAGCTGCACAGACAATAATATGAAGTGGTTTCTCCTGTTAAGGGTATAGGTAATCCCCCTCAAATCTATCACAGATTGAGTGAACAGGAAATCGGGGATAGGGTTGATAAAGGGTAAATGGTGTAGAGATAATGGTGAGAGGGTGGGGTAGGTCCAAGAGAGCAGACGCATGTTGAAATGCAATAGTGCGACTAGGGTACATGATTTGACGAGCAAACCAGCAATGCATAGGCAAAGGTCGATAGTTTATCCAAACAAGGGTGATATAATCCCGGTATCCAAGGCATAGAAGTAGCCCTGTGGTATATAACGGTAAGGTACAGAACGTTTAGGTTTGTTCTATGCAAGACGAAAATGGTTGGTTTGGTTGAGATAAACGTCACGGTCTAGGTTTAGGAAAAGTTGGTCGACAGATCAAGTCAAGGACCCTAATCATGCTAAAACACAAACAGTGAGCTCGATTGAACAAAAATTACATGATGGGTGGATAAAAGTGTATTTTATTGATGTTCGGTGAGGTGTTGAAGTGGTACGGCCTTGGGTCGGGCCAAGTTGTTGGGGTGAGGCCTTGGCCTGGGCCAAATGGTTAGGTGAGGCCTTGGTCAAGCCAAATAGGTAGGTTGAGGCCTTAGGTCAGCCGAATAGGTAGGTTGAGGCCTTGGGTCGGGCCAAATGGTTAGGGTGAGGCCTTGGGTCGGGCCAAATAGGTAGGTTGAGGCCTTAGGTCGGGCCGAATAGGTAGGTTGAGGCCTTGGGTCGGGCCAAATGGTTAGGGTGAGGCCTTGGGTCGGGCCGGATGGGTAGGTGAGGCCTTGGGTCGGGCGGATGGGTAGGGTGAGTCCTTGGGTCGGCCAAATAGGTAGGTTGAGGCCTTAGGTCGGGCCGAATAGGTAGGTTGGGGCCTTGGGTCGGGCCAAATGGTTAGGTGAGGCCTTGGGTCGGGCCGGATGGGCGGGGTGAGGCCTCAGTCGGAGCCAACCGGTGTCGTCAAAGAAAGTGGATATAGGCGATATTGGTGAAAAGAGGCAAGTGGTAAATAAGGGCAAAATTGGGGAAAGGTGGAAGAAGAACCGATGTCGATTCTTCATTACCGATATCGGTTAAGGACCGATACTGCAGAGTGCATTAGGAAAAATAAAAAATAAAAAAATAAAACCGATATCGGTTAAGTTGAAAAACCTATAAAAAAAAAATACGGCTTTATTGTCACTTTTGTTATTTGAAAACCAAATTGATTTCTCCGACGTGGAGAGTTGAGATTGGAGGTTTGATTGAGTGAGGTGTGGCCATTTTATTGGCATGAGAGAATTGATAGTGGGCCCGAGTGAGGAGGAGGCAAGAGCGATTGATTGGCCGGGACCCAGCTGGATCGTGATCGTGGAGCCATGGCACAGGCGGTAGGAGGAGCCGGAGGGGGCTGACCAGCCTAGACCGCCACCACCCATCCCACCATGACGACGTGTAAATCGTCGGGTAGGGCTCTAACTCTTGATTTTGTGCATTTAAATGGATATTAGGCTAAAATGGGGGTTGGGTAGAATCGTATTTTTTAGGAAATAATGAGTAAATGGAGGTAATTTGAAAACGAAGAGGATAGATGGGTAAAATAGAGTAAGTAGGTTAGGTGGGTAGAATTTGAGGGTGTTTGGGTGGGTAAATGGGTAGAAATAGGTGAAAAATGGGTTTTGGGGTGCTGCATGGGGTTCGGCTCAGGAAGACAAAGCTGACCTTTTGTCGGTCACTAAGCGGCACCGACATCGGTCGTCAAAATTTTAGTGGCAAGGCAAGAAAGGTGTTACCGTGGCCGTCACGTCATGTATCGGCCGGCCGTCGTGGCTATTGTTGTGTGTTTTGGTTTGTGTGGGTTGTGTGGTTGGGTTGGGTTGGTTTGTTTTTGTGTTTTTGTGGGTTTGGGTTTGGGGTGGGGTTTATGTGGTATGGGTGCGGGTTTTGGGTGGAGTGGGTTGTGGGTTTGGGTGGGTTGGGTGTGGGGTAGGGTTGGGGTTTGGGTGGGTTTGTGGTTTTGGTGGGTTGGGTGTGGGGTAGGGTTGGGGTTTTGGGTGGGTTGGTGCTTTGGGTGGGGCTTATGTGGTATGGGTGCGGGTTTTGGGTGGAGTGGGTTGTGGGTTTGGGTGGGTTGGGTGTGGGGGTAGGGTTGGGGTTTTGGGTGGGTTTATGGTTTTGGTGGGTTGGGTGTGGGGTAGGGTTGGGGTTTGGGTGGGTTGGGGCTTTGGGTGGGTTGGGTGTGGGGTAGGGATGGGGTTTTGGGTGGGTTGGGGTTTGAGTGGGTTGGGTATGGGGTAGGGTTAGGGTTTTGGGTGGGTTTGTGGTTCTTGGTGGGTTGGGTTTGATGGGTGTGGGTTTTGGGTGGGTTGCGGTTTTGGGTGGGTTGGGTGTGGGTAGGGTTGGGGTTTGGGTGGGTGGTTCTTGGTGGGTTGGGTTTGATGGGTGTGGGTTGGGGTTTAAGGTAGATGTAGGGCTTTAGGTCGGGTAGGGATTTGGGTGGTGTTGTTTTGGTTGGGGTTGGATGTTTTGGATTCGGGCGGGTTGGGTTTTGGATGGGTGTGGGTTTTGGGTGGGTTGGGGTTTTGGGTGGGTTGGGTTTTGGATGGATGTGGGTTTTGGGTGGGTTGGGTGTGGGGTAGGCATGGGGTTTTGGGTGGGTTTGTGGTTCTGGTGGGTTGGGTTTGATGGGTGTGGGTTGGGGTTTAAGGTAGATGTAGGGCTTTAGATCGGGTAGGGATTTGGGTGGTGTTGTTTTGTATTGGGGTTGGATGTTTTGGATTCGGGTGGGTTGGGTTTAAGGAAGATGTAGGGATTTAGGTCGGGTAGGGATAAAAAGGGGGTTTAGATGGTAAAGTAGATGTTGTGATAAAGAGTAGGTCTAAGGATGTGGGTTAGTTTGCAGCACATCAAAGCGATTGACGATGCGGGATAGGATACCCCGCTGCAGTGCGGATGTGACCACATGTATCCGCAGCACTCATGGGGCCATCATGCACGAGGTGGGACTTGGTGGAGTCCAGAGGTATAGAGCGATAGAGAGCGATCACAGCGATGGTCGCCCTCATCGAGAGATGGGATCCGCGACCAATGGTATTCCATCTCCCGACCGGGAGATGACCGTCACATTGAGGATGTGTATCGCATCCTTCGATTACCTATCGATGGAGAGGTTGTCTTTGGTGGATACGAGATAAATGCCATGGATAGCATACTCAGATTTTTGGAGATGCACCGCTTTTCTTACCTATCACACAACGCGAGTATTGGTATATGGTGACATGTACCGTGCATCGACACGAGACACGATTAGCCGTGCTTGATGATGATCGGGATTACCCGCTTCGCCCTCCCGAGACTCGAGGGAGGCCGCTTTCCACGGCGCCGATGGGGTGCTGCATGAGATGATGATGAGAGCATACTTGTTATGCACAGGCACCGCATATACAGTGCAATTATATGAGAGCTATGGGGCTATCGTCGGATGAGGCGATCGGTATCTGTTACATTTTTGTTGCATTGTTGGGCATATGAGCACATCATATGCATCAGCCGAGAGGGTTACCCTGAAGAGCCTGTGGCCACAGGTCATATACCGATATGGCTTTCAGAGATGGTTGGGGGTCAGGCCACCACGAGCAGTTGTTGCAAGTCGGGATGTGGCATATTATAGCCATTTGTTAGAGGGCCTGACAGCAGTAGACATTGTATGGAGACCCTACAGAGGTCACCACCCTAGCAGAGGAGCCCGTTTACAGATTGCGCCCGATCTAGTACACATTCGGATAAGCAGGATCGAGGCCGGAGAGTACGAGAGGATACCCCAGAGAGGGTACGCAGCAGATGGGGCTGCGACAGACGAGCCACCTCCCTTCCCTTAGTACAAGAGGGATGATGTGGAGGCCCCATTGCCCGCACCACAACCCCGGATCCGATTGGAGCTGCGAGAGGCCAAAGCAGATGATACAAAGAGATGATCTTTGGAGTGCATGGAGCATACAGTGTGGTGGGCTGGTCGAGAGAGCAGCAAGAGCAGCACAAATGCAGACTTGGCTGCGTGATAAGCAGAGAGAGATCATCTCAGGGGTTAGGTGCAACTCTTACAGGGCAGCTTGCTGCTGCACAGAACACGAATAGGTATCTTACAGAGCAAGCTAGCCTAGCGCGAGCACGTGCAGAGGCAAAGGCAAAGACCACCACCAAAGACACGCCATAGGTTCAGTACAAGTAGCACCACCAAATGGCAGCAAAGACAAATGCACGATTGTGCAGTGCACAAAAAATCAAAGGCAAGAACATAGGTACAGCACCACTACACCACACAGCACCACCAAATGCACCAAAGACAGGGGGTACTGGTAGTAGGAGTCTGGGGACCACCCCAAGACCTGCACTGACGATGGCACGGAGAGAGATATATGGAGGTTAGAGCAGAGGCCCGATATTATCAGGATATTCTTGATGGTACCGGAGTCGAGTATCGCCTTATGCAGCCCATAGGTAGAGACCTCCCACAACCCAGAGATCTTAGGGAGGTGCGCCACACGGCGTGTGTCCGTGATGTAGGAGGCGAGAGGCACCGCAGGACCGGCAGGGAGAGGTGTTGAGGGTGGTGGGGAGAGCTGACTGATCCCCACATAGTTTTGTATAGGGACACGGGCACCGATCTGCGAACCAGTTGTATTGATAGAGGCTTGCGTGCCGACATTTATTCATGTATGGATTCATTTATTCATTATATACCAGCTGCCGAGTACATCAAAGTTGTACATTTGATACCGTCCACAGCAGTATATTTTTGATATGAGGACCGCTGCGAGCCGAGTCGAGATTTTTGATAGGTATGTGCGGCTCTGCGTGCGGCTTTGTTGTACGATGAGATCACAGAGGCCCCGATGCAGGGCACATTGTATATTTGAAACTTGTATATATATATATAGACGATGTTTTATCCACATGCAAAGTGTTCAAAAAATGTGTTTAAATATTTTGTCAATGGTTTGTGATATAGAATGTATGATGAGTTTAGTTGACATGTTGATAGATGGATGATGTTGATGTTGTTATTTTTGCACGTATATATGAATGACATGTTATGTGATGAATTGTTGGTTTTGTGACATTGTGATATATGTGGCGATGAGTTGGATCCAAATGATGTATAGATTGATAGTTTCTTGATATCCGTAGTGGATGGCTTGTAAAATAAATGATGTTAATGAAATTGTAATGATATGTGTGGTGGATGAACAAATGTGGTCAATGGTGTTGTTATGCAGAAAAGAGGCGGGCGCGATGAAAACGAGGTAGAAAATGAAGAAAAGAACCATGTTGAGAAAAGATAGGTGTAACCGATATCGGTTAGGAACCGATGTCGGTACCGATTAGACCGATATCGGTTACGTAACCGATACCGGTTATTTAGGTATGGGCCTTTCTAAAAATAGAAAAGCTAGGGTGGCAACTTAAGTTTTAATTTTAGAGCCATGCAAGAGGTTAAATACGCGAACGCGACGCTTTTTGACGACTGAGACAGTATTTGCATGAGAGATTTGAGTGATAAGGAGAAAAAGAGACAAGGAAAGTGAATGTGATCTGAGATTCAGAAGGAAGGAAGACAAAGTTGAAAAGGGTGGTGATCATGGCAGAACAAGGAGAAGCATCCAGCAGGCAGGGACAAAAGGGAAGACAAGGGCCTCCTCAAGCTGCTGCAACCCAAGAGGTAACATTTTGTTTGTGATTTGACTACTGCATGTTTTGGGAATAAGCTGGAGGAGAATAAGTAAGTAGATATGAGAAAGAAAACATGATAGCCAGGGTTATGGATGAGGTGAGTGTTATGGGGTAGGTAATTGGGGGTTTTGGGTATGTCATACTAGTGTACACAGAAAGGAATAAACGATCAATTTATTGTCGTAGGTGGTTGTTTTTAGGCAAGATGTATGTTATTGATAGTGACCGATACCGGTTAGGGATAACCGATATCGGTTACTAAACTGGGTTATCGGTATTTATAACCGATAATCTGGTTATCGTAGGGATTTCGAACGTGAGAAAAAACCCGTGGTGATTTGATTTATTGAACGGTTATTTGTTTTTGTAACGTATGCAGGCAGAGGCAGGGATAAGGATGAATGATAGTGTATCGGCGCTGCTGTCATGAATCCGAGCGGATGTAACACCAGCTGAATGGACATTGATAAATCGTTTGGGGTTAAGTGGAATCCACTATTATTCACGAATTGCACGGAACCATGCTATGTTGCAGGCGTTGATTGAAAGATGGAATCCTGAGAAAAATACCTTCTATCTGCCAACAGGTGAAATGACAGTAACATTGGAGGATGTGTTCCGTATTTTGAGACTCCCAATTACAGGAAAACCAGTATATCAGGCATTACCTAGCGCGGGGCGGGCAGCGATAACAGAAGTATTTGGGCCATATGCACGAGACTTAACACAGCGAGGTTTGTCATTCACATATGGGATAATGTATGCAGCACACCCTGAGGAGACAAGGTTAGCAGTGATATTAATGATAGCGGTAGGGTATTACGCGTTACACCGAGGGCGGATGGAGGAAGATTTCCAAAAGCGTTGATGAGTGTTATTTGGGAAATGGTGGAAAGGAACGTGACTTTTGCATGGGCACCTGCATATTTGGCGGAGCTATACAGGGGTTTATGGGCTTGTAGACGAAGTCACAGGACGACACTAGATTGTTCATACTTATTACACTGTTGGGCCTATGAGCACATCGTTTGTGTGCGACCAATAGAGATGACCCATCCAGCTTAGGGAGAAACCGAGTACGAGGTTAGGATTCAGACGATGGGTCCAGACAGAACAAGAGGCAAGATCCCAGGCCACGATGGGTGATATTGAGAATTACCTACAGAGTATCGAGGGGGTGACGCTTGTGGATATCTCTGTTGGAGGTCGAACGGAACTATATGGTAACAGAGAATATAGCCGAGGAGTTGAGAGGTGTAAAGCGATGAGGTGGATCGCAGGAATAGGCCAAGTGAATATGAGAGGATTCCTTTAGATCGTGTGCGTGTGACAATTTGGATTTGTGCAGATATACCCCAGTGCTTATAGACCATATATGAGGATAGATGCCGAGGCAAAGCATTCTCACCTCCCCTACCAACACCTCCGTAAGGGCCAAAGGAAATAGCACTGATCGCAGGGTAATGAATGCAAGAACGATAGAGGCCTCTGATTATGGTGGGTAGTAGAACTGTGAGGTGTACGTGATTGTCCTCGACATAGCTAGGATTACAACAGAGAGATCATCTACAGAGTTTAGTTTAGCAGCTCCAAACGTAGGTGAATGAGGCAAGATTGTTAGTGGTCATGAGTCACGGACGGAGAGACTAGAGTCCTGGAGTCCTCCATGCGAGAGGGCGTATTCATATGTTACAGAGAGATTGGCAGATCGTGGGTGGTACCAATAGCCGTGGTGCCTTTGAGGACAGAGAGGCTCATGGCGAGAGGGGTCGACGATCACGATCATCACCTAGTTCGGGGTGAGACGTGAGGGTCTAAAATAAATATTATCTAGGTATAAGAATAAATAAGGGTGCCAACCTCAACGTGTCGATGATAGAGAAGATGTATTTGTTTTAACATCTAAATAAAACGAGCTATGTACGTTGATTAGAGTTATAATAATAAGAAGAATGTTGTTGTTTGACTTGTAGGTATTTCGATAAAGAGGAATGTGATAAAAACATTTCTATTTTCCACACATGATATGTTATGGTAGGGATGGTCGAGCTAACCTTGGGAGACCCCATGTCTCCAAGTGCTGCCTACATAGCCCATTGCACAAAGCAAGGAGGGGCCTCGGATCCGATTAGTTCTCCCTTAGGATCAGGGAGAGGTGAATTTAGAGCAATTTAGGTATGGTTAGGCAATTTTTGGTTGGTAAAAATGTTGCTATTGGTAGGGTGATGTTGTTGGTATTGGTAAGGTATGCGGTAAGGAACCATGTCCTGATTAAGATCAACACGCAATCCTAGATGTGAGGCAAAGAGGAAAGGGTGCTCCGTAGATGAAAAGAGCTAAACAAACCACACAACGTAGAACGAGCTTGAAGCCCAAAGTCCCGTGCATAGCCGAGAAGTCAATAGGTGAAAAGAGTTGTATGATCACAACATATCAGGTGTACATTACGTCCCTTGAGTTGAAGCAAATGGTGAGATATAGTGGATGGTATAGGTGAGGTACGGAGAAATTATTTTACAAAGTGAGTGTTCGATGAAAGAGAACCTACCCTAAATAGACAATTCCATGACTAAAAAGTTCTTCCGAATGAGACTTTTATGGAATGTAGACTGATATATGCGGAAATTTACAAGGATATTGATTGTTTTATTCTTGAGGTCTTCACGAAGCTGATCAATGCGAGAAGCTTTTGATAAAGGCTGACTGTATAGCTGTCCTTTGAGGAGCAATCTATTTATAGTAGTAGATATGATTTTAGTATACAAATGTCCCTTCTGGGAGCAATCTATATATAATAAAGCAGCAATAGTTCATATAATATAGCCTGTCCTTCGAGGAGCAATCTATATTTAATTTAGATGACTAGATGTTCGTTTGGCGTGAAGCATCTAGTTTAGTAGGAAGTTTGACTCAAGAAAATCCCATAAGAATACGGCTTATTGTAATACTTTAAAGTCATGGACTAGACTAAAAAGGTAAGGTATTGCTAAGGTGAGGTGAGGATCAAACTATGTGAGCTTGATTGTATTATGAGGTGTAGGAAATGAAGTGTATGTGGTGGTATGTGAGCTCAAGGGACGAAAGCAAAGAGGCGGATAAGAAGTGATATAACACTAATTTCAACAAAGAGAATGGTCAAAGATGCAAGGCATTAAGGGGCTCAGCTCAGGAGTTTACCGTTAAGCGAAGCCAAACGATAAGTGTCCGATCCATAAGTGTGTGATTATATAAGGCCCAATCCAATCGGGAGTAAAATTTCCACGTTTGCTCTATTCTAGTTTGGTTACATGTTGATTCTCTTTGAGGACAAGATCACCAACCTTAAAGGTACGCTCATGAAGTCGCTTATCATAAGCACGCTTGATGCATTTTTGATAGATTTGAAGGTGATCGAGAGCCGTAAGATGACGTTCATCAAGAAGCTCCACTGGGCTAACCGCTCTTGGCGGAAATCATCGTTGGTGAGAATATCCCAAGGGATATTCGAGGAAGGGTATTTGTATTTTGAGAGGCAAGACCGCCTCGGAACCATATACCAAAGAAAAGGTGTGGCATTAGTAGAGGTACGAATGCTTTAGTATGATAAGCCCAAAGGGCAAGGGGATGTGATCGTGCCAATTTCTTCCAGATTTATTGACAACTTTCATGAGGATTTTGGTTAGTGTTTTATTAGAGGACTCGACTTGCTTCATTTGCTTGTGGATAATAAGGTGATGAGAAGCTAAGTTTGATTCCAAAGTTGTCGATGGTCTCAACAACTTGTTTTTGAAAGATTTTCCATTATATGTTATCAAAGATGAGGAACACCAAAACGACGAGATAATTTGGTGGTTAATGAACTCTACAATTTTTTCTTTTTTAGTTGAAATGAGCGGAATAGCCTCCACCCATTTTGTGTAATATTCGGTTGCCGTGATAATCCATCGGTGACGTTGCGAAGAGGACGGATGAATCTCACCAATAAGGTCTAAACCCCATTGTGAGAAAGGCCGCAGATCTCGGGCGACCAGAGCGGATGGCTAGGAGTATGTTGAAGGTTGGCATGTTGTTGACACATGACACAATGCTTAACATATTCATAGCAAAGAGTTATATAGAGAGTAGCAGCCAATAATAACCTAGGTGAAGGATTCGCTTGGCCATGGCAAGGCCGCTAAAATGTCCGCCACAAATACCGTCATGGACTTGTTGGATGGTATGGGTGACCTCCACGCCGGTGAGACATTGAAAGAGGATGCCATCAAAGCCACGTTTATAAAGGAGTCCCCCATAACTACCATCCCTAAAACCGCCTGAGTCCCCCATAGTTACTCTATCCTTTCATTCCTTTTAGAAACAGATGAGATTAGGGCTAGGAGGAATACCTCGTTGAATTTCGAGATGGTGTGCGCGTCACTTAGAGAAAGATCGGATCGACCGAAGAACTCCTTTTGTCTTGGAAGGACTACTCAAATAAGAACACAAGACCACAAGATTTTGATTAAACAATAAATGAGGAAACTGCATTGAGCCTGTGAAATATAAAACTTCCTTTCAAGGTGGTGATTTCCTTGCTAATATGAATTAACACAAAAGACTGCAAAATATCAATTAGATTACAAGGTTAAAATGGGTAGGAGAAGGCTGGTTTGGTTATAATCGTGGTAACCGATACGGTTCAGTGACCGACGTCGGTTGGGCCTAGGACCTGTAGGTTGGTTGTTTTGGTAGGGTGTTTGTGTTTCTTGGTAGCTATGGTGTTTGTAAGGCTGGTTTATGGATGATATTAGGAAATGAGATGATGAGGGTAAAAGAATGGCAAGCTAGATGCAATGGGATCTCTGTAGGGGTTCGAGGTTCGGATTTAGGAGGGTTGTGATTCAAAGAGCATAAGAAATGTTATAACAGAGGACATGCAAGATATGACTTACTGGGTTTTGGTGAAGATGCAAGTTGATCTCCTTTGCTACAAGCTCTTCTTTGACTAAGAGGGCAATGCGTGGATGCATTTTCCTCAGCTTTTTTAATTGGCTTGGAATCGGGTTTCAGGGTGATGTTATGGACAGCAATGTCAGGATCAATTCCTGGCATGTCAGCGTAGGACCAAGCGAAAGCTTGGTTACGAGCACGGAGAAAGGTAGTAAAGGCGACTTGTTCTGATGCGTTAAGGGATTGTCCGATCTTTACAATGTGAGGATCCTCCTCCATGTGGATGTTGATTTCTATAGTAGATTCGTTCAACATGGTTTGAGTTTCAGATGGTAAGGCGCGTTGAATATAAGAATCATCCGCGCCAAGGTAAGTGAGGATGGAGTCATCATCCTGGCACTCAACAACATTAATTGAAGGTGAGTCCTCTTCGATCATGTCTGGATATAGAAGGGGGATAGAAGAGGGGTCCTCATTATCGCGTTGATAAGTGAGAGGACCTAAGAAGATAGCATTTATGAAAAAAAAAAGTTAGGAGGGATAGATTCGGGATCTATCGACTCAGTGGGTGACGATGGCAAAGTGGGTGATGATGGTTCAGTAGGGGTAGCATTGTTCTCTTCCGTAAGGCAATCATCACGAGGTTCTTTTTTGGGGTAAGTGTTCCTCAAATCCAAGACCACTACGGTCATTATGTTTGCATGTAGTTACGGGAATGATTGTGTGCCGGCCTTGTTCGTAAAGACCGAAACAAGCCCTTCCAAGCGCAGCGTGTCAGGAAGGTAAGGGCAAAACGACTGTTTGTTAGGTATTGGAAATTAGATTGGAAAGGAACCACATCAAGAGGAGGTTCAGAGGAGTTATGGAAGAGGCGTCGACACCCTCATATGTCAAATTGGTGCGGCAATGAGGTAGTCCGTAGGAGATTACTTCCCCACACAACGGTCATAGGTAGGATGTGCATGTAATTGTCCGTACTCTTGTGGAGTATGGAAAGAACTAACGTTATATAGGCGATACTCCCCCAACGTGAGGCGTTGAAAAACATCTACCAAGGGGTCTGAGGTTGGGATGTTATCCGCAGAGAGGGAAGTAGTATTTCAATGAATGTGGTTTCATTAGTCAAGGATAGTTGAAGGGTTTTGGGTGGGTTTGTGGTTCTTGGTGGGTTGGGTTTTGGATGGGTGTGGGTTGGGGTTTAAGGTAGATGTAGGGCTTTAGGTTAGGTAGGGATTTGGGTGGTGTTGTTTTGTGTTGGGGTTGGATGTTTTGATTCCGGGTGGGTTGGGTTTGGATGGGTGTGGGTTTTGGGTGGGTTGGGGTTTTGGGTGGGTTGGGTTTTGGATGGATGTGGGGTAGGGTTGGGGTTTTGGGTGGGTTTGTGGTTCTTTGTGGGTTGGGTTTTGGATGGGTCCAGGTTGGGGTTTAAGGTAGATGTAGGGCTTTAGGTCGGGTAGGGATTTGGGTGGTGTTGTTTCAGTGTTGGGGTTGGATGTTTTGGATTCGGTGGGTTGGGTTTAAGGTAGATGTAGGGCTTTAGGTCGGGTAGGGATAAAAAGGGGGTTTAGATGGTAAAGTAGATGTTGTGATAAAGAGTAGGTCTAAGGATGTGGGTTGGTTTTGCAGCACATCAAGAGTCGACGATGCGGATAGATGCCCTTGTTGTTGGTGCGGATGCGACAACACGTATCCGCAGCACACCGGGCCATCATGCGCGAGGTGGGACTCGGTGGAGTCCAGAGGTACAGAGCGATAGAGAGGATCACACCGATGGTCGCCCTCATCGAGAGATGGGATCCGGTGACCAATGTGTTCCATCTCCCGACCGGGAGATGACTGTCACATCGGAGGATGTGTATCACATCCTTCGGTTACCTATCGATGGAGAGGTCATCTTTCAAAGTGGATGTGGAGACAACCATGGATAGCATAACGCAGGTTTTTGGGGATGCGGCAAGCGCTTCTTACCTATCATAGCGCGCGAGTATCGGGTATCGTGACATGTACCGCGCGCATCGACACGAGACACGGTTATTGGCCGTCAGGCCGATGATGATCGGATTACCTCGCTTCGCCTCCCGTGACTGAGAGGGAGCCCGCTTTCCACGGTCACCGATGGGTGTGCCGCATGAGATGATTGAGGAGCATACTTGTTATGCTCCAGGGCACCAGATACCAATGCAATTATATGAGAGCTATGGGGCTATCGTCGGATGAGGCGATCTGTATTCTGTTCGACATTTTTGTCAGCATTGTTGGGCATATGAGCACATCATATGCATCAAAGCCAAGAGGGTTACCCTGACAGCCTGGGCCACAGTCATATACCGATATGGCTTTCGAGAGATGGTTGGAGGTCGTGGGCCACCACGAGCAGCTTGTCATGCAGTCGTCGATGTGGCATATTATGACATTTGTTAGAGGGCCCGACAAAGAGTAGACATTGTATGGAGACCCTACAGAGGTCACCACCCCGGCAGAGGAGCTCATTTGCTGGGCTTGCGCCCGATCCAAAGACACATTCCGGATAGTAGGACTCGGAGGCCGGGAGAGTACGAGAGGATACCCCTAGAGAGGGTATGTGAGTGCGAGATGGGGCCGCGACAAGACGAGCCACCTCCCTTCCCCAAGATAGGAGGGATGATGTGGAGGCCCCATTGCTGCACCACAGCCCCGGATCCGTATTGCTGCCGAGAGGCCAAAGCAGATGACACAGAGATGATGCCGGGTGCATGGAGCATACAGTGTGGTGGGGCTGGGTCAGAGAGCAGCCAGATAAGACCGCCGCACAACCGCACTTGGTTACGCTTGATAGCAAAGAGAGATCACCGTGGGTCAAAGTGCAAATCTTACAGGGGAAGCTTCACTGCTGCACGAGCACGATAGGTGTCTTACAGGGCAAAATGCAGCTAGCTCAGCAGCACGCACACAAAGAGGTAAGCACCACCACCAAAGACCACAAACCCACAGTGCAGTGCACAGTAAAGACCACCACAATGGCAAGCACAAGACAAACGAAGTGCAGTGCACAGTACCAAGAAAGCAACATAGGTACGAGCACCACTACAAATACCCACAGGCACCACCAAACCGCACTGACTGAAGGGGGTAGTAAGTAGGAGTCCCGGGACCAGCCCAAGATCAATGACTGGCGACATGGCACGGAGAGATATATGGAGGTTAGAGCAGAGGCCCGATATTATCGTGATATTCTTGATGGTACCGGAGTCGAGTATCACCTTATGCAGCCTCATAGGGTAGAGACCTCCCACAACCGAGATCTTAGGGAGGCGCAGCCACAAACTGGTGGCGTGTCCGTGATGACAGTAGGAGGCGAGAGGCACCGCAGTGGACCGGCAGGAGAGGTGTTGAGGGTGGTGGGGAGAGCCGACCGATCCCCACATAGTTTTGTATAGGGACACGGCACCGTCTGCGAACCAGGGCCAGTATTGATAGAGGCTCACGTGCCGACATTTATTCATGTATGGATTCATTTATTCATTATATACCGGCTCGCGAGCCGAGTACAGTTGTCAGACATTTGATACCGGCCTACGAGCCGAGTATATTTTTGATATGAGGGACCGGCTCATGAGCCGAGTCAAGATTTTTGATAGGTATTGCGGCACTGCGTGCCAGCTTTGTTGTACGATGAGATCACAGAGGCCCCGATGCGTAAGGCACATTGTATATTTGAAACTTGTATATATATATAGAGATCGATGTTTTGATCCACATGCAAAGATGTTCAAAAAATGTGTTTAAATATTGCGTCCAATGGTTTGTGATATAGAATGTATGATGAGTTTAGTTGACATGTTGATAGATGGATGATGTTGATGTTGTTGTTTTTGTACGTATATATGAATGACATGTTATGTGATGAATTGTTGGTTTTGTGACATTGTGATATATGTAATCGATGAGTCGATCCAAATGATGTATAGATTGATAGTTTCTTGATATCCGTAGTGGATGGCTTGTAAAATAAATGATGTTAATGAAATTGTAATGATATATGTGGTGGATGAACAAATGTGGTCAATGGTGTTGTTATGCAGGGAAACGAGGCGGGCACGATTAAAATGAGATAGAAAATGAAGAAAAGAACCTTGAGAAAAGATAAAGGTGTGTGATATCGGTTAGGAACCGATGTCAGAGTGAGTGATGACCGATATCGCGGTTACGTAACCGATACCGGTTATTTAGGTATGGGCCTTTCTAAAAATAGAAAAGCTAGGGTGGCAACTTAAGTTTTAATTTTAGAGCCATGCAAGAGGTTAAATACGTGAACGCGACACTTTTTGATGAATGAGACAGTATTTGCATGAGAGATTTGAGTGATAAGGAGAAAAAGAGATGAGGAAAGTGAATGTGATCTTAGATTCGTAAGTCGTGAAGACAAAGTTGAAAAGGGTGGTGATCATGGCGGCGTAACAAGGAGAAGCATCCAAAGAGAAGGGACAAAAGGGAAGACAAGGGCCTCCTCAAGTCGCTGAACCCAAGAGGTAACATTTTGTTTGTGATTTGACTAATGCATGTTTTTGGAATAAGTTGGAGGAGAATAAGTAAGTAGATATGAGAAAGAAAACATGATAGCGAGTGGCTATGGATGAGGTGAGTGTTATGGGGTAGGTAATTGGGGTTTTGGGTATGTCCGTGTATATAGAAAGGAATAAACGATCAATTTATTGTCGTAGGTGGTTGTTTTGTAGGCAAGATGTATGTTATTGATGGACCGATATCGTTAGGGATAACCGATATCGGTTACTAAACCGCAATTTACGTTATTTATAACCGATACCGGTTCGTAGGGATTTCCTGTAATGTGAGAAAAAACCGTGGTGATTTGATTTATTGAACGGTTATTTGTTTTGTAACGTGATGCAGCAGAGGCGTGGATAAGGATGAATGATAGTGTACCGGCCGCTGCATCACGAATCCGAGCGATGTAACACCAAATGAATGGACATTGATAAATCCTTTGGGCTTAAGTGGAATCCGCTATTATTCACGAATCGCACGGAACCATGCTATGTTGCAGCGTTGATTGAAAGATGGAATCCCGAGATAAATACCTTCTATCCGCCAACGGGAAATGACAAGAACATTGGAGGATGTGTTCCGTATTTTGAGACTCCCAATTACAGAAAACCAAGTATATCGGGCATAACCTAGCGCGGGGTGGGAGCGATAACGAAGTATTTAGGCCATATGCACGAGACTTAACACAAATGAGGTTTGTCATTCACATATGGGATAATGTATGCAAAGCACACTCAGAGGAGACAAGGTTAGCAGTGATATTAATGATAGCGGTAGGTATTACGCTTACCGAGGCGGATGGAGGAAGATTTCCAAAAGCCGCGTGATGAGTGTTATTTAGGAAATGGTGGAAAGGAACGTGACTTTTGCATGGGCACCTCGCATATTTGGCGGAGCTATCTGAGGGTTTATGGGCAGAGACGAAGTCACAGGATTTACACTGGATTGTTCATACTTATTACAACTGTTGGGCCTATGAGCACATCGTTTGTGTGCGACCAATAGGCCGACCCATACAAAATGATCGAGAAAACTGAGGCAGAGGTTAGGATTCGACGATGGGTCCGATGCACAAGAGGTAAGATCCCGAGCCACGATGGGTGATATTGAGCATTACCGGAAGGTATTGGAGGGGGCGACGCTTGTGGATATCTCGTTGGAGGCCGTCGTGGAACTATATGGTAACGAGAGAATATAGATGAGGAGTTGAGAGGTGTAGAGCGATTGAGGTGGATCGCAGGCATAGGCCAGTGAATATGAGAGGATTCCTTTAGATCGCGTGCGGTGACAATTTGGATTTGTGTAGAATATACCCCGTGCTTATAGACCATATATGAGGATAGATGTCGAGGCAAAGATTCTCACCTCCCGGCCAACACCTCCGAAGGGCCAGAGGAAATAGCAATGATCGCATGGTAATGGATGCAGAACGATGCGAGGCCTAAAGATTATGGTGGGTAGCAGTGAAGCTGCGAGGTGTACGTGATTGTCCCGACATAGCTAGGATTACAAGAGAGAAAGATCATCTGCGCAGAGTTTAGTTCAGCAGCTCCAAATACAGTGAATGAGGCAAGAAGATTGTTAGTGGTTGCATGAGTCACGGGAGGAGAGACTAGAGGCTGGAGTCCTCCATGCGAGAGGGCGTATTCATATGTTACAGGAGAGATTGGCGAGATCAGCTGGGCGGTACTCAATAGCCATGGTGCCTTTGAGGACGAAGAGAGGCTGGCGAGAGGGGTCGACGATCACGATCATCACCTAGTCTCGAGGGTGAGACGTGAGGGTCTAAAAAATAAATATTATCTAGGTATAAGAATAAATAAAGTGCCGACCTTCTGTGTCGATGATAGAGAAGATGTATTTGTTTTAACATCTAAATAAAACGAGCTATGTACGTTGATTTGAGTTATAATAATAAGAAGAATGTTGTTGTTTTGACTTGTAGGTATTTTCGATAAAGAGGAATGTGATAAAAACATTTCTATTTTCCACATGATATGTTATGGTAGGGATGGTCGAAAGCTAACCTTGGGAGACCCCATGTCTCAAGTGTCTGCCTACATAGCCCATTGCACAAAGCAAGGAGGGGCCTCGTACCAATGTAGTTCTCCCTTAGGATCGGGGAGAGGTGAATTCAAAGCAGCTTTTAGGGATGATTAGGCAATTTGTTGGTTGGTAAAAATGTTGCTATTGGTAGGGTGATGTTGTTCGTATTGGTAAGGTATGCGGTAAGGAACCATGTCCCGATTAAGATCAACAAGCAATCCTAGATGTGAGTCAAAGAGGAAAGGGTGCTCCGTAGATGAAAAGAGTCCCCATAGTTACCTTTATCCTTTCATTCCTTTTAGAAACAGATGAGATTAGGGCTAGGAGGAATACCTATTGAATGTCGAGATGGTGTGCGCGTGCCGTCAGAGAAAGATCGATCGATCAAGAAGAACTCCTTTTTGTCTTGGAAGGAATAGCTCGCAAATAACAACACAAGACCACAAGATTTTGATTAAACAATAAATGAGGAAACTGCCTTGGGCCCAGGAAATATAAAACTTCCTTTCGAAGGTGGTCAGTTTCCTTGCTAATATGAATTAACACAAAAGACTGCAAAATATCAATTAGATTACAAGGTTAAAAATGCGTAGGAGAAGACTAGTTTCTCGTTATAATCGTGGTAACCATACCGGTTTACGGTAGCGGCGACCGACGCCGGTTGGGCACAGGACTTGTAGGTTGGTTGTTTTGGTGGGGTGTTTGTGTTTCTTGGTAGCTATGGTATTTGTAAGGCTGGATTATGGATGATCTTAGGAAATGAGATGATGAGGGGTAAAAGAATGGCAGTTAGATGCAATGGGATCTCGGGTATTGGGTTCAGAACTGGATTTAGGAGGGCTGTGATTCAAAGAGCTTAAGAAATGTTATAACAGAGAACATGCAAGACAAAACTTACTGGTTTTGGTGAAGATACAAGTTGATCTCCTTTGCACGCAAGCTCTTCTTTGACTAAGAGGGCAATGCGTGGATGCATTATCCTCACCTTTTTATTTAATTAGCTTGGAATCGGGTTTCAGGTGATGTTATGGACAAGTAATGTCACGATCAATTCCCCGGCATGTCAACGTAGAGGGACCAAGCGAAAGCTTGGTTACGAAAGACGGAGAAAGGTAGTAGAAGGCGACTTGTTCCGATGCGTTAAGGATTGTCCGATCTTTACAATGTGAGGATTCTCCTCCGTGTGGATGTTGATTTCTATAGTAGATCTGCTCAACATGGTTTGAGTTTGGATGGTAAGGCACGTTGAATATAAGAATCATCCGCGCCAAGGTAAGTGAGGATGGAGTCATCATCCCGGCACTCAACAACATTAATCAAGGTGAGTCCTCTTTGATCATGTCCTGGATATAGAAGGGGGATAGAGAAGATGGGTCCTCATTATCGTGTTGATAAGTGAGAGGACCTAAGAAGATAGCATTTATGAAAAAAAAAAAGTTAGGAGGGATGGATTGGGTGGTCTATAGAACTTAGTGGGTGATGATGGCAAAGTGGGTGATGATGGTTTGGTAGGGGTAGCATTGTTCTTCTTCCGGAGATCTACTTTGACGAGGTGTCTCATGTTGGGTGTGTTCCGGAAATCCAAGACCACTACGGTCATTATGTTTACGGGTAGTCACGGGAATGAGTGTATGTTGGCCTTGTTCGTAAAGACCAAAACCAAAGCCCTTCCAAGCGCAAATGTTCAAGAAGGTGAGGGCAAAACGACGATTTGTCAAGTATTGAAAATCAGATTGGAAGGGAACCACATCAAGAGGGGGTTCGGGGGTAATGGAGGATGCGTCAACACCCCATATGTTAGGTTAGTGGTGCGCAATGGGGTGGTCGTAGGAGATTATCTCCCATGCGACGGTCGTAGGTGGGATGTGCATGTAATTATGTCTGCAGTACTCTGCGGGGTAGGAAAGAACTAACGTTATATGGCGGTACTCCCAGCGTAAGGTGTTGAAAAACATCTACTAAGGGGTCGAGGTTGGAATGTTATCCGCGGAAGAAGGAAGTGGTTTTGCGATGGTGGTTTCATCAATTGAAGGCGTAGGTGCGTTTGAGGTGGATGGTTGAGGTACATTTAAAGAGGATGGTTGGGTTGAATGTATGGGTGTCTTGGTTGGTATAAGCACATCGTTAGGGCGGTATAACATATTGCAGGTTTTAAAGGGGGGAGGGTCAGCTTTTACGGTGTAGGACTTCCCCTCGTACTCAAATTTTATGCATCTATGTAATGTTGAGGGAACACATCCCATGGCTCGGATCCAAGGACGACCCAACAATATATTATATTGGAACTCTCCCTCCAAGACATAGAAGAGTTCGGGTAAAGTACGTGGTCCTACCCGAATGTTGAGGATCACGGTGCCTAAGGTAGAAGTAATAGCGTCATTGAATGATCGCAACATGATGGGGTTGGCACACATGCAACTAGAAGGGATATTCATTTGTTGGAAGGCTTTTGAAGAGATGATGTTTAGGCTAGCGCCCCCGTCAATCATAACCCGACGTACTCGAATGTCTCGGACGTAAGCGGAAATGAAAAGGGCAGGGTCGGGGTCTTACGTGCACCAAAAATCAACAATTTCATCTTGAGAAACCGATCAAGCAGCAGCTTGTTGTACAGAGACAGAAGTGGTTGGGGCAGTGGGTTGTTTGGTAAGAGAAGCAACGTGATTGGGTGTTAGAATGGAGGCGACAGGCAGGGTTTCATTAGGTAAAACCTCTATCCCTTGAAGGATCTCAATGAGAGCTTGTCGATGAGATTCAGAAGTCTGAATGAGATCATACAATGTCATTTTTACGGGTGATTGGTGAAGCTGTTTAATCATATTTCGGTGGGAAATGCCATTAGAGACGGGATAGGTGGGTCCGCGAATGACCACTTTAGGTGGTGGTGCAATCGGGATGTTTGACGGAGAAAGAGATGGCGCAGGTGTGTTTTCTTTTGCTTTCCCATTGTTTTTCTGCCCTCGAGTAGCGACACTAATCATATTAATCTCGTAGACCTGAGATGAGGAAGATGGTTGGGATAACTCATGGTCTTCAAGAGGTGGGGTTGTAATAATGACAGATCTTGGTGAGGCGGGGACAGATGGTATAGGAGAGGGAATGGAAACTAAAGGTCTCTCTCTTCGTAAGTTGTCTTTCTTAATCTTTCTATCCGGGAGAGGTGATCGCGAAGGATGGTTTTAGAGCTTGCATCCCTCCACATCATGTCTTGGTGTGCGGTGATAAGCACAGATTTTAGACTCATCGTAACCCATAGGTCGGGGTTTAGACGGGTCATAAGGTCTACGTGGAGGTAGGGAAATGGTCGCATTCTCCACCAACATAGCAAGGATTTTGGCGTAAGATCCTTTGAGTGGGTCAAAATCGGAAGAGGATGAGGGTATTGGTTGTGCGGGTTTTGGTAATGTTTGGGCATGATTGGTTCGCATGGGTGGTGGTTTAGCCGAGGGGTGTTGATACATGGTTTTTACTAAATGTGATTTCTTTGGCAGCGTGGCTACATGTGGGATGATGAGGCCATAGATGATGTGGTATCGAAAAACAACCACGGGAAATAGGAGTGACCGAAAACAAATCTTTTGATGATGGAATTTGTTTAGGGTTGATAGGTGGACGGATACGCGGAGTGATGGTGTTGCTTTATACCCTGAATTTCCGTATAGGTGCGGAAGGCGTAGGTTGTTTTGAAGAAAATGGGAGGTATGATATATTGATGTAAGGTAGAGGGATGGGGTCCCAATATGGAAGGTAGGTATGACGATGATGGTTTTGATTGTGATAGGGCACGGATTGAGTTTGTCTCCTAGGTGGCGAGGCGGATTTATTTTTGGATAGATCGAGTCGCTTAGGCGGGTGCGTTAGACTAGGCATTGGTGAGGTCCCAGCGTAGGGAAGATCTGGTCAAGTTGATAGAAGTGGATGGGGCATTTGGTAGAGGTGAGGGGGTGAAGGTGAGAACAGGGGCATTTTAAGCTTCTGTAAGCACTTCGGGTATATGGTGGAGACATCAGGATTAGTCATTTGCATTTGAGTAGAAAAAGGGGTACTCAAACGTTCCCATAGGGCCTGTCTATCTTCTGTGGAATGACAGTCTCCAGGTGTGATTTGTAATTTTTGTACGGAAGAACGACGGGTTGTGATTCCAGTCCACTTTGTGGTGTGTGACACAGGAGGTAGATGAGGCAATCTTGTATCAATAGATGTTAAGAGGTCAACCGGTCGTTGAAAAGATTTAGGCGATGAGGGACTAATAGGTAGGAGGGCGTGTTTGAGGGGATCTGTCACGTTTAAAGAATGTGGTGATGTTAGTGTAAGATATTTCTCATCTAAGGATGTCAAAAGGAGTGGCGAGCCTTCCTCTTGTGTAGCAAGAGCGGTAGAAGGGGATGTTTGGGAAATAGATAAATTAGATAGCATCCGCTCACAGTCTTGTAGGGATGTGGTGTAAGAAGATTCAAATCGATGAGAAGAGAAGTCCAGGGAAGTTAACTCCTCTATGGGTAAAGGAATGATTTCACTTTGGCTTGATGGTGGTGAAGGAGGTTCAAACTCCTGTGTTGGTGGAGAGGCTTGATTTAAAAAAATTTCAATAGAGGCTTTTGGCTGAGAATCGAAGACTGCATGGATCTCATGAACACTCTCCTCGGCTAAGATATCTTGGTTCACGTTACTGTTGGACGGTGATTCGGGAATGGCTTGTTGAAAATTTTCAGATTTCGGTTAGCGGGGCGTTAGGATTATCGAGGTTATATCCCCTCGTCAACCATTTCTGCACTATGTTTTTCAACATCTTGCGCTTTCATGACTATGTCCTTTTACGCGGTGAAAGTTACAAAAGTCATTTTCTTTGTACCAGAAGGTATTGCGCGAGTGGAGTCAAACCCAGAGTGAGGTTTAACAGAGGGCAAGGTGATAGCCCTGACTTTGAGCAATTTCTCCAGGATGACGCCATAAGTTTCTCCCAAGGAGTGTAATTGGTGGGCTCGGATTTGTACTTATAAGTGGTTTTCGGTGGAGTATTGGACGGTGTTTGAGATTTGACCATTACCGCGTGGACAGCTCCTTTAGATTTAGAAGAAGTGGACGCGTGAGTGGTGGTGTTTGGCTTGTTGGTAGAATCGGGAGTTCGGAAATTGGGGTTTTGTTACGCAACCGCAATTTCTCTTCTTCTAAGGATCGAATTTCAAGTTTCCGAGCCATGGTAAAGGCCTCGTCAAATGTGCGGAAAGTTTGAATTTGGAGGGTAGGGGAGATGTGCTTAGCGCAGGCCCGCGTAAATAGTTCGATGAGTTCGGTTTGAGGCAAGGCATACGTAAGTTGGTTGATAAGGCCCCGCCATCGTCCAACGAAATCTGTGATAGATTCATCTTCAAATTGTCGGATGGCATAGAGGTCAGTGATAGATACTTTCTTGGCAATGTTAATGGAGAAATGATCTAAGAAAGATTGGGCTAGTTGGTTAAAAGAGAAGATCGAGTGCTGGGTTAAAGCACTTTACCACTCCAAGGCGGGTCCTGATAAGGACATGGGGAAGGTGCGGAGTAACAAGGCGTCATCATGGGCAATCAAATAACAAGCATGTCTAAATGATCGCAAGTGTTGTTGAGGATCCTCTTTACTGTTAAAATGAGTAAACTTTGGCAACTCCCATTGAGGAGGATATGAATGAAGGGGACGAAGGGTGAATGGGCTCCCAAAAACTTGCTCGTATGTCAAGGCGCTACGACTTCCCGAAACTAAGCCTCCAGGGTTTGCATTTTGTCCATCATTTGTTTGATGAAATCGTGGTTGGATGAGATGATGGTGCCACAGAATAGGGATGTCCCATATAAGGTGTTGAGGTTACTAGATACGTGTATGGGAATGAAAAGGTAGGCGGAGCTTGAGAAGGAAAGCTCGTGTGAATAGGTGGCAGAGAGTAAGTCATGAATGGAGTGGTCTGAAAGAGAGATGAGATAGGGGCAGTTGGTGGTAACGATACGTGGGGTCTAAGATTAACCAAAGGAAAGCTAATCGGGTCGTATGAACCTCTGAAGCCGTCGGATTGGGAGACGGGGCTAGAGATGCAGGAAGTAAGGCAGTGTTATCAGGAGGAGTGGGAGCTAAATGAGCAGCTATACTAATAGGCATGCCAATAAGGAGCTGACCATCAGGCGTACGGTCGAGGGCATGAGACAAATAGTATTATGACAAAGACTGGATTAGCATCCGAAATTTGGCAAAGTCCTTGTCTCCCTCACAGAATTTGGGGGATCTCACCGGTGTCCGTAGGGTTCCCTCAGAATGTGAAGGGGGTGATTCGGGAAAAGACACAGACGCGGCATGTGAAACCATGGCGGCGGCTTGCGTCCGAGTGATGAAAACCATGGACAAGAACACACAGGAAAGTTTTAATCTATCAAGAACAAAAACAACCTCGGGAATGATGAATTTGGCAAGTTCTTGGTTTGTCGGGGCGATGAAGACGATGAACGATATCGGTTTAGTAACCGGTGTCGGTCACAGAGCAAACGATGTCGGTCCCTTAACCGATGCGGTGTCAAAAGTCTAGGATAAGAAGATATAAAAGGCTGCTAATTTTATTTTTAGCAACGTTGAGTATATTTATCAACTTATTGATCACAGAAGACAAAGTATGACAGAGAAAACAGAATTTGAAAACAAGCAAGAGGCACACGCAAATCCAGAGACTAATCCTAGGGTTAATTTTAGTTATCATGGGCTTATGCCTTTAGACGTAAGATGATGTCAGAATCCTAAACAACAAGACCTAGGGGAAATGTCAAGTTTGTTTTGGCTTATAAGGTTACCTCAATCGGGCGGAGGAATACCGCGGAAAAGGGGGGATGTTTGAGCTGTTGTGTTAATTGTGAAGTGATTCGGTATGTGTTGTGCAGTGAAACTAAGGTTAATTTCCTGTCAATACCGTGGATATCACCCCCACGTGTACGACCTGTTACTTAATCTATGTTCACTAGAATTGAAGAACAACAAGCAGGAATGCAATGCATGTGTTTTAAACCCAAATCGAAAATTATATTCGATGAAGCAAGAGAGATGACTTTCACTAATGCGAAACTAGGAAAGCAAGACAAATTCTTTATGAAATATATAACAAAAGCAACAACAGCAAATATGCTTCCTAAAATGAAAATAAGCAAGAGAAAGAAACCCAAAATGGGTCCCACCAAGTCGTACAAAATGTTTCACTCGGAATGTTTCGGCTTATGGGAATAGAGTTGCTTCTATCCTTTCATTCCTTTTAGAAACAGATGAGGTTAGGGTTAGGAGGAATACCTGATTGAATGTCGAGATGGTGTGCGCGTACCGTAGAGAAAGATCGGGTGATCATGAGAACTCCTTTTTGTCTTGGAAGGACTACCTGCAAATAAGAACACAAGACCACAAGATTTTGATTAAACAATAAATGAGGAAACTGCCTTGGGCCCAGGAAATATAAAACTTCCTTTCGAAGGTGGTCAGTTCCCCTGCTAATATGAATTAACACAAAAGACTGCAAAATATCAACTAAATTGTTTCGTTAAACTGGGTAGGGGGAAAGGCTGGTTTTCTGGTTTTGATGAGAGGAACCGATGCTTGTTCTCGATAACCGATGCGATTACTAATAACCGAAATCCGTAGGTTCTGGGATCTTCTTGGTAGCTATGGTGTTTTGTAAGGCTGGTTTATGGATGATATTAGGAAATGGGATGATTAGAAGCAAAGGATAACAGTTAGATGCAATGACACGTTAGGTAGTAGATTCAGAAATGGATTTAGGAGGACTGAGATTCAAGAAGCATAAGAAATGTTATAACAGAGGACATGCAAGATGTGACTTACTGGTTTTGGCGAAGATGCACGTTGATATCCTCTACTGCAAGCACTTCTGGTATTTCCACCCGTCTCTGCTCTGTCCAGTGAAGATCTGGACTCTGTTCCTCACTCGTAATGCTCTCTGTTGATCCAGAAATCCTTTGACTGCTCTCCAAAATGAAATTCCGATCCGTTGTTTTGGTTTGGGGAGCCCATTTACAGGGAACCGATGGCGGTTGCGTAACCGACGCCGGTCGAGTAGGAACCGGCATCGGTAAGGAAAAAGTAGGCTATTTTTAGTAAAATAGCCCACCTTCCCTGCTTTTCTCCCGAGAGATCAGTTGCGGGCTTGGTCAAGTGGCTAGAAGGTCAGCTTTGGGTGCAAGTAAGGAGGCATTAGTTATGGATGTGAGTCTAGACCAAGTCATGGGTCTTAATTAGGTTAGTTTAGGGTTAGGGCTAGGTCATGATGAGGTGGCAAAGTGAGGTGGCGGGTAAGGTGATGTGGATTTATCAATTATAAGGTAATTAGTAAATAATTGTGTAAGGTTTAGGTGATGAGGTTAGATTGCGAGAGGAGATGCGGGTCACAAGAGGGTCGTAAGACACAAATTTGGTGTCTACACCACCGCTACTGCATTTGGATCCATCGAAGAAGAGGGTCATTGGATACGACTCTTCCCCGAGTGAAAGAGTGGTGATGAGTTCGTCAGGGAAATTAAAATTGGTAAATTGTTCCCGTAAAGGGCCGTCTGCAAGTTGGTCTCAATAGTTTGTCCTTTGATTGACTTCTGGTGTATAAATTCAAGGTCGAGGTCAGCAAGGAGCATAAGCCATCGAGCGATGCGTTGGTTTAGATGTGGTTTGGCATACATATAATGAATGGGGTCCGCATTGGTGATAATAAAAGTTTTGTGATTCAGGAGGTAGTGTCATAGTTTGGTGGCTACGAATGATAGGGCTAGGCACAATTTTTCTACATGTGTATACCTAGTCTCATAATCCACGAGAGTACGACTTATATAATAAACGGCTTGTTCTCAACGTGCCGAGTCCCGATGTGTGAGCATGGCTCCTATAGCATGGTCAGTGGCAGAAAGGTAAAGGTAGAAAGGGCGATCATCCTGAGGTGGGATAAGCACGGGTGGCTGCAAGAGATAGGCTTTGAGAGCTTCAAAGGCTTGGTGACACTCTTCGCTCCATTGAAAGGCAATGTCCTTTTTAAGAAGGTGATGGAAAGGTTGACATCGATCCGAGAGTTGGGAGATGAAACGCCGGATGGATTGAAGTTTACCTTGCAAACTACGCAATTGTTTGAGGTTTTTGGGTGGGGGCATTTCTAGGATAGCTTTGACTTTAGATGGATCGACCTCAATGCCACGCAAAGAGACGATAAAGCCAAGAAGTTTTCCCAAAAGAACACCAAAGACACATTTCTTTGGTTGAAGCCGGACCGAATATTGTAACAGGCGATCGAAAATAATGGTTAAAACATCGAGATGTTCACTGCGATGTTTAGATTTGCCAAGAAGATCATTGACATAATCCTCAAGGATAGTGTGCATAATGTCATGAAAATGTAAGTCATAGCCCCCGATAGGTCGCACCAAAGCATTCTTAAGGCCAAATGGCATGACACGATAACAAAAGGTTCCCAAGGAGTGATGAAGGCGCTTTTATGTTGATCGGCCGCAGCTACTGAATTTGATTGTATCCCAAAAGCCATCCATGAGAGAAAGCATCTCATGGCCCGCAGTGAGATCAACAAGTTGATCAATACTTGGGAGGGGGAAGTCATCCTTGGGGCAAGCGAGGTTAAGGTCTCAAAAATCCGTGCATATCCGAAGTCCCCCGTCGCTTTAGTGATAGGTACGATGTTAGAAATCCATTGAGGATAGTCAATAGGCAAGATGAAGGAAACAGAAAGAAGTCGTTGAAGCTCTTCTTTGACCAAGAGGGCAATGCGTGGATGCATTTTTCTCATTTTCTGTTTGACTGGTTTGGAATCGGGTTTTAGGGTAATGTTATGGACAACAATGTCAGGATCAATTCCTGGCATGTCAGCGTAGGACCAAGCGAAAGCTTGGTTGCGGGTACGGAGAAAGGTAGTAAAGGCGACTTGTTCTGATGCGTTAAGGGATTGTCCGATCTTCACAATGTGAGGATCCTCCTCTATGTGGATGTTAATTTCTATAGTAGACTCATTCAACATGGTTTGAGTTTCAGACGGTAATGCGCGTTGAATATAGGAGTCGTCCGCACCAAGGTAAGTGAGGATGGAGTCGTCATCTTGGCACTCAACAACATTAATTGAAGGTGAATCCTCTTCGATCATGTCTGGATACAAAAAGGGAAGAGAAGACGGGTCCTCATTATCACGTTGATAAGTGAGAGGACCTAGGAAGATAGCATTTATGAAAAAAAAAGTTAGGAGGGATAGATTCAGGATCTATCGACTCTGTGGGTGATGATGGAAAAATGGGTGATGATGGTTCGGTAGGGGTGACGTCGTCATCTTCCAGGAGACAACTGACATGAGGTTCCTTCGGTGTAAGTGTTCCAGGAAATCCGAGACCACTAAGATCATTGTGCTTGCGTGTAGTTACGGGAATGATTATATGTCACCTTGTTCATAAAGACCAAAACCAAAGCCTTTCCAAGCACAGCGAGTCAAGAAGGTGAGGGCGAAACGATGATTTTTCAGGTATTGAAAATCGGATTGGAAAGGAACCACACCAAGAGGAGGTTCAGGGGTAATGGAGGATGCGTCGACACCCCCATACGTTAGGTTGGTGCGGCAATGAGGTGGTCCGTAGGGGATTACTTCCCCCACACGACGGTCATAGGTAGGATGTGCATGTAACTATCCGTACTCCTGTGGGGTATGGAAAGAACTAACGTTATATAGGCGATACTCCCCCAGCGTAAGGCGTTGAAAAACATCTACTAAGGGGTCTGAGGTTGGGATGTTAGCTGCGGGAAAGGAAGTGGTATTTGCGACGGCGGTTTCATTGGTTGAAGGTGTAGGTGCGGTTGAAGTGGATGATAGAGGTGTGGTTGGAGTGGATGGTTGGGTTAGATGAATGGGTGTCTTGACTGGTACAAGCACATCATTAGGGCGATATAACATATTGCAGGTTTTGAAGGGGGGAGGATCAGCTTTTACAGTGTAGGACTTCCCCTCGTACTCAAATTTTATGCATCTATGTAAGGTGGAGGGAACGCATCCCATAGCCCGGATCCAAGGGCGGCCTAACAACATATTGTATTGGAACTCTCCCTCAAGGACATAGAAGAGTTCGGTAAAGTACGTGGTCCTACACAAATGTTAAGGATCACGGTGCCTAAGGTAGAAGTAATAACATCATTGAATGACCGCAACATGATGGGGTTGGCACACATGCAACTAGAAGGGATATTCATTTGTTGGAAGGCTTTTGAAGAGATGATGTTTAGGCTAGCGCCCCCATCAATCATAACACGACGTACCCGAATGTCCCGAACGTAAGCTGAGATGAAAAGAGCAGGGTCAGGATCTTCGGCACCAAAGTCGATAATTTCGTCTTCGAGAAACCGACGCGGCCATGTTTCTTTGTCTGATGCAGAAGTGGTTGGGGAGATGGGTTGTTTGGTGAGCGAAGCAACGTGATTGGGTGTGAGAATGGAAGTAACATGCAAGGTTTCATTAGGTAAGACTTCTATCCCTTGAAGGATTTCAACGAGAGCTTGTCGATGAGATTCAGAAGTCTGAATGAGATCATACAGTGTCATTTTTACAGGTGATTGGTGAAGCTGTTTGATCATGGTTTGGTGGGAAACTCCATTAGAGACGGGGTAGGTGGGTCCACGAATAACCACTTTAGGTGGTGGTGCGATCGGGATGGTGGACGGAGAAAGAGATGCCGCAGGTGTGCTTTCTTTCGCTTTCCCATTGTTTTTCTGCCCTCGAGTAGCAACACTAATCATATTGATCTCGTGAATACGAGAGGAGGAAGATGGTAGGGATAAGTCATGGTCTTCGAGAGGTGGGGCTATAATAATGATAGATCTTGGTGAGGCGGGGACAGGTGGTATAGGAGAGGGAATTGAAGCTAAAGGTCTCTCTCTTCGTAAATTGTCTTTCTTAACTTTTCTATCTGAGAGAGGTGACTGACGAAGTATGGCTTTCAACGCTTTGCATCCCTCTACATCATGTCCTGGTGTGCGGTGGTAAGCACAGATTTTAGACTCATCATAACCTATAGGTCGAGGTTTAGATGGATCATAAGGTCTAAGTGGGGGTAGGGAAATGGTCACATTCTCCACCAACATAGCAAGGATTTTGGCATAAGACCCTTTGAGTGGGTCAAAGTCAGAGGAAGATGAGGCTATTGACGGGGTAGATTCTGGTGATGACGTGGTATGGTTGGTTTGTATGGGTGGTGGTTTAGCCAAGGAGTTTTGATAATGGGTTTTAACTAAACATGGCTTCTTTGGCGCAGAAGCTATGTTTAGCTGGTTAGATGATGAGGCCACAGATGATGTGGTATCAGAAAACCACGGAGAAATAGGAGTGACAACAAACAAATATTTTGATGATGGAATTTGTTTAGGGTTAGTAGGTGGATAGGATACGCGGGGTGACGATGTTGATGTACCCTTGGATCTCTGTATGGGTGCAGAAGGCGTAAGTCGTTTTAAAGAAAACGCAGGAGGTATGATATATTGATGCAAGGTGGAGGGATGGGGTCCCAATATGGAAGGTAGGTGTGACGATGATGGTTTTAGTCGTGATAGAGACATAGGTTGAGGAGATTGAGTCTGTCTCCTAAGTGGATGGACGGCTTTATTTTTAGATAAATCAAGCCGCTTAGGTGGGTGTGTTAGACTGGGTATTGGTGAGGTCCCAAGCGTAGGGGAAGATTTGGTTAAGCTAATAGAGGTGGATAAGGTGTTTGGTAGAGATGAGGGGGGTGAAGATGAGGACATAGGCATTTTAAGCTTCTGTAAACACTTCGGGTATATGGTAGAGGCATCTGGATCGGTCATCTGCATTTGAGTAGAATATGGCATACTCAAACGTTCCCATAGGACCTTTCTATCTTCTGAGGAATGACAGTCCTCACGTATGAATAGGAACTTTTGTATGGAAGAAAGGTGGGTTGTGATTCCGGTCCACTGTGGGTGTGATACAGGGGGAAGATGAGGCACTGTATCAATGGGCGTTAAGAGGTCAACCGGTTGCTGAAAAGATTTAGGCGATGAAGAACTAATAGGTAGGAGGGCGTGTTTGAGAGGATCCGTCATGTTTAAAGAATGTGGTGATGTCGGTGCAAGAGGTTTCTCATCTAAGGATGACAAAAGAAGTGGTGAACCTTCCTCTTGTACAGCAAGTATGGTAGAAGGAGACGTTTGGGAAATAGATAAGTTAGATAACATCCGCTCACAGTCTTGCAAGGATGTGGTATAAGAAGGCTCATTTGTGAGAAGGGAACTCTGGGCGGTTAATTCTTTGATGGGTAAAGGAACGGCAAGGATTTCGTCTTGTCTTGATGGTGATGAAGGGGGTTCGGGTTCCTGCGTTAGTGAAGAAGCTTGATTCAGAATTTTTTCGATAGAGGCTTTTGGCTGGGAGTCGAAGACTGCATGGATCTTGTGAACACTCTCCTTGGCTAAGATATCTTGGTTTATATTACTGTTAGGAGTGTGATTCGGGAATGGTTTGTTGAAAATTTTCAAATTTTAGTTAGCAGGAGCGTTAGGATTATCGAGGGCTATATCCCCTGCATCAACCATTTCCTGCACTATGTTTTTCAACATCTTGCAGTTTTCATGACTGTGTCCCTTCACGCGGTGGAAGTTACAGAAGTCATTTTCTTTGTACCAAGAAGGTATGGCGCGAGTGGAATCAAACCCGGAGTGAGGTTTAACAGGAGGTAAGGTAATGGCTCCTGCTTTAAGCAATTTTTCCAATATCACACCATAAGTTTCTCCCAAGGGGTGTAATTGATGGGCTCAGCTTTATACTTATAGGTGGTTTTTGGCGGGGTATTAGACGGTGGTTGGGATTTGACCATCACCTGCGTGCACAGCTCCTTTTGATTTCGAAGCAGTCGATGGGTGAGGATTGGTGGTGTTAGGTTTGTTGGTGGAATCTTGGGTTCAAAAATTGGGGTTTTTGTTGCGCAACCACAATTTCTCTTCCTCTAAGGCTCGAATCTCTAGTTTTCGAGCCATAGTAAAGGCTTTGTCAAATGTGTGCAAAGTTTGAATTTGTAGGGTGGGAGAGATGTGTTTAGCGCAGGCCCGCGTAAAAGTTCGATAAGTTGGGCTTGACGCAAGGCATACGTAAGTTGGTTGATAAGGCCCCGCCATCGTCCAACGAAATCTGCGATCGATTCGCCTTCAAATTGCCTGATGGCATAGAGGTCGGTGATAGATACTTTCTTGGCAATGTTAATGGAGAAATGATCCAAGAAAGATTGGGCTAGTTGGTTAAAAGAGAAGATTGAGTCTTGCCGGGTTAAAGCACCGCACCACTCCAAGCGGGTCCCGATAAGGACATGGGAAAGGTACGGAGTAGTAAGGCATCGTCATGAGTAATTAGATAGCAGACATGTCTAAATGAGCGCAAGTGTTGTTGAGGATCCTCCTTACTATTAAAACGAGTAAATTTTGGTAATTCCCATTGAGGAGGATATGAATGAAGGGGGACAGAAGGGTGGATAGGCTCCTCGACAAACTTGCTCGTATGTCAAGGTGCTACGACTTCCTAAAACAGAAGCCTCCAGATTTTGCATTTTGTCCATCATTTGTTTAATTAAATCAGTAGTTGGATGAGATGATGGTGTGGTTGTGGTAAACGGAGGTAGATTAGGCCAAGGGCCACCACTAGACAATGGTGGGGTTAAATATTGATAAGGTATGGAGGACAAATGTGTTGAGGTGATCGAATAGGGGTGTCCTATATAAGACGTTGAGGTTACCAGATACGTGTGTGGGAATGAAAATGTGGGCGGAGCTTGAGAAGGAAAGCTCGTGTGGATAGGTGGCAGAGAGCAAGTCATGAACTGGAGCAGTCTGCAAGAGAGACGAGGTAGGAGCAGTCAGCGGTAATGACATGTGGGGCCCAAGATTAACCAAAGGAAAGCCAATCTGTGTCGTATGAACCTCTGAAGCCGCTGGATTGGGAGACGGGGCTAAGGATGCAGCAGGCAAAGCGGAGTTATCAGGCAGAGAAGGAGCTAAATGAGCAGCTATACTAATAGGCATGCCAACAAGGAGTTGACTATTGGATGTATGGTCAGGGGTATGAGACAAATAGTATTGTACAGCGCTAGGATTAGCATCCAGAAATTTGGCAAATTCCTTATCTCCTACAGGAATTTTAGGAACCTCGCTGGTATCCGTAGGATTCCCTATAGAATGTGAAGGGGGTGATTCAGGAAAAGCACTTCTCGGTATTTCCACCGTCTCTGCTCGTCTGTCCAAAGGTGAAGATCTGACTCTGTTCCTCGCTCGTAATGCTCTCTGTTGATCCATAAATCCTTTGACTGCTCTCCAAAATGAAATTTCGATCCGTTGTTTTGGTTTGGGGAGCCCATTTACAGGGAACCAATGGCGGTTGCGTGAACTCGACGCCAATCAGTAAACCGGCATCGGTAGGAAAAAAGTAGGCTATTTTTAGTAAAATAGCCCACCTTCCCCCGCTTTCTCCCGAGAGATCGTTGCGGGCTTGGTCAAGTGGCTTGAAGGTCGGCTTTGGGTGCGAGTAAGGAGGCATTAGTTATGGATGTGAGTCTAGACCAAGTCATGGGTCTTAATTAGGTTAGTTTAGGGTTAGGGCTAGGTCATGATGAGGTGGCAAAGTGAGGTGGCGGGTAAGGTGATGTGGATTTATCAATTATAAGGTAATTAGTAAATAATTGTGTAAGGTTTAGGTGATGAGGTTAGATCACAGAGAGAGAGATGCGGGTCACAAGGGGTCATAAGACAAAAATTTGGTGTCTACATTAGCCCCTTATTATCGTGTAGCTTGTTCGTAAAAGCTGCATGACAATAATATGAAGTGGTTTCTCGTGTTAAAGATATAGGTAATCCCCCTCAAATCTATCGCCGATTGAGTGAACGGGAAATCAGGGATAGGGTTGATAAAGGGTACATGTTGTAGAGAGGATGGTAAGGTGGTGGGGTAGGTCCAAGGAAGCAGACGCATGTTGAAATGCAATAGTACGACGAGGGTACATGATTTGACAAGTAAACCAAAGAATGTGTAGGCAAAGGTCGATAGTTTATCCAAACAAGGGTGATATAATCCCAGTATCGAAGGCATAGGAAGTAGCTCCGTATATATAACAGCGAGGCACAGAACGTTTAGGCATGTTCGCGGCAAAGACGAAATGGTTGGTTTGGTTGAGATAAACGTCACGGTCTAGGTCTAGGCAAAGTTGGTCGACAGATCAAGTCAAGGACCCTAATCATGCTAAAACACGAACAGGTGAGCTCGATTGAACAAAAGGTACATGATGGATGGATAAAATAAAACGTTGATTGTGGGTATGGTATTGAAGTGATACGGCCTTGGGTCAGGCCAAGTGGTTGGGCGGTGGCCCTGGGTCAGGTTAGATGGGTAGGTTGAGGCCTTGGGTCAGGTCAAATTGTTAGGGCGAGGCCTTGGGTCGGGCCGGATGGGTAGGTTGAGGCCTTGGGTCGGGCCGGATAGGTAGGTTGAGGCCTTGGGTCGGGCCTAATGGTTAGGGCGAGGCCTTGGGTTGGGCCGAATAGGTAGGGCGAGGCCTTGGGTCGGGCCAAATAGGTAGGTTGAGGCCTTGGGTCGGGCCGAATAGGTAGGGCGAGGCCTTGGGTCGGGCCGAATAGGTAGGGCGAGGCCTTGGGTCGGGCCGAATAGGTAGGGTGAGGCCTTGGGTCGGGCCAAATAGGTAGGGCGAGGCCTTGGGTCGGGCCAAATAGGTAGGGTGAGGCCTTGGGTCGGGCCGAATAGGTAGGTTGAGGCCTTGGGTCGGGCCAAATAGGTAGGGTGAGGCCTTGGGTCGGGCCGAATAGGTAGGTTGAGGCCTTAGGTCGGGCCAAATAGGTTAGGTGAGGCCTTGGGTCGGGCCAATTGGTAGGTTGAGGCCTTAGGTCGGGCCGAATGGTAGGTTGAGGCCTTGGGTCGGGCCGAATAGGTAGGGCGAGGCCTTGGGTCGGGCCAAATAGGTAGGGCGAGGCCTTGGGTCGGGCCGAATAGGTAGGTTGAGGCCTTAGGTCGGGCCGAATGGTAGGTTGAGGCCTTAGGTCAGGCTGGACAAGTGAACAAATGTTGTGCAGCAAAGGTGGATAGAGGCGATATTGGTGAAAAAGAGGCAAGGAGTAAATAAGGGCAAAGAATGGGGTGAAAGTTGGGTAGCGAACCGATGTCGATTCTGCATGACCGATATCGGTTAAGGGACCGATACCGGTTCCTTAGGGCAAAATGAAACCGATATCGGTGAAAGGCGAAAAACCTATAAAAAGAAAAATACGGCTTGTCATTGTCACTTTTGTTATTTGCAATCCAAATCGACTTGTCTGACGTGGAGACTTGGGATTAGAGGCTGGATTGAGTGAGGTGGAGCTATTGTATTGGCGGAGAGAGTTGATAGTGGGCCCGATTAAGGAGGAGGCAGCAGTTGATTGGCCGGGACCCAAAGCAGATCGTCAGATCTGAGCCATGGCATAGCAGAGGAGCCGGAGGGGCCGACCAAATGGACCGCCACCACCCATCCCACCACGGCACGACGTGTCGTCGTCGTGTAGATTCAAACTCTTTAATTTGGTGATTTGGTTATATTATGCTAAATCGGGGTTTGGGTAGGAATTAACCTTTTTAGGAAATAATGAGAAAATAGAAATGATTTGAAAAAGGGAGAGGGTAGATAGGTTAGATAGGCTAAGGTGGGTAGGTGGGTAAGTTTTAGGGTTTTGGGTGGGTAGATGGGTAGAAATAGGTAAAAATGGGTTTTGGGGCCGCGGGGTTCGGCTCGGGAGAGGACAAAGGACCGATGTCGACACTAAGCGGCCGCATCGATCGCCGCACAATTTTAGGGAAAGGGAGGGTTGTTGGTGACCGGCGTCGGTCATGTATCGGCCGTTATCGGTTGTAGGTAGGTGTGTGGTTTGTGGAGTGGAGGATGTGTATCCCAACTCTCGGATGCGAGATAGGATGCCCCCGTTGTTGGTGCGGATGAGGCCACACGTATCTGCGGCTCATTGGGCCATCATGCGCGAGGTGGGACTCGGTGGAGTCCAGAGGTACAGAGCGATAGAGAGAGATCATAGCCTGATGGTCGCCCTCATCGAGAGATGGGATCCGGCGACCAATGTGTTCCATCTCCCGACTGGGGAGATGACCGTCACATTGGAGGATGTGTATCGCATCCTTCGGTTACCTATCGAGGGAGAGGCAGTCTTCCAGGTAGATTCAGAGACTGCCATGGATAGCATACTATAGGTTTTTGGGGATGCAGCCGCGCTACTGACCTACCATAGCGCGAGTATCGGGTACGGTGACATGTACCATGCGCATCGACACGAGACACGACTGGCTGTGTTGATGATGGTTGGGATCACCCGCCGCCTCCCGCACTCGAGAGGGAGGCCGCTTCCCATGAGCATTGATGGGGGTACTGCTGGAGATGGTGGAGGAGCACACCTGTTACGCCTGGGCACCAGTATATCTGGTGCAATTATACAGGGAGCTATGGGGCTATCTCCAGGAGGAGCGATTTGGTATTTGTTCTACATTTTGTTACATTGTTGGGCATACGAGCACATCGTATGCATTAGGCCGATAGGGTTACCCAAAGCCAGGGCCACAGTCATATACCGATATGGCTTTCGAGGTGGTTGGGGGTCGTGGGCCACCCACAAGCAATTATGGCAGTCGGGATGTGGCATACTATAGACATCCGCTGAGGGCCTTACAAAGCAGAGACATTGTATGGAGACCCTATAGAGGTCACCATCCCGCAGAGAGCCCACTTACAGCTTGCACCTAATCCAAGACACATTCTAGATAAAGCAGATCGAGGCCAAGAGAGTACGAGCGATACCCCTGGAGAGGGTGCAGCAGCAGATGGGGCTGCGACAGACGAGCCACCTCCCGTCCTCAAGATGAGGAGAGATGATGTGTAGAGGCCCCACTTCCCGCACCACAGCCTTTGATCCAGATTGCAGCAGTAGGAGAGCAGTGGTGAGGGTATAGATGATGCTTGGGTGCACGGAGCATACAGGTGTGGGTGGGTCAAGGGCGAGAGCAGCCATGATAGTACACTTCACACCCAGACTTGGTCAGCAGCTGATAGGAGAGAGAGATCAGCTCGAGGGGTCGTGCAGCTCTTACAGGCAAATAGCTACAACACGAGCACAAATAGGTGTCTTACAGGGGCAGCTAGCTTGAGCTCAGCACGAGCACAGCAAAGCACCACCACCAAAGACCACACCCACAGTGCGAAGTGCAGTGCACAGCGGCGGACAGTACCAACACCACCACCACCAAGCAGATGTACCCACGGCCCGAGCACAGTGCAGTACGTGTACAGTACCACACCCACAGCACCACCAATGCACCAAAGACAGCAGAGCACGGGGCAATGGTAGTAGGTGTCGAGACCACCCAGATACCTACGGTGGCTCGAGAGCGTTACATGGAGGCTAGAGCGGAGGCCCGATACTATCGAGATATTCTTGATGGTACCGGGCTGATTATCAGCCCTATACGCAAAGCACATAGAGCGAGACCTCTCGAGCCGAGGTCTCGTGGAGGTGCAGCCACAGCTGGTGGGTCCGTCACAGGCAGGAGGCGAGAGGCACCACAGGGACTAGCGGGGAGAGGTGCCGAGGGCGGTGGGGAGAGCTGAGGGATCCCAGACATGGCTTTTGTATTTAGAGATGGGCACCTGGTCTCAGAACCGGTGTATTGATAGAGGCTGCGTGCGTGCCTATGTATTATTCATGTATTCATTTATTCATTTATTGATACCTGGCCTGCGAGCCGAGTAGGGGTCAGATAGTGATACCGGCCTGCGAGCCGAGTATATATCTATTTTGATACGAGGACCGCCTACGAGCCGAGCCGAGATTTTTTGACAGATTATCGCGCTCGCGTGCCGGCTTTGGTGGATTATGAGATCACAGAGGCCCCGATGTAGGGCACATTGTATTTTTGAAAATTTGTATATATATAGAGACGATGTTTTGATCCTCGTGCAGTGTTCAAAATGTGTTTAAATATTTTGTTAATGGTTGGTAATATGTAATGTATGATACGTTTTAGTTGACATGTTGATAGATGGATGATGTTGATGTTTTTGTTTTTGCACGTATATATGAATGTCAAAGTTATGTGATGAATTGGTGGTTTTGTGACATTGTGATATATGTAACTGATGAGTTGGATCCAAATGATGTATAGATTGATAGTTTCTTGATATCCGTAGTTGATGGTTTGTGTATTTGTATAAAATAAATGATGTTAATGAAATTGTAATGCTATGTGTGGTGGATGAACAAATGTGGTAAATTGTGTTGTTTATGCAGAAAAGAGGCGGGCGTGAAAAAATTTAGGTGAGAAATGAAGAAAAGAACGCCGTTGAGAAAAGATAGGTGTAACCGATATCGGTTAAAGGAACCGATATCGGTAGGCCGATAGACCGATATCGGTTAAGTAACCGATACCGGTTATTTACGTATGAGCTTTTCTAAAAATAGAAAAGCTAGGTGGCAACTTAAGTTTTAATTTTAGAGCCATGCAAGAGGTTAAATACGCGAATTCGATGCTTTTGATGACCGAGACAGTATTTGCATGAGAGATTTGAGTGATAAGGAGAAGAGAGACAGGAATTTGTATGAGAGATTTGGGTGATAAGAAAAGAGACTGGGAAGGTGAATGCGATCGAGATTCAGAAAGTAGAAAGGTGAATTTGAAAAGAGTGGTGATAATGGCAAGACGAGGAGAAACATCCAGCAGGCAGGGACAAGAGGGAAGACAAGGGCCACCTCAAGCTACTGCGCAACCCCAGAGGTAAATGTTTTGGTTGTGATTTGATTTTTGCATGTGTTATGAATAAGAGATTAAGTGGGTAGATATGAAGAAGAAAACATGATAGCAAGGGTTATAGGTGAGGTAAGTGTTACGTGGTAGGTAATCACGGGTTTCGGGTATGTCTGTGTATACAGAGAGGAATAAACGAGCAATTTATTATCGTAGGTGGTTGTTTTAGGCAAGATGTATGTAATTGACAGTGACCGGTAGCGGTTAGGGAGAACCGGTATCGGTTACTCAACCGGTATCGGTTACTCAACCGATATCGGTTATGTATAACCGATACCGATTATTGGAGGAATTTCCAGAATGTTTGAAAAACCCTGACGAATTGAATGGTTGTTTGTTGTTTTGGTGTATGCAAGCAGAGGCAGGATTGAGGATGAATGATAGTGTGCCGCGTATGTCACTTAATCTGAGCGGATGTAACACCAGCTGAATGGACATTGATAAATCGTTTGGGGTTAAGTGGAATCCGCTATTATTCACGAATTGCACGGAACCATGCTATGTTGCAGGCATTGATTGAGAGATGGAATCCCGAGACAAATACCTTTTATCTGCCAACAGGGGAGATGACAGTAACATTGGAAGATGTGTTTCGGATTTTGAGACTCCCTATTACAGGAGAACCAGTATATCAGGCACTACCTAGCGCGGCACGGGGAGCGATAACAGCAGTATTTGGTCCATACGCACGAGATTTGACACAGCGAGGTTTATCCTTTACATATGGGGTAATGTATGCAGCACACCCTGAGGAGACAAGGTTAGCAGTGATATTAATGATAGCGGTAGGGTATTATGCGTTACCGAGGGCGGAAGGGGGAAGATTTCCAAAGGCATTGATGTGTGTTATTTGGGAGATGATAGAAAGGAACGTGACTTTTGCATGGGCACCTGCATATTTGGCGGAGCTATACAGGGGTTTATGGGCTTGTAGGCGAAATCACAGGACGACACTGGATAGTTCATACTTATTACACTGTTGGGCCTATGAGCACATTGTTTGTGTGCGACCAATAGGCCGACCCATCCAGTCGGGAGAAACCGGAGTGCAGAGGTTGGGATTCAGACGATGGGTCCAGACAGAACAAGAGGCCAGATCCCAGGCCGTGACGGGTGATATTGAGTATTACAGGTAGGTATGGGAGAGGGTGATGGTTGCGGACATCTGTTGGAGGCCATACGGAAACTATATGGTAACAGAGAACATAGCTGAGGAGTTGAGGGGTGTAGAGCGATTGAGGTGGATCGCAGGGCACAGGCCGGTGAGTATGAGAGGATTCCTATAGATCGTGTGCGGCGACAATTTGGATTTGTGCAGGATATACCCCTGGCTTATAGACCATATATGAGGATCGACGCCGAGGCAGCATTCTCACCTCCCCGGCCAACACCTCCAGAAGGGCCTGAAGAGGTAGCAGCCGATCGCAGGGTAATGGATGCGGGAACGACAGAGGCCTATAGATTATGGTGGGTAGCAGAACTGTGAGGTGTACGTGAGCACCCTGACATAGCGGTGATTACAGAAGAGAGGGATCGTCTGCAGTGTTTGGTTCAGTAGCTCCAAATGCAGGTGAATGAGACAAGAGGATTGTTAGTGGTTGCGGAGTCACGGGCGGAGAGACTAGAGGCTGGAGTCCTCCATGTGAGAGGGCGTATTTATATGTTACAGGAGAGATTGGTAGATCAGTGGGCGGTACCAATAGCCGTGGTACCTTTGAGGACAGAGAGGCCCGGCGAGAGGGGTCGACGATCACGATCATCACCTAGTTCGGGATGAGGCGTGAGGGTCTGAGTAAATGTTAGCAAGGTATAAGAATAAATAAGAGTACCGACCTGCGTGTCGATGATAGAGAAGATGTATTTGTTTAACATCTAAATAAAACGAGATATGTATGTTGATTTGAGTTATAATAATAAGAATGTTTTCGTTTTGACTTTCGGTGTTTTGAAAAAGGATAAAGAGGAATGTGATTAAATAGAAATACACAAAAATATTTATATTTACCACACATGATAGGTTATGGTAGGGGATGGTCGAGCTAACCTTGGGAGACCCCATGTCTCCGAAGTGCTGCCTACATAGCCCATTGCACAAAGCAAGGAGGGGCCTCAGACCGATGTAGTTCTCCCTTAGGATCAGGGAGAGGCGAATCGAGTGCAATTTGTACGGTTTAGGCAATTGGTTGGTTGGTAAAAATATTAAGATTAGTAAAGGTAAGGTTGATGGTGTTGGTAATGAATTGGTGATGTTGTAAAAGGTATGAGGGAAGCGAAAGTTAGCCTACCCAAGTAGTAGGGAATCGGGTCCTGATTAAGGTCAACACACAATCCTAGATGCGAGGCAAAGCAGAAAGAGTGCTCCGTAGATGAAGAGAGCTAAACAAACCACACCACGTAGAACGAGCTTGGAGCCCTAGGTACCATGCATAGACGAGAAGTCAATAGGTGAAAAGAGTTGTGTGATCACAATATATCGAGCGTACATTACATCCCTTGAGTTGAAACAAATGGTGAGGTGATGTGGATGGTATAGCGGAGGTGCAGAGAACTTATTACAAAGTGAGTGTTCTGACGAAAGAGAACCTACCCTAAATAGACAAGTCCATGACTCAAAAGTCCTTTTGAATGAGGCTTTTCTTTTATTGAATATAGACTGATCGATGCGGGAAGTCTACCAGGGATATTGATTGTTTTATTCTTGAGGTCTTCATGAAGCTGATCAATGCGAGAAGCTTCTGATAAAGGCTGACTGTGTATAGCTGTCCTTCGAGGGAGCAGTCTATTTATAGTAGCAGATATGATTTTAATGCATAGCTGTCCTTCGGGGGAGCAGTCTATATATAATAGCAGCAATAGTTCGGCATATAGCTGTCCTTCGAGGGAGCAGTCTATATTTAATTTAGATGACTAGATGTTCTTTTGGCGTGAAGCATCTAGTTTAGTAGGAAGTTTGACTCAAGAAAATCCCATAAGAATACGGCTTATTTTAATACTTTGAAGTCATGGACTAGACTAAAAAAGGGGAAGGCATCATCAAGGGGAGGTGAGAATCAAACTATGTGAGCTTGATTGTTATTATGAGGTGTAGGAAACAGAGTGTATGTAGTGGTAAGTGAGCTCAAGGGACGAGCGGCAGGTAGATAAGAAGTGATATAACACTAATTTCAACAGTAGAATGGTCGAAGATGCAAGGCATTAAGGGGTTCAGGCTCAGGTTTACCATTAAGCGAAGCTAAACGATAAGTACCAGATCCATAGGTGTGAGTGATTATATAAGGCCCAATCCAATTGGGAGCAAATTTTCCACGTTTGCTCTTTTCTAGTTTGGTTACATGTTGATTCTCTTTGAGGACAAGATCACCAACCTTAAAGGTACGCTCATGAAGTTGCTTATCATAAGCACGTTTAATGCGTTTTTGATAGATTTGAAGGTGATCAAGAGCTGTAAGACGGCGTTCGTCAAGAAGCTCCAATTGGGCTAACCGCTTTTGGCGGAAATCATCGTTGGTGAGAATATCCTGAAGAGATATTCTAAGAGAGCGTATTTGTATTTCGAGAGGCAAAATAGCCTCGATGTCACCGTATACCAAAGAAAAAGGTGTGGCATTAGTAGAGGTACGAATGCTAGTGCGATAAGCCCAAAGGGCAAAGGGGATGTGATCGTGCCAATTTCTTCCGGATTCATTAACAACTTTCATGAGGATTTTGGTTAGTGTTTTATTAGAGGACTCGGCTTGCCCATTGGCTTGTGGATAGTAGGGTGATGAGAAGCTAAGTTTGATACCAAAGTTTTCGCAAAGGTCTTGTAACAACTTGTTTTTAAAAGATTTACCATTATCTGTTATTAGGCGATGAGGAATACCAAAACGACAGATAATGTGATGGTTAATGAATTCGACAATTTTTTCTTTTTTGATTGAAATGAGTGGAATAGCCTCCACCCATTTTGTGTAATATTCGGTCGCTGTGATTATCCAACGGTGACGTTGTGAAGAGGTCGGGTGAATCTCACCAATAAGGTCTAAACCCCATTGTGAGAAGGGCCAAAGATCTCGAGCGACCTGGAGCGGGTGGCTAGGAGTATGTTGAAGGTTGCATGTTGTGACACATAACACAATGCTTAACATATTCAGTAGCAATCGATATTGAGAGTAGGCCAATAATAACCAAGGCGAAGGATTCGCTTTGGCCACAGCGGGCAAGGCCGCTAAAATGTCCACCACAAATACCGTCATGGACCTGTTGGATGGTATGAGTGGCCTCTGCGCCAGTTAGACAGCTGAAGGAGGATGCCATCAAAGCCACGTTTATAGAGGAGTCCCCCCATGACAACATAACGCAAAACACTTTTAAGAAAAGCACGTTTGCCGTTACGAGTAAGGTCAGGTGGGAGGACAGAGATTGTAAGGTAGTCGTGAAATTGGTGGTACCAGGTATCCTGTGAATTAGTAGACACAGTATTTATCATACAAACTACCGGGGTTGAATAGGATGGGGCAAAAAGTTGTTGGACCACGATGAATAATTCAGAGTCAGTTGGTGCGGTGGGAATTTGCGAGGCTAAGCAAGCCATAGTATCTGCAAATTTGTTAGTGGAGCGGGGAATGGTTTGTATAGAATAGTGGGTAAATAAGGCTAGAAGTGAATCCACGTAGTGTTTGTATTTTTGAAGTTCCTCATTTTTGCATTGGTAGACGCCCATAACTTGATTGACTACCAATTGAGAGTCACCAAAAATGTTGATAGATTTGATGCCTAAGTGTAACGTAACTTGGAGACCCAGAACAAGGGCCTCGTATTCCGCTGTATTATTAGTGCAAGGGAAATCAAGCCGGAATGAAAGAGGCATAGGCTCAGCGTTGAGAGGAATAAGAACAATGCCGGCTCCTCCGCCGCGACTGGCATTTAGATCCATCGAAGAAGAGGGTCATTGGGTACGACACCTCGTGAGGGAAAGAGTAGCGATGAGTTCGTGGAAATGTGAAATTGGTAAATTGTTCCCGGTAAAGGAGCTTCTGCAAGTTGGTCTGCGATGGTTTGTCCTTTGATTGATTTCTGGTGGACAAACTCAAGGTCGAGGTCGGCGAGAAGCATGAGCCATCCGGTAATGTGTTGGTTCATATGAGGTTTGACATACATGTAATGGATGGGGTCTCGTATTATTAGTGATGACGAAAGTCTTGTGATTTAGAAGGTAGTGTCGGAGTTTGGTGGCCACGAATGATAGGGCAAGGCACAATTTTTCTACATGTGTGTACCTAGTCTCATAGTCCACCAAAGTACGACTTATATAATAAACGGCTTGTTCGCGATTCTCAGAGTCAAGATGTGCAAGCATGGCTCCTACAGCGTGGTCGGTGGCGGAAAGGTAAAGGTAGAAAGTGTAACATCCTCATTTTTAACTTTAGAACAAGAGAATTTTTTTTTTTTTTTGATAATTGCATACTGGTTCTAAATACATAATTTAGAACTCACAATTCAAATAACCATTCATATAACAAGCAACCATATGCAGCTGTAATGACTCGGAGTACTTCCGATCTATTCATTCCATGACTCGGTAATCTACCGATCTATTCATGAGTAATAAGAGTCGGTGTTTTTATTTAACACATCACTCTTGCGGTTCTCTTCCCTAATCTGGGAATTCAGAATGCTCTGTCCAAGGAATCTAACTGAATAACTGTTACCATTATTCATCGGCATCTCATCCCTTAGACTAGGTGAATCAGGACAACGCAATCAGCAGCTTGCGATACTTTGGCCAAAGATTTGAAACATATTGTTCATGTCTCGTATTCCTTAACGGCATACTCGCCAACTGAATACGTCCTTCACCCCATTCATATGTTATATAGAATGTCTTATACTGATTATTGTCAGTCCTTCCTTCCACAACTGAATCACTCGGAGGCAGATTAACAAGGTGATAATGTTATATGGATACCCACGAGGGTTAGGGATATGATGACATACTGGTTCAACCTTGCAGTTCAACCAGTGTGTCATGACACCCCAAATCTCCGAGGCAGTCACATAACATGACCACGTTCTTAATCGGTCCCAGGGTAACTCGTGCGAAATCAAGTGTAAATCTCAACGATCAATGCAAGGGGTGTCGCCATAAGTCACCTGCATTGTTGTAACTTCGAGAAGATCCTAATCTTCTCGGAGGTACAGCCCTGCAGTCGACTTTATGCCGTCAACCTTTAGATCCGCCTCGAGAAGATCTACCCAAAACAAGCGTTACGCACTAGAGTTTAAATTACTTTTTTTTTTTTTTTTTTAAGACCTTTCCCCTAAGGTTAGCCTTTCCAAATCCCTGGATTCATTTTCTTAAGACGACCCTCCTCTATTAATCCATTACTTGGTAGAGGTATTAAGGTCTAGTTTCTATCAAGGAGTCATTAGAATACATCTGATTCTAAGCAACAGATTCAGACAATATCTCATAACCTATGCTTGAGATTGCCACCTGAAACTCCATTGATTGCCTATCAGTTCTCTTAACTGAATTCATATCATACTTTTCATTTTAAAGCTATGAATGATTAAGAATCCAATCTACTATTGTCCTGGTATACTTAGGACTAGGGATTAGTAATTCAATCCAGCTCGTTCAGCGTTCTCTTTTAGGCTCAATTTTTAACCTATCTTCTAGAGAGACAATAATTAAATTACAATATTGCTTTTGCTAGAACAAATCAGAACTACTAAATACTCATAAGAATTTAGTCTAATTACTTACAAGCTTTCATTGTCAATCACAAAAGCATCCATAATATACAAAGATAAGTATGCCCCTTCGTTACATAGACCGAAGAAGCTCATCCTTCAGAATAGAATACAACACATAAGTATCAAACGCTTATTTTCATTCCTTTCAAAACTCATACAATTACATATATGCAACAGCATATTTGATATAATGCTAACGGAAAAGAAACATCTTTTCACATATAGTACATCTATAAACTCAAGCTGTAATTCTTTATAAATCAAATAAACTATCTGATCAGACTGCCGGATCTGCATTGTTTTACCTCTTACGGCAACCATCTGCAAAAATAGTCAACATGAGTCAGTTCAATGAACTGAGCATGATAAGCACCAACTTTTAAAACAATTGCAATCCATCAATTGTTTCCATTAAACACCCTGTTTAAATGAGATCAAATATCCAAATAAGAAAACATATTCAGACTATGTCCTTGTAATACAAAATGATTACAAACATGTAACTCTATCATTGTTACAGAATAGTCTTAAACACTTTCTAATATTTCATCAAATATTAAAGAAACAAGAACGAATGCATATAAACAATCATTGAATCCAAATCACGACACTGGTCAGATTGTTGCATTCTTCCAAAAAGGAAATAACATAACAATTTGGAATCCTACCAAAACGTTACCAAATTAATTTCCCACTGTTAAACAAACATCAACCAAATTGGAATAAAGGAAGAGAAAGAGCCAATCCATTCATACTTCCTTTCAATTAAGTTCATCACTGAACCGCCTTCACCTATGAAAACATTCAACCAGAATATAAATGAACAATTTAGACAAGCCGCAAGCCAGATCGCTGTTCTAAATTAAGAAATAGAACACGGCAAACTCCTAGACAGCAACTGACACAACAACAATCCATAAATCAGTCTGATGTCCAAAACTAGTTTCTCCTAAACACAGTAAGGCTTTCGAACCAAGTTCGAAATCAAGAACTTCAAGCGTATTGCTGTAATCAACAACTCTATAACATTAAGCCTTTTAAGGTTTCCGAGAAACTATGCTATGATGACCACACATTGGTTCCAATTCATGTTCAGTCAATCGAACTGAACAAACAGAAAGGAACTTAGCATACTTATACTTTCTCAGTCTATCGGACTGAACAAACGGAAAGGAACACCATCAATCGATCCCTACCTTGGTGCATGCAAATCCCTAGTGCAACTCACCCAAACAGGGCCAGAACACGAAAACAGTCATCAATGACGCATATAAAAAATCAGACAAACAATCAAGCTCTTATTTCAACCAAGAAACCCGACTGTACTCTGCCAATATTTTAGCACAAATAGAACAGGTTGAATATGTAGTTGATCACCTAAGGAATCTGTACCACCAAAGCAACATGCAACACAAAGTACTCCAAGAAAATACAGAGGTCTTCAGTACAGATTTTCCCTTCAAGTCACTGGATCAACACTTAACAACTATATATACACATTTTAACTTGAACAGTGACCAAAATAGAAATAGAACATCGAAACGTCTCCTCACAGTCGTTCAGAATTCAATCCTAATAAATCCACTAATACACACTACATACTGATAACGGATTTGCGCCCATAATCACAAACCCAACAACAGTATAAAATAGAATTAATTGATAAATCCTTCCATGCCATTCAAGACAAACATTCCGAATGAAACAAGTATAAGCAAATCAATATACTCATTCCAAAACAATGAAATAAACTGAGCTGCTTCGAAACCTTCGAACAATTTTCACAAGGAAAGGCAATACATCCACATAAAGTCAATACTCAGTATTTACTACAATAACAGTAGCCACAAAACCTGTCTTTTCCACAAGGCTTCCCCGACAATATAATAACAAAACTCAAGATGAATCTACATTCACAACAGTAGATTACTATAAACGATTCAATCATGAAATCCACTGAGTCGGTAAACGAAGTAAAGATGTATATATTGTACACAGTCAGCAATAATCCCGTTTCCACCACAACAAGGAAAACACTTCCGCTGAGTCGTTAAAGACTACGGTAACACAACAGTTGCCTATTCCAAGCCAGAAATTAGAAAACAATGAAACCCACAAAGTATCATTAGTCGCTGTTAACAAAACCACGACAGAGTTTCGAAAATCTTCAAAAACACCGAACAATCAAATGGTACACCAGTATCCTTCCCTACTGTCTCACAACAGCATTGACGATCAAAAGTCGACAGCAAAACAGTGATCTATACCCTTCACAAGTATATTCGACGGGCTCTCGCCAAACAGGCCGAGCATTCAAACCTTTATAAATATAAATCTCTCATATTTAAACCAGAAGGAATACACAACAAACAGAGTTGAAGTTCGATTTCAACAAACACCCAACAAGCGGAAATTGCCAAAAATCGAACCAGAAGAGATACAGAGCCAAAATCAATTAAATCTTCATAGAAAATTTATCTAATCTTCACAAACAAATGAACAGAGTTGTTTTAATGAAGACATTTGAAAGACAGCAAAATATTTAAAGGATAGGGCCTAGCATGCCTGTATTTTGATCGAATTTCCGAAGAAGACCACAGGAAGAGCTCAAACTTCCTTTTCTTTTTCCCAAATACAGCGACCAACAAAATTTCGCTGTCCCATTTACAATATATCCTCCATGGCAGAGAAAAGAGCCAGAGAAATTCATTCTCGCCATGCAACTCAAAGAGAACTGGTGCGATGAACCAGTAAACTAGCAGAGAGAGAGAGAGAAGACCGAAAATCGCGATACACCAAACAAACCTTCCAACTTCTCGTTTGCATGCCGTTTCGCGAGCTCCGGGCTCGACTCCCTAAACATTAAATGCCATTAAACCAATTTTCCCGCTTAATCTCAACTCCCACCGACCGCCAAAATTGGCGACAGTCCATCCAAAAACTCAAGTTCATTTCCAAACTTAGTAATTGCCAAGTCTGCCAAGGTTAGCCGCCGCCTAAGCCTCCGCCATATGCCTGTCCCTCATCCTTATCCTTCCCATTTATTGCCATAGAGAATAGCGCCCATGGTTCGCCACCCTTCAAAGGCCCCTTCCCATAAACTCTTAGTTAGCTAGGTTAGTATCTTAGGTTAGAGTTTTAGGGTAATAACCATGCTAACCATTTTACACTTAGTTATTATTTTAGGATCATAACACATAGCCTAGGTCTAGGTTAGACTAACAATAATCTAACCCCTAGGTTAGGTTATTGTTTTAGGTTACTAACCCTTAGTAATTCAGTTTGGTCCTTCTCCTGAAAACTCGGAGAGACCTGTATCATACTTTCTAGAACAGAGCCACTCCTGTTCTTATTACAGAATTGTATGTCAATGAATTATTACCTGGTCTTTAATCGAGACCTTCCAGATATACCAGATATCGGGAACCGTTTCATTTCTCAAGATCAGCCTGAGTCATACTCCTGACCAGCTTACCAAATGCTTCCATACCTTGCAACCTGTTCAAGGTTCGTGATCTAATTTTATCACTTCACAAAATTAAAGCATTACTTGGATCAATTTCTCTGGTCCAAGTCTAGATATTATTGATGAATACCTGTATAATTCATTCCGTGATCAGATTAATATTCAGTCACAAAATGAAATAAATAAAAGAGTCTATTAATATTTTGACTCGACCAAGATCTCGCAATCTGCAAGAAATTTAATACATATCAAGCATGATTTCCGAATCGAGGTACACAATCCATTTACTAGAAATCACATATCAACACTTGAATGCTTAGGAGAAAGTAACAACAGCTTCAGGTGTTACAGAAAGGGCGGTCGTCTTGGGGTGGGATAAGCACGGTGGTCAGCAAGAGATAGGATTTGAGAGCTTCAAGGCTTGGTGACATTCTTCACTCCATTGGAATGCAATATCCTTTTAAGGAGGTGATGGAAAGGTTGACACCGATCCGAGAGTTGGGAGATGAAACGTCGGATAGATTGAAGCTTACCTTGTAAACTACGCAATTGTTTGAGATTTTTGGGTGGGGGCATTTCTAGGATAGCTTTGAATTTAGATGGATCGACCTCAATGCCACGCAAAGAGATGATAAAGCCAAGAAGTTTTCCTAAACAACACCAAAGACACATTTGTTCGGTTGAAGGCGACGAGAATATTGTAATGTGCGATCAAAATAATGGTTAAAACATCGAGATGTTCACTACGATGTTTAGACTTGCCAAGAAGATCGTCGACATAATCTTCAAGGATAGTGTGCATAATGTCATGAAAAATGTAGGTCATAGCCCGCTGATAGGTAGCACCAGCATTCTTAAGGCCAAATGGCATGACACGATAACAGAAGGTTCCCCAAGGAGTTATGAAGGTAGTTTTGTGTTGATCGGCAGGGGCAACCAAAATTTGGTTGTATCCTGAAAAGCCATCCATGAGAGAGAGCATCTCATGACCTGCAGTTAGATCAACAAGTTGGTCAATGCTAGGTAAGGGGAAGTCATCCTTGGGGCAAGCGAGATTAAGATCTCGGAAATCCGTGCATATCCGAAGTCCCCCTGTCGCTTTAGTGACAGGTACGATGTTAGAAATCCATTGAGGGTAGTCGATAGGCAGGATGAAGGAAACAGAAAGGAGTCGTTGGAGCTCCTCTTTGACCAAGAGAGCAATGCGTGGATGCATTTTTCTCAATTTCTGTTTGACTGGTTTGGAATCGGGTTTTAGGGTGATGTTATGGACGGGAATGGTAGGATCAATTCCTGGCATGTCAGCGTAAGACCATGCAAAAGCTTGATTGCGAGCACGGAGAAAGGTAGTAAAGGCAGCTTGTTCTGATGTGTTAAGGGATTGTCCAATCTTCACAATGTGAGGATCCTCCTCCGTGTGGATATTGATTTCTATGGTAGATTCATTCAGCATGGTTTGGGTTTCAGATGGTAAGGCTCGTTGAATATAAGAATCATCCGCGCCAAGGTAAGTGAGGATGGAGTCGCCGTCCGGCATTCAACAACATTAATCAAAAGCAAATCCTCTTCGATCATGTTTGGATACGTAAGGGAAGAGAAGATGGGTCCTCATTATCGCGTTGATAAGTGAGAGGACCTATGAAGATAGCATTTATGAAAAAAAAAAGTTAGGAGGGATGGATTCAGAGTCTATAGATTCTGTGGGTGATGATGGCAAAGTGGGTGATGATGGTTTGGTAGGGGTGACGTCTTCTTCTTCCAGGATACAGCTGACAGGAGGTGTCTCATGTGTAGGTGTTTCGGGAAAACCGAGACCACTACGATCATTATGTTTACGGGTAGTCACGGGAATGAGTGTATGTTGGCCTTGTTCAGTAAAGACCAAAACCAAAGCCTTTCCAAGCACAAATGAGTCAAGAAGGTGAGGGATAAACGACGATTTGTCAAGTATTGAAAATCAGATTGGAAGGAAACCACACCAAGAGGGGGTTCGGGGTAATGGAGGATGCGTCAACACCCCCCATACGTTAGGTTGGTGCGGCAATGGGGTGGTCCGTAAGAGATTATCTCCCCCATGCGACGGTCGAGGTGGATGTGCATGTAATTATGTCTACTCCCGTGGGGTAGGGAAAGAACTAACGTTATATAAAGGCGGTACTCCCGCCGTAAAGGCGCCAAAAAACATCTACTAAGGGGTCGGAGGTTGGAATGTTAGTCATGGGAAGGGAAGTGGTTTTGCGATGGTGGTTTCATCAATTGAAGGCGTAGGTGCGTTTGAGGTGGATGGTTGAGGTACATTTAAAGAGGATGGTTGGGTTGAATGTATGGGTGTCTTGGTTGGTATAAGCACATCGTTAGGGCGGTATAACATATCACAGGTTTTAAAGGGGGAGGGTCAGCTTTTACGAGCAGGACTTCCCTCGTTCTCAAATTTTATGCATCTATGTAATGTTGAGGGAACACATCCCATGGCTCGATCCAAGGACGACCCAACAATATATTATATTGAACTCTCCTCTCCAAGACATAGAAGAGTTCGGGTAAAGTACGTGGTCCTACCCGAATGTTGAGGATCACGGTGCCTAAGGTAGAAGTAATAGCGTCATTGAATGATCGCAACATGATGGGGTTGGCACACATGCAACTAGAAGGGATATTCATTTGTTGGAAGGATTTTGAAGAGATGATGTTTAGGCTAGCGCCCCCGTCAATCATAACCCGACGTACTCGAATGTCTTGGACGTAAGCGGAAATGAAAAGGGCAGGTCGTGGTCTTCTTCGTACTCAAAATCAACAATTTCATCTTCGTGAGAAACCGATCGCAGCAGCCTTGTTGTACAGAGACGTATGGTTGGGGCAAAGGGGTTGTTTGGTAAGAGAAGCAACGTGATTGGGTGTTAGAATGGAGGCGACAGTGGTGGTTTCATTAGGTAAAACCTCTATCCCTTGAAGGATCTCAATGAGAGCTTGTCGATGAGATTCAGAAGTCTGAATGAGATCATACAGTGTCATTTTTACGGGTGATTGGTGAAGCTATTTAATCATATTTCGGTGGGAAATGCCATTAGAGACGGATAGGTGGGTCCGCGAATGACCACTTTAGGTGGTGGTGCAATCGGATGTTTGACGAGAAAGAGATGGCGCAGGTGTGTTTTCTTTTGCTTTCCCATTGTTTTTCTGCCCTCGAGTAGCGACACTAATCATATTAATCTCGTAGACCTGAGATGAGGAAGATGGTTGGGATAACTCATGGTCTTCAAGAGGTGGGGTTGTAATAATGACAGATCTTGGTGAGGCGGGGACAGATGGTATAGGAGAGGGAATGGAAACTAAAGGTCTCTCCCTTCGTAAGTTGTCTTTCTTAATCTTTCTATCCGGGAGAGGTGACTGGCGAAGGATGGTTTTTAGAGCTTTGCATCCCTCCACATCATGTCTTGGTGTGCGGTGATAAGCACAGATTTTAGACTCATCGTAACCCATAGGTCGGGGTTTAGACGGGTCATAAGGTCTAAGTGGAGGTAGGGAAATGGTCGCATTCTCCACCAACATAGCAAGGATTTTGGCGTAAGATCCTTTGAGTGGGTCAAAATCGGAAGAGGATGAGGGTATTGGTTGTGCGGGTTTTGGTAATGTTTGGGCATGATTGGTTCGCACGGGTGGTGGTTTAGCCGAGGGGTGTTGATACATGGTTTTTACTAAATGTGATTTCTTTGGCACAGAAGCTATGTGGGATGATGAGGCCGCAGATGATGTGGTATCAGAAAACAACCACGGGGAAATAGGAGTGACCGAAAACAAATCTTTTGATGATGGAATTTGTTTAGGGTTGATAGGTGGACAGGATACGCGGAGTGATGGTGTTGCTATACCCTGGAATTTCTGTATAGGTGCGGAAGGCGTAGGTTGTTTTGAAGAAAATGCAGGAGGTATGATATATTGATGTAAGGTAGAGGGATGGGGTCCCAATATGGAAGGTAGGTATGACGATGATGGTTTTGATTGTGATAGGGGCACGGATTGAGTTTGTCTCCTAGGTGGCGGAGCGGATTTATTTTTGGATAGATCGAGTCGCTTAGGCGGGTGCGTTAGACTGGGCATTGGTGAGGTCCCAAGCGTAGGGGAAGATCTGGTCAAGTTGATAGAAGTGGATGGGGCATTTGGTAGAGGTGAGGGGGGTGAAGGTGAGAACAGGGGCATTTTAAGCTTCTGTAAGCACTTCGGGTATATGGTGGAGACATCGGATTAGTCATTTGCATTTGAGTAGAAAAGGGGTACTCAAACGTTCCCATAGGGCCTGTCTATCTTCTGTGGAATGACAGTCTCCAGGTGTGATTTGTAATTTTTGTACAGAAGAACGACGGGTTGTGATTCCAGTCCACTGTGGGTGTGACACAGGAGGTAGATGAGGCACTGTATCAATAGATGTTAAGAGGTCAACCGGTCGTTGAAAAGATTTAGGCGATGAGGGACTAATAGGTAGGAGGGCGTGTTTGAGGGGATCTGTCACGTTTAAAGAATGTGGTGATGTTAGTGTAAGATATTTCTCATCTAAGGATGTCAAAAGGAGTGGCGAGCCTTCCTCTTGTGTAGCAAGAGCGGTAGAAGGGGATGTTTGGGAAATAGATAAATTAGATAGCATCCGCTCACACCTTGTAGGGATGTGGTGTAAGAAGATTCGTCGATGAGAAGAGAAGTCCGTGAAGTTAACTCCTCTGGGTAAAGGAATGATTTCACTTTGGCTTGATGGTGGTGAAGGAGGTTCAAACTCCCGTGTTGGTGGAGAGGCTTGATTTAAAAAAATTTCAATAGAGGCTTTTGGCTGAGAATCGAAGACTCGCATGGATCTCATGAACACTCTCCTCGCTAAGATATCTTGGTTCACGCATCATTGGACGGGTGATTCGGGAATGGCTTGTTGAAAATTTTCAGATTTCGGTTAGCAGGGGCGTTAGGATTATCGAGGGTTATATCCCCTGCGTCAACCATTTCCTGCACTATGTTTTTCAACATCTTGCAGTTTTCATGACTATGTCCTTTTACGCGGTGAAAGTTACAAAAGTCATTTTCTTTGTACCAGGAAGGTATTGCGCAGGTGGAGTCAAACCCAGAGTGAGGTTTAACAGGGGGCAAGGTGATAGCCCCAGCTTTGAGCAATTTCTCCAGGATGACGCCATAAGTTTCTCCCAAGGGAGTGTAATTGGTGGGCTCGGCTTTGTACTTATAAGTGGTTTTCGGCGGAGTATTGGACGGTGTTTGAGATTTGACCATTACCGCGTGGACAGCTCCTTTAGATTTAGAAGAAGTGGACGCGTGAGTGGTGGTGTTTGGCTTGTTGGTAGAATCAGGAGTTCGGAAATTGGGGTTTTTGTTACGCAACCGCAATTTCTCTTCTTCTAAGGCTCGAATTTCAAGTTTCCGAGCCATGGTAAAGGCCTCGTCGAATGTGCGGAAAGTTTGAATTTGGAGGGTAGGGGAGATGTGCTTAGCACAGGCCCGCGTAAATAGTTCGATGAGTTCGGTTTGAGGCAAGGCATACGTAAGTTGGTTGATAAGGCCCCGCCATCGTCCAACGAAATCTGCGATAGATTCATCTTCAAATTGTCGGATGGCATAGAGGTCAGTGATAGATACTTTCTTGGCAATGTTAATGGAGAAATGATCCAAGAAAGATTGGGCTAGTTGGTTAAAAGAGAAGATCGAGTGCTGGGTTAAAGCACTGTACCACTCCAAGGCGGGTCCTGATAAGGACATGGGGAAGGTGCGAGGAAGTAGAGGCGTCATCATGGGCAATCAAATAACAAAGCATGTCTAAATGATCGCAAGTGTTGTTGAGGATCCTCTTCTTGTTAAAATGAGTAAACTTTGGCAACTCCCATTGAGGAGGATATGAATGAAGGGGGACGAAGGGTGAATGGGCTCTGACAAACTTGCTCATGTATGTCATAGCGCTACGACTTCCTGAAACGGAAGCCTCCAGGTTTTGCATTTTGTCCATCATTTGTTTGATGAAATCTGTGGTTGGATGAGATGATGGTGCCACAGAATAGGGATGTCCCATATAAGGTGTTGAGGTTACTGGATACGTGTATGGGAATGAAAAGGTAGGCGGAGCTTGAGAAGGAAAGCTCGTGTGAATAGGTGGCAGAGAGTAAGTCATGAATGGAGTGGTCTGAAAGAGAGATGAGATAGGGGCAGTTGGTGGTAACGATACGTGGGGTCCAAGATTAACCAAAGGAAAGCTAATCGGGGTCGTATGAACCTCTGAAGCCGTCGGATTGGGAGACGGGGCTAGAGATGCAGGAAGTAAGGCAGTGTTATCAGGAGGAGTGGGAGCTAAATGAGCAGCTATACTAATAGGCATGCCAATAAGGAGCTGACCATCAGGCGTACGGTCAGGGGCATGAGACAAATAGTATTGTACAGCGCTGGGATTAGCATCCAGAAATTTGGCAAAGTCCTTGTCTCCTACAGGAATTTGGGGGATCTCACTGGTGTCCGTAGGGTTCCCTAGAATGTGAAGGGGGTGATTCGTGAAAAGACACAGAGCGAGCATGTGAAACCATGGCGGCGCTTGCGTCCGAGTGATGAAAACCATGGACAAGAACACACAGAAAGTTTTAATCTATCAAGAACAAAAACAACCTCGTAATGATGAATTTGGCAAGTTCTTGGTTTGTCGGGCGATGAAGACAAGAATCGATATCGGTTTAGTAACCGTGTCGGCCACAGAAGCAAACGATGTCGGTCCCTTAACCGATGCCGTGTCAAAAGTCTAGGATAAGAAGATATAAAAGGCTGCTAATTTTATTTTTAGCAACGTTAAGTATATTTATCAACTTATTGATCACGAAGACAAAGTATGACAGAGAAAATTGCAATTTGAAAACAAGCGAGGCACACGCAAATCCAGAGACTAATCCTAGGGTTAATTTTAGTTATCATGGG
>CM031243.1:481771068-481838075 GCA_018340775.1 Taxus wallichiana var. yunnanensis
ACATGTTTGAATGATCATAAATATTGTTGAGGATATTCCTTTCTATTTAAATGGTTGAAATTGGTCCTATTATTGGGATAAGGGTGGATAGGTATGGATGAGTGGATGGGATCAATTATAAGATTTCATCATAAGTGAGGATATTACAAGATCTAAAACTCGGGAGGGTCCTCGGGAGTGTTTCAGATCTTATCCATCATCATCTTGATAAGATCCATGGTAGGGTTAGTTTTAGGGCACTCTGCCCACACAGTATAAGGGGGTCGATGAGATGAAGACATAGATGACATACCCATGTATGGTGGTGTTGAATATGTGAAATGAGAAAAGGAAACACGTACATAGGTAGGAATAGATTTAAGAGGGCATATACTCAGAATAAAAGTGGACACTATAGGTCAGACTGGCTGAGGCGGGTGTAGGTGGGAGGATCACGTGGGAAGAGGTCTCATGGTAATAGTTGGCAAGAGTAGGAGGAACAGAGACCACAAAATTCTCATAAGGTTTATAGGATTCTAACACAACTAGCGATTACGACAGTGAATAACCAGAGCATCGATGATGTGGGATCCTACAATGAGATCCATGGATGAGGATATGGCAGATGTCAAGGTGATGGCGAGAGGTTAGGGAGTGATAGATGTCGAAGGTGTAAAGACAAAAAGGTGCTGACTGTGCCAATGTCAAGGGTGTAAAGTAGGTGGTGTTGACACGAGGAGCAGGACAATGCGTAGAAGTAACATTCAAGGATATAGGCAGGGGTATGGAGGTAGGCATACAAAACAATGGCATTTACAGCCCAATGAGTTGTGGGTAAGAAGGAGTGGGTGAGGTAATGTCAGTAAGGCTATGACATTTATGATCGAGGAATATAGCAAATTCCTTGTCACTGTAGGTATAATTGTAAGGAACATTTGGAGTCTATTAGTGAATAAATAGATGGTAGAAAGATAGGCGTAGTAGGTAGAGGCATGAAACTCAGCGTGAAGAAACTACTTGCACCTCTTGGTGAGTCCAAACCATAAAGAAGCTAGAAGATAAATATTCTGGCTATGCAAACTTACTCAACTCAAAAAAAAATTTTGGTGAAGTCTGAGGATAGAAATAGAGTTGTCATTTCTCGATAAAAAAAAAACATAGACCAACACCTCGATCGGAAACCAAAATTAAGTTAACTAGATAGAAATACTTGATATTGGCCACTAAATTGATGTTGATTACTTTGATAAAAATTAGGAAGTGATGAAAGTAGATTTTTTGAGTTAAATTTGATGAAAATAAGCCTCAAAAGAGGCTATGTGAAAATATTATTTAAGCACTCAAGAAAAAACTAGATTTAACTAGCAGATGTGATGGCTTCTGAATACATGAAAAAGAAGAAAAAAAGTGAGTGAAGAGTACGTCCTCAAAATCAAATTGTAGAAGACAAGAAAGGTGAAAATCAAACAAGCAAAAACTAAATAAACACGTTATCCTAGGATCATATTTTTAGTGTTTAGTTGGCTTATGCCTTAAGATTGACTATGAATGATATATAATGTTTGGATAATGAAGGTACCTAGAAAGTAATCTATGGATGGTTTCAGGTGTTTTGAGTGAAGAGTCCTCAATACACCTTGTAGTGTACGAGGTCGAGCTCATATGATAAACCGAAGCAGAACACCAAGTGGGCCCACCATCAATGGGTTTTTAAATCATTGACAAATTCTTCTGGAAGGGAATGTTTAAGAAGTTTTTAGATTGTGTTAACTGATTTGGATAAGGAGTGTGTGTAAAATGTGAACTACACTTTTAATCAATCAAAAAATGGTCATGAATTCCATCGTATGATTGCTACTAACTATGTGAGATAAATAATGTTATAGACATACAAGGATGAAATGCAAGTTTTTAACCCCCAAATAGAAATATGATATTTGATGTAAACAAGAGTGAATAGGAAGAAGGATGAATTTAACTAATGAAAAAAAGAAAAGAAGAAGAAGATCCTTTTTAAATGTACCAAAATAAGTGTTTCATCCTTAGAAAAACTAGAAAGAAGGAGAAATTTACTAAAGAAGAAGATTTAGTGAATAATGATTTAGAAAGGAAACACACAAGATAAAACCTATATGAATAGAAAGGAACCCATAAATCGAGGTCCCACCAGGTGTGCCAAAATGTTTCACCATAATTTTGCATATAAAAAAAATGGGGTAAAGGTGAGGAGGAATACCTGTGAAGTCGAAGAAGGTTATGCGCATTATAGAAGACCAGGCTAATTGTGAAGAGCTCCTTTTTGGCTAGGAAGGACTACCTGAGAAAAACACAATACCACACGATAGCATTAATAATATAGGTTGGTGAACTTCCTAGCGAGAGCTAGATCTAGGAAGCGGGGTGCTTCCTAGAAGGTTGTTAATCCACATTCAAATATAACTTAATGCATTGAAATAACATGAAAGAAAGAAATATTATTGTAGTTGTATGATTTAGGTGTCTCACACAAATACAATAAGCTAGATTCATAATAATAATGCATATAAGACTTAAACTAAAAATGATGGTTGGTTGTCAAGGCCTATAGGTGTAACAAAGGGTGTTAGGGAGGTTTGGGTGAAGTTTGGTGAGGTTTTAAGAGGTTTTGGGTGAGTTTAATAGCTTGTTAACTGGGAAAATTACTTAGTCTATGGACCTGGTGACCTCATATCGGTTGGGTGACTAAAGTTGGTACCATTCTGATAATAGCCGATGTCGCAAGTGACCAATGTTGGTAGGGGTAATTAGGTAAGAAGATTAAAATGGGGTTCTCTATGATTGCATGAGTGTTGGGAAGGCTCAGTGCGGGGTGTTGGGCTTTATGTGAAGGCACATCAGAGGTGAAGCAAGGTGGTTAGAGGATAAAGAGGTTCAAATGGGTAGTTTTTGGGTAGATGGGTGAAGGAGGTATACAGGAGAGAAGAAATATATAAAATAAAGGATTTAATACTTAAAGCTAATGAAACTTGAAAACCAAATTAAAATACTTATTTGGAGATTGAAGGTTGATAGATGATGGTTATTGGTGGGTATAACTTGAGAATAAATTTTTATCGCAAATCTCATTGCAGAAACAATGAATGCTTGATGATTCCCCTGTGTGATTGATCTCGTGCTCCGAGCAATAGGTTGATTGCTTGATGAATAATGTGGATCCTCGGTATTGTGTTGGTTATCATAATCTTTTTCAAACACTTGGATGCAAGATCTAAGAATGTCGTGGACTCAAAAAGCCAAGATGGAGGAACCCGGGAGAAAGATTAGAATTCCTTATTCAAGGAAATGATTTAGGTTAGCGAACGGTCTTGGGGATTTTGAGGAATAACCAACGCTTGCTAGGGGAAAATTCATATTTTCCAAAAATAGCCTTTTCTCTCCATTTTTGGCATTGGTCAAGATTTGTTATGGACTAGGAGTGTGGGTTGTCACTAAATGAAGCGAGTATAATAGGTGGGAGAAGTATATAAGAAGTCATAGTTAGGTTTAGAAGAAGTCATAGTTAGTTAAGGAAGTAAATGACTTAGTCTAGGTTAATAAATAGGCTTGGAAAGGGTCCATGGTGAGGTGGAGAGGTGAGGGAATTATTAACTTAATATGGGTAATTAAATTAATAATAATGTGTGGAGGGTCATGGTAAGGGGTATGTTAGTCGAAGGGGGCCTAGAGGGTTGTGACCCAATTTTGGGTGTCTACATTGCACAAGTGTGAGTTGCTTTGGTGCACTAAAGGAATCACTACTTCAGATAGGAAGGTGATTCATTTTACTACTTCTCTTCAAGGCGCATGCATAGTTAGTACGTAAAGTATGACCTATATCGAATGTAGTGGATTATAATGCCTCAGGCTCTGTGTTTTCTAGTAGAGTTCCATATTCCCGAGTTTAAGAAGAAAAGTATCAGGCATGATTAAGGACATTAAGAAGGGCTTATTTGAGAGCGTGAGGGAATATGACACACATTTTAAAACTTTGCTAACAAAATTATCTTATGAAATACACCTTAGTTAGCATGCACAAATGTTTTTGGTAGTTTTTAAATCCTTTCCAAAGGGCACTATCTCATAAGACCTTTGTAGACCCATGTGACACCTTAGAAGTAGCTCTACACATTGAGGATTTTAGAAGTGTGGAAACTAGGGTAAGTCCATTTTTAGAGGCGCAGATTACAGTTATGGAAAAATAGTTAGACAAGCTCATTGCTAATGCAACCATGAGACGTGCGCAAACCTGAGATACTGTGTATGGACTATGAGGTTAAGGGCTTACCAAAGCATAGATGTACTCACACAGTTAGTGCACGCCATGTTGTTGGATTTTTAAAATTTTCATTTGGACCATGATGTGAGTAGATGTTCTCTTTTGCAGCGCACAATCCGAGATAATGTGTCTATGTAATGTAAGATTTACAAGAATCATACTCATGAAAATGTGGAATGCAAAGTGATTGATCATATCCATGAAGCCATTGAGACTAGTGTGCGTTAGACTAGTGTAGAAATCGGATCTAAAGAACAAGGAAAGCATCATAACACACAATAATGGGGATAACAAAGAATATAGAAGATTTCATGGAGGATATAGTGGTTGAGGTCATGGTAGTGGCAGAGGAGGGTTTCCTTGGAGGAAATTGTTATACTTGTGATCCCCGATCATTATCAACACGAGTACTTTAGAATGTGGTTTTCCCATGGTGTGAAAAACAACACAAATTTGAAGAATGTCCAGACTTGTATGAGCATATGATCAAACAACATAACCAAGACAAGGGTGCAACTATGATTAAGATACAACATGCATATGAATATCAATATATGCCTAACGTTGGACTTAATTCAATTACAACTCTGTATTAGTTACTACATGTGATGAGGTGGCGCACACACATGAACCTCAGTATATAAATTGACTATAACAAAGTAATAAGTAATAACGCTTCGAGTTCCCTAATGCTACACATCGTAAAGAGGTTTAATAGGAGACTATGGATGTTATCATGGATCTACATGGAGAAATTCAAAGCCTTAAGGAGTAGGCGTGTGTGATGGAATGGGAAAATAATGTTGAGCTCCCATAAAAGGATGTATATTATTTGAAGTAAGTCTCGGAGAATGTTGCACTAGGAGAATATAATCCCTCTATTAGGAGAATGGTTGATAGAAAAGGTACCATAAGCATGTAATGAGCGCAAAAGAAAATACTTCATGTAAATCTACCTCCCCATAATCATGAGTATGATAAGGAGATTACATTGAATGTAGTCATAGATGGATGATTTTGAGAAACATGTTGGGGTGATAATTTCAAGTGGGATCAACCACTTCAAGATGCCCCAAAATTATTAAAGTTTTTTTAATCAAACACTGCTGTTAAGTGTAAATTTACAACACCCCGGTGTATGCATGAATTTTGCAGAGGTTCTTGAGATTCAAAACTCTTACTCTAAAATTTCCAAGGAGACAGGGTTGAAAGAAGCATGGAAAAAGAAAACAAAACTAAGCTAAAATAGTGATACACCAAAGGAGTGATGAAATTTTGTCTTGAAAATAAACACAGATCATAGAGATGTAACACCAAAGCATGCACAAATTTTCCAGATATAATGAAAGATCATAAGACAATGATAAACACATGAGAGGATTGAAGGATCATTCACAAAACATGCATTTCATTTCCAAGTTTAATACGATGCATTACAATGGCATAAGAAAAAAAAAAAATGTTACAATCTCCATGGAAGGTCTAAAACTCCTCAAATTCACATGCCAAGGGGAAGAGGGGAGCTGCAAGAACAAAAATGTCCAACCCTTTACAAATGAGCCAAAACTACTTTTAATGGTGAAGCAAAATGAAGGAAAAGAAAAAACATGGGAAAATTGATTTATGAGCTCAACCACCAATAAAATCCCTTCAATTTCACCTAAAAGTGATGGGCTTCATGGAAAAACCCATACGCCAAAGTACATTGCTCTGCAGATCCAAAAAATGACCCATACTTCATTAATTTTGGTAGTTGAATGTCAATTATATTTTTGTGCGCTAGAGGATGTTTTCTCATTTTTCTCCCACAAAAATCCACCAAAAAAAAAATTTAATATTCCATCGTGTGGATAATTTCAACATCTTTCCAATGATATAAAGAATGTGAAAATCTGAGCTCGGGATCGAAAGTTATGCCCTCTCGAAGATTTAGGGCAAAAATGGCAATTTTAGGGCAAAATTCGGGTTGGCGGGCCGAAACTTGAAAATTTTCCTCTTTTTTGAATTTGGGAAAATTTCCCAAAATTCTCTCCATGCCCCACCACTCACTGCCACATGTCACCCTCTGGCTGATCCATGGGCCTCAGGATCACTTTCTGCCCTTTTGCGCAATTGGGAAATTTTTCCCAAAATTCTCCATTGGCCCGACCTCCGCTACCAACGTGGACATGTGGCACCATTTGATTGGTCAATGGGGCCATGGGTTCAATGCACACCTTTGCACCTTTTGCAACTTTGGAAAATTTCACCAAATCCTCCCATCGCCCGACTCCCACCGCTTGATGACAGGACACGTGGCGGCTTCAAAATGATCCGGGCCTTCGGGCCAAAATTTTCCTTTGTGCCCTTTGACCAAAGTGCCAAAAACTCCAAAATCCCCCACGACCACCTGCTCCACCTTGCCACGTGGCATCTTTCCACTTTGTATGGGCTATGGTCTGTCTAGGAAAAATTCCCAAAAAACTCCGCAAGCCATAACTCAAAAATTACAAGGAGTTAGGAGGAAAATTTTACCTTTCTGGAAAGGTGAGAAAATTCTCTATCTGATGAAGCTATTTCAAGAAACCTTTGAGTGCCTAAAATGTGTAAAATTTGATATTGAAGCACAAGGAAGGAAAGAAAGAAGGCAAGTTAGCCAAAATAAGTAGGGGGCTTATTTTGGATAACAATTTTGGCGACTCAGAGGGTCATCTGCCTGCTGGATGAAGTGACCAGCTGCTTGAAGCAATCCATTGGGCAATGGAGTCATCAACTTAACTACTTGTTACTCTCAACTCATTAGAAAATCTCTAGAATGAATATTGTGAGAGTAGAACATTACTTTGATCTAGAACATGGCCTGCAAAAGATGCATCCTTGGGGCAACAAAACTTGTGCCAAAGCACTTAGGGAAATGTAAATCTAAGCTACAACAAAACAATGTGCATAAGCACTTGGAGGAATGAAAAATCTAAGCTAATATGTACAAGGTGAGAAGTTTCCCTTCTAGTAGCAATGTTTTAGATGGATTCCATTAACTAGAATCTACAGTTCCTCACCATCCAATGTAGACAATTGGAAGGCATTGTTGTTTTTGCATTTTGTGACTATGTAGGGACCACTCCAAATGGCATCAAATTTTGAATGCCTTCCTAGCTTTGCTCGGTCTACATCCCATTTCAACACTAAATCTCCAACTTGGAAAGTTCTAGCCTTAGCTTTCCTATCAAAGCTTCTCTTGATCAAAGCTTGGTCCTTCTCCATTGTTTGGGCTGCATGCTCTCTGATTTCTTGAGTTCCATCAATTCTACATATCTAACCTCCATGGGCTCAAACTCTAACAATTCCAATTGCTTCATGAGTTCCAACATTGGCAACTCAAGTGACATAGGAAAGATTGCCTCTCTCCCATAAACAAGTCTAAATGGAGAGTTACCTGTGGACCTCTTGGGAGTTATCCTATCAGCCCATAGAGCTGATTTGAGCTTAGTGTGCCAAGTCCTCTGATTTTCATCAAGATTCCTCTTGATGATCCTTAATAGATTCTTGTTTGTGGACTCATCTTGGCCATTACCTTGAGGGTAATAATTTGATGAAGTGCTCAAATAGATCCCATTTCTAACAGCCCATTCAGTTACCTTTGATCCTATGAATGCCAATGCATTATCTGATATTATAGTGGTAGGTGTACCAAATCTGGTTGTTATCCCCTCATAGAAGTCTAGAATGCTAGATTCATTTGCCTCTTTGAGTGCCACCACCTCAGTCCATTTGGTGAAGTAGTCTGTTGCTGTTAGAATCCATTTGTGCCCTTGGCTTGAGTTTGGATTAATGACTCCAATGAAGTCCAAACCCCATTGCATGAATGGCTGGTCCACTGAGATTGGGTGCAATGGAAGTGTTGCTAACCTCTCTTTTCCTGAAGAATGCACAATTCTTGCACCTCTTGATCCATGCATAACAATCACTAAACATTTTGGGCCAATAATAACCAGCCTTCATGATCTTGAGAGCTATCACTCTTGGAGAAAATGACCCCCAGCTGATCCACCATGGAACTCTTCTAACATTTTCTCAATCTGATTTGTCCCAATGCATCTCAACAACACTCCATTGATATCTTTTTTGAACAAGACACCATCAACAAGTGCATATGGAATAGCTTGCAATCTAAAGTGTCTTCTTTTGGCTTTGTTCATCTCTGAGGGCATAGGCCTATTTGTAAGAAGTGCATTATGTCTTGGGTCCAACAAGGAGTGAACATGCCACCATTTTCTTCTTGAATATCTCTTTGTTCTTGGTTGTCCTGCAACACCAAAACAACATTCTTCTCTTTGCTTGCTTCAATTGATTGGTTCAAGGCCAATTTCTCACACAATCCCTTTCCTTGGACCAGCTTGGTGACTTTGATCTCAATGTCATACTCCATGACATGAGTAATCCACCCTGCACATTTTTCATTTAGATCTTTGTTGAGGAGGAAGTCTTTAACTCCCACATGAGAAACCAATAGTTGAACCTTGTTGTTTGAAACTAGATGCTTAAATTTCTTCAAGCTCCTAATCACTACAAGAACATGCTTCTCAATGAAGGAATACCTTACTTCATAGTCCTCCAAGCTTTGGCTAAAGAAGGCAATTGGCTGCTCTGCATTTTCTTCATTCTGTTGTACTAAAATTGCAGAAATTGTATCATCACCACCAAATGCATAAAGGATGAAGTCTTTGGAGAAATTTGGTTAATGAGAGTTGGAGCCTATGAGATAGCTTCTTTGATTGCCTCAAACTTTCCTTACCTTCATTATCCATTTGAATGCCACACTTTTCTTCAACATCATAGTTATTGGCTTGACAAGGGCTGCAAAGTTTGGAACAAACCTTCAAACAAAATTGATTCTTCCCAAGAAACTTTGAAGAGCCTTCTTATGTCTTGGCAATGGCAGTTCTCTTATTGCTTCAACCCTCTCTGGATCAATTGCTAACCCTTCTTTGGAAACAATGTGGCCTAGGAGCTTGCCTTCATGAGCTAGAAAAATGCATTTTTGGGATTCAAGGATACCCCAAATCTTCTACATCTTTGGAACACTTGTCTCAAATGAAAGAGATGATCTGCTGCACTTTTAGAAAATACAGTAATATCATCTAGGTATATCAGCACTATTTTGTTGATCAATCCCTTGAACGCCATATCCATTTCCCTTTGGAAAGTAGCTCCGGCGTTAGATAGCCCAAATGGCATTTTTCTATATGCATAGGTTCCCCATTTGGTGGTGAAGGCTATTTTTGAACTGATCATCTTCCTTTACCATGATCTGATTATACCTTGAATAACCATCTAGCAATGAAAACCTCTCAGAGCCAACAACAACTTGCAAAATCTGCTCCATAGAAGGAAGTGGGTAGTGATCCTTGAGGGATGCTCTATTCAAATCTCTAAAGTCTACACACAACCTGATTTCTCCACTCTTCTTTCTAACTAGAACCAAGTTTGCAACCCAGCTTGAATGCTTGATGGGGAATATGATACTTTCCTCTATTAACTTATTCAATTCCTTCTTCATGAGAGGCTCAATGTGTGGATTGACCGGTCTTTGTTTTTGCTTGATGGGCTTAGCACTTGGATCTAGTTCAATTGTGTGTTGAGCTAGCTTGGGATTGAAACCTCTCAAGTCTTCATAGCTCTAAGAAAATACATCTGGAACTCTTGGAAAAGTTGCATGAATCATACCTTTCTTGCTCGGTTTCCACTTTACCAATTTGAAGTGACTTGCCTTCCCAACTGAGATGGGTTCTGAATCCTCTCCCTTGACTTGGATGTTTGCTTTCTCCTTCCTAAATTGATCATTAGGATTGAAAATAGACTCTAAAGTCACGAGTCCCTTTGGTAGTTTGTTGGTTCTCAGCTATACCACTTGATCACCATACTTGTTGTTCTAACTTTTCTTGATTTTTGGCTGAGAACTCAACTTCCTCTTGTAAGAAATTGATGATTTGTTGGTCACTCTCAAACACTTGCCAACTCACATTGTTGTCAGCACTGATGGCCTCACAATCACATGGATGCTTGGCTGCATTTTATCCCTTTTGATACTTTCCACAACATCAAAGGTTGCTCCAACTACTGCAAGCCTATCAGCAGCTTGGTTTTCTTTCCTAGGAATGGAGTTGATGCCAAAGCCCTCAAAATCCTCAATGAGGTCCCACACTCTATTCTTATAACTCTTGAGTAGGTCATTCTTGGTGGCATGTTGTCCTTTAACTTGATTAACAATCAGCTCACTATCACCAAAGACTTGTAAGTTTTTGATGCCTCTCTTCCTTGACCAATGTAATCCATGTATCAAAGCTTCATATTCAGCAGTGTTGTTAGAACATGCAAACTAAAATCTAAAAGTTGAATAATACTTAATGCCTTGAGGTGAAACAAGCATAGCTCCCCTCCTGCACCTTGTCTACTTCTTGATCCATCAAAGAACAACTGCCATACCTCATTGTCATCTTTATGGTCTAGCTTGGTGATGCTAAGGAGAGGCTGATTTTCTTCATGCATGTAATAGACTCCTAGTTCAGATTCCTCTATTTCCTTGTAGGGATCAAAATCATGTACCTTGCTTTCCCATTCATCAAGAGTCAAATCTGGAATGCTTCCAACTTTGGTGTCAGCTTCATGTGTGCTTGGATAATCCTCTTGATCAAATGTTGAACAATTGGCATTGATTGGGCTTGGAGTATGAGGCTCAATGTGAAAGTTTGCAATAGGTTCGGACCTGATTGTGGCCTTGGCTCCATACCTTGTCCTAAACAACATGTGTGACCAATCAGTAGATAGGTAGCCTCTAATTTTAGCTGTGAAATCCCTTGACAAACATATGGCAAAGAGTGGTGGCAAATCTATCACTGACACATCTTGTAAAATAGTGACATTGGGGCATGCATGCAAAGTAAGGCTCAAATATTTAATTACCCCAACTATGGCTATTGTTGTCCCATCTAATTACCACCCCCTTGGATATGACTTCATATTGAAGGCCCAGACTGATCAACTATTTGCTTGGGCATCACGAACTACTTGCCCCAGAATCAATCATACAATTATGTACTAGTTTATCCCCAATGATCAATGAAACATAGAATGGAGGGGGTTTCAAAATTTTACCTTGCTTGTCCTCCAAGATTTCCCTCAGGCTGAGTGGCATTTGTGAGTACCTTCTCTTGCATATGAGCTTGCTGATTTGAGGTTGACCAATTCTTCATGGCAGCTTGTAGTAGATCCCTTTGGCCAGGATGGATAGTGACTCCCACATAGATATGTTCACATTGGTCTTCTTCATTTGTTCAATGATGTTAAATGGGGATGAAACATCTCTTTGCTTCCCTTTAGTCTACACATTCTTTTCTTGTACATGGGCTGCAACAAGCTGGCATTTGAGTTGGTCTAGAAGGTGGCTTGGGCTTGTCCTTGCACATTTGGAACTATATTTTTCTTGCCAACACCTTGTGGAGTGATGGAAGGTTGTGAATCACTTGGATCTAATGACTTCCCTTCACCAATATTCCTCTTCTTTGACCATGTGTTAGCTACTACACTCTGAGAAGGTGTTTGATTCATACCACAAAAATCTTCAGCCTACCAATTCACAAGTGTAGTCTCATTTGGAGTTGTATTTTGCTGAGATGTTCCTTGTTGTTGGTTTGTTTCTTGACTCACCTCACTCTCTACACCAGTTTTTGTCACCATCAAAGCTTGGTTTAAAGCACCATTGAAGCACATAGATTGGTTGTGAGGTTCATTACATGGGAAACACCAATCATACTCTTGAGCTATATTATTTTGCACTGGCACTAAGGCTTTAGAGGTAGATGCAACATTGGGGTTATAGGGCTGAAATGGTCTATTGGCAGGAGGCCTTACTTGATTTTGATTTGCAGCTAGGTTGGGTGGCCTATTAGGCTGATATGGTTGTCTATTAGGCTGAGTTTGAGGCTGATAAGAAGGCCTAAAACTTTGAGCTTGCTGCCTCTTGAGTGTAACCAGCTCATTGCCTAAATTTTGTAATTGTTTCATAACTTCTTGGAGCTCATTTGAGGCACTAGAGGATGAAGTAGAAGTTTCATTTGAACTCTAATTTCTAGGAGTGGGAATAGGAGCTAAAGTAGGTGCTTGACTAGTACTTGGGCTTTCCAAGTCTGGATATAAGGGCATAGGAGGCCTAGGTGCAAGTTTACCAGCTTGGATCAAACAATTCTCAGCCCTAATGGTGATGTTGTAAGCTGCAGGTATAGTTGCACCTCCCATGGATTGTATCAACATAGAAATGTCAGAATTTAAAGCCTTGAGAAAGTATAAGAAAGCACCTTGAGCTATTGGCCTCACTGCCAATGGGATTCTATCCCATGTTCTTTGAAATCTGAAATTGAAGTCTTGTTAGCTGCTCATTGGGAGCTCTCTTGATAGTTGTCAATTGCTCCAATAGAGACAAGTTGTCCCCTTTTCTCCAAACTGGTTGTGGAGAGCTATGCACAACTGGTTCCAATTTTGGATAGAGCCTACCTCAAGGCTCCTAAACCATTACAAGGCTTTCCCTTTGAATGAAGATGCCAACAATTTGACAACAATTTACATCTCAACAATCTCATGGATTACACAAACATTAGCAATGTCTTTGACATGATCACCAGGAGTGGTCTGATTTTCCCAGTAAAGTATGGGATGTTCTTCAATGCTGCAATTGGAACTGGTTTTGTGCATTGAGAGCAAGTGGGCTGCTGCCAGTAAAGTTGACATAAGGATTGGGTTGTGCCATTCTGATTGGCTTGAGAACCCTTGTTGATTGGATGAAAGGTCTACCAGGTGGAGGAGTTGATAGAGTTTTGTTTGGTGGAGATGGAGACCTTTGAATCCTTCTTCCTCTTCTCTTTCCTAGGGGATAATTGCAGATAGTTAAACAATCCCTCCTCTCTGGTCCTTGACCTTGTTTGGATCCTTCTCATGAATCTTCAAGCTTGGACTATTGAAACCAGTTGATTCTATCCTTTTGGAGTCACTCAGATGTGCAAATCAAGGCTCTTTCAAGCAAGAAACTTACAACAATTACACATCAACTTTGTTATAATGAAGATGAAGACCTCTAAGGTCCCACCAGGGTGTGCCAAAATTGTTAGTGCAAATCTACAACACCCCTAAATGACTTTCAGATCTATAGTTCAGAATTGGGTCATTTAGTGTGATTGCACAACATTGAGTTTTCTCCAAGGTGTGGGACCTTGCAAGGTGAGAAAACTCTCCAGAGAAAGTTGGTTCTTACCCCTCTATTTAGGTGTATGCATGAATTTTGTAGAGGTTCTTGATTCAAAACTCTTACTCTAAAATTTCCAAGGAGACAGGGTTGAAAGAAGCATGGAAAAAGAAAAAAAAACTAAGCTAAAACAGTGATACACCAAAGGAGTGATGAAATTTTGTCTTGCAAATAAACACAAGATCATAGAGATGTAACACCAAAGCATGCATATATTTCCAGGATATAATGAAAGATCAGAAGACAATGATAAACACATGAGAGGATTGAAGGATCATTCACAAAACATGCATTTCCATTTTCAAGTTTAATACGATGCATTACAATGGAAGAAAGGAAAAAAATGTGTCACAATCTCCATGGAAGGTCTAAAACTCCTCAAATTCACGTGCCAAGGGGAAGAGGGGAGCTGCAAGAACAAAAATGTCAACCCTTTACAAATGAGCCAAAACTAGCTTTTAATGGTGAAGCGAAACAAGAAAAGAAAAAACGTGGGAAAATTGATTTATGAGCTCAACCACCAATCAAATCCCTTCAATTTTACCTAAAAAGTGATGGGCTTCATGGAAAAACCCATACGCCAAAGTACATTGCTCTGCAGATCCAAAAAATGACCCATACTTCATTAATTTTGGTAGTTGAATGTCAGTTCTATATTTTTTGCGTGCCAGAGATGTTTTCTCATTTTTCTCCCACAAAATCCACCAAAAAACAAAATTTAATAGTCCATCATGTGGATAATTTCAACATCTTTCCAATGATATAAAGAACATGAAAATCGAGCTCGGGATCGAAAGTTATGCCCCTCTGAAGATTTAGGGCAAAAATGGCAATTTTAGGGCAAAATTTGGGTTGGCGGGCCGAAACTTGAAAATTTTCCTCTTTTTTGAATTTGGGAAAATTTCCCAAAATTCTCCACCCCCACCACTCTGCTGTGCACATGTCACCCTCTGGCTGATCTGCGGGCCTCAAGATCACTTTCTACCCTTTTTGCAATTGGGAAATTTTTCCCAAAATTCTCCACTGGCCCGACCTCCACTACCGACATGGACACATGGCACCATTTGATTGGTCGATGGGGCCATGGGTTCAATGCATGCCTTTGTGCCTTTTGCAACTTTGGAAAATTTTTCCAAATCCTCCCATGCCGACTCCAAACTCCACCACTTCCACAGGACACGTGGCGGCTTCAAAATGATCCATGGGCCTTGAGCCAAAATTTTCCTTTGCGCCCTTTGACCGAAGCACCAAAAACTCCAAAATCCCCCTAACACCCACTGCTCCACCTTGCCACATGGCATCTTTTCACTGGCTACGGGCCTGTCTAGGGAAAAATTCCCCAAAAAACTCTTTGAGCCATAACTCAAAATTACAAGGAGTTAGGAGGAAAATTTTACCTTTCTAGAAAGGTGAGAAAATTCTCTATCGATGAAGCTAGTTCCAAAACCTTTGAGTGCCTTCCTAGAAATGTGTAAAATTTGATATTGAAGCACAAGGAAGGAAAGAAATGAATTTTTAATTAGGTACATAAATATATTATCTTACTAACATCCTCCTTTCGTAACGCCTCACAATGTGTTTTACCTACTGCTTTTAGGTTGAATTTTTGGTTTAGGTGTGTAAGTAGATTGTTGGATAATTTTTTCTTATCAATATTTTTGATAAATATTTCAAGTTATCTCAATGTATCTAATACTTGGGAATATTAGATGAATTTTTTGGGTTAATACGGTGTTTCTATCTAGATTTAATCTCCTTCACAACTTGAACAACATCATGAATCTGCACAAGACACTCAAGGATAGATAGATGTTTTGTATGTCATTTGTAGCTCGGGGATCACACCTATCTGCTTGTTTGCATTCAAGAATTGAGGGAGTGGATAGCACCTTCATAAGGGTTTTGATCTAACCCTCACTATTTTAGGTTGTGCCTATCAACCAAGGCAAGAGAACCTATATTGCAGCCCCTATATGGTAAGGAGATGAAGATATCCTTGTGTTTTGCATATGGTGTGGAGGAGGCTTTGTGAAAACATGATCAAATATCCATTATCCAAACTCAAAAGAGCTGTCACTACTAAATGATGGAAATGTTCTCAAAACAAAGCTAGAGCTGCTAAAGACATGATAAAACCCTGATCAACCTTGTGCATTTTTGTGAAAGGATTGAATTCTTTTGTGGACACATAATGCAGATGTAGGGGTATTGTAGGTAGGATGAGTTAATTTAAAATGAAATTATGATGAGAGACCTTGGAACAAGAGTAGCTAGAAATCATCACCTTCTTTGGGAAACCTTGCAAAAGAATTACAACACCTAAACAATAGAGATGTTTCAATGAATTTGAAGTGCTCTTTCAACCAGGATGTGTGCACAATGGATGCCCAAATCTACACTATTCCATACAAAATTTGATAGCCTGCCACAAAGGCTTGAAGAAAAATATCAATAAAGCATTCAGAACCCCTTGTTAGATCATGTCCTAAGGTACACCCAAAGGTTTACAAACACCCTAAATTTACAAGGAAGGTAAGATGAGTTTAAATCTGTTTATCTTCACACAAATGAATACTCTTTTGAATGGAAGATTGCATATGCCTTCAACCCTCTACAAGAAATGAGACCATGTATGACCAATAAAGATCCCAAACACAAGATTGCAACATGAGCATAAAACAAAATTGAAAACATACTTGAAATGTAAGTGCATGCAAGCTTTTCCAAGAGATAAAACTAGTTAATCCAAGAATTTGATCAAATATATCAACAAGAGAATGTTATTTAAACAATCTCAAAGCTTGTTCATGGCTTTATAGATGAAACCAACTCAACATGATGAACATTTGATGCAAACAAGAATTAAAATGGCTCTCAGGCAGTTTCTCAAAAAAGGAAATGGACTTCTTCCAGTTTTCCCTGTGAAAATTCTTCTCTCTTTCTCCAAAATTCTCCACACACTTACAAAATGCCCTCAAAATACATCATATACCCTATGCCAACTTGGATCCTTGCATCCCAAGCAAAGAATATGCCAAAGGGATCAAATTTGTTACAAAACCCTATCCATTTGATGAAAAATGATATAAAACTGTAAAACAACTCGCATATTGCCAGGGATGCACAAATATTTTAAAATATTGCATGAATTGGATCCTTATCCATCCCAGGGTCACATTTTTGGAATTCCACCATGCCAGCATGCATTTGCAATCATTTTTCACCTTTTACTCTCGTCATTTTTAACTCTGCAACTTTTCATTTTTTACCTTTTACGTGTTTTTCACGGGCTAAGGAAAATATTTCATGAAAATCACTATAGGGCACTGAAATAGCTCAAATGAATGATGCCATTACACTCAGAGGGCCGAGGGGATGTAGATTCATATAAAATTTCATGTGATTTGGTGAAGAAATGATGAATCCAAGCTTCCTGGAGCTTCCATGGCGCCCAAAAGAATGCAGCAACCGTTGATTAAAATCAACTTTAAATTTCTGCCCTCCACGTGTCAGATGGGATCTCGAATATTCTCCTTTTGTCTTTGGATGAGGTGGGACATGCGCCCAAATACCATTGGACTAGACCTTTTCCTTCAAAAATGCATTTTAAAACTTTTTCGACCTCGGAAAATTTTTGAATATTTTCCCATGCAGCCCCTTGGACATGCCATGTGTCCTCCTGTGGGCCCCACTAAGAACTCGGGCCAACTTTATGAATTTTTCTCCTTTTTTTAGAAAAGGAAAATTTTCTCAAAAACCTCTCCAGGGCCCGAACACCCATTGCTCCCATTCCCACGCCACGTGTCTCCCATTCGATGCGGGGGGACACCTTGAATTTTCCTTCAAACCTCCGAAGCACAAAACTCCATGGGGCCCGAATTTATTTTTGATTTTGAGATTTTTGGATTAGTCAAAGGCAAAAAAAATCCCAATTTTTCTTGTCGCTCCCCCGGGATGGATCCATTCCCAAATCTTCCCACTCTCTTTTCTATCATGGACACATGTCCTCCTTCCAAATGATTGGCATGGAGCCAATCCTCATTTTTACCCTTTAAACATAGGGGAAAAAATTCACGAACTTCTCCTTCAGCCCCTTCTTCCATCTTGCCTCCCTAACACGTGTTCAAAAATGATTGGCTGCTAAGCCAATCCTTATTTTTTCATTTATACCAAGGGAAAAAATTCACAAAAACTTTCATTGGCCCCCCATTTCCATTTCTCCTCCCGGACACGTGTCTACTTTCTACTGGTTGCGGGCCTGTGGGAAAAAATTGATTTTGGCACTTTGAAGTTAAAACTTCAAAGTCTTCAAAACTTCACCCCGATATGGCCTTTCCTGGACACGTGTCCACCTTTCATTGGGTGCAGGCCTCCAGGATCAAAATTTTCCCCTAACCTTTGAGCCAAAAACTTTGAAAATTTTCCCAACTCCCACTTTCCACTTGACATCACTATGCTACGTGTCCAATTCTCATTGGGCGGGGTTCGTGGGCCAAATTTTTCCTCTGACACCTTGAGCCAAAAAAATCAAAAATTTCCCAAGTCCTTTCACCATCCGCCTTTGGCCCTCCCCGGACACGTGTCATCATGCCATTCGCTTATTTGTGGCCTTCGGGCCAAAATTTGATTTTGAGAAATTTGCAAAAAATGAAGGCAAAATTTTTAAGTGACCTCTGCCACTCGCTGCTCCATCTGACCAATCAAATCATGCCACGTAGGCACACTATGCAAATGCGGGGCTGCGGAGAAAATTATCCCTTCACCAAAAATTGAAAATTTGACAAGTTATAACATTTTTTCCGACCATACCTGGCCAATGAGAGCCTGCCATGTCAGCATAAACTTTACAATGATAAATTTGACGGGTAGAAGATACCCGAGACCCGTCAAAATGAAAAAATGTAGGGGATGCCCCAAAATCAAATTTTCTCACAAATAAGATGGATTTTTTTTTGGTTTTGAATCCAACGAAACATGATGTGGGGATGATTTAAGCTTGGGGAGCAAGATTTCACCCTCATAAAAATGGAATTCAATCAAACACAAGTTTATTTCACTTTTTGGCCAAGGAAAAAATAACGCAGACCCGTAAAATTTAAAACTAGGGCACAAATAAAGGGGAAACTTTGATTTTGTTTCAAAATAGGGCAGAATAACAACATTGAGGGTAGTTGAAAGCATCCAACTAAAAATGAGTTGCAATCACCAGCTCGAGCCAATAAAATTTTTTTGAGCAAAATTGAAGCATGGAAAATTAGAGAAAAGTGTGTAAACCCAAAATTACACCAACATTGTCTCTTGCGTTGGGGATGGTCACTCCCAAAGGTGAGTGCCACAAGATCAAAATGTGGACCAAGTGCCAAAAATCCATTGGGCATGGAGTCAAAACATTCATACAAGCCTCAAAAACCATAATTTTCACCAAAAAGAGCGAGAAAACCACACCAACAATGGTTGCCAAGGACAAAAGGGAAAACCACAAGCCAACAACAGTAAGAACATTGAAAATACAAAACAACAACAAGGGCTATACAAAATGTACAACTTGTTCATACCTCACATGGGGATTTAATCCAAGAAATGTTTTAAATGTCTACCATTAACAGGTAGCTCCAGCAAATCCCCATCCAAATCCTTGAGAAAAAATGTATTTTCTCCAATCCTAATATCAATGGCATAAGGGCCCATCCATAAAGCATCAAACTTGCCATGCTTACCCTTGTCTTCATGCCTACTATCCCATAGAAAAACCAGATCTCCAACACTTAAAGCTCTAGGGTGACCTTCTTATCAAACAACTTCTTCAATTTCTCCCTAAACCTGACATGCCTTTGATGAGAATCTCTCCTTTCTTCATCCAAATCAATGATCTGATTGATTCTTGATTCATATGGGCCATGCTCTTGATCTTCCAATTGCTGAGAAAACTGAAAAGTGGATAATTATAGGTGTAATGGCACCAAAGCTTTGAGTTCCATACACTAGTTCAAATGGGATTTTACCGGTTGCTCTTTTTGGAGTTATCCTATCAGCCCAACTACAAATTTCAATTTCTCTCCCACTTCTTCTTGTTGATTTCCAAAGTTCTTCTAATGATCTTGAGCAAGTTCTTGTTACTTGATTTAGCTTGCCCATTCCTTGTGGGTTATAGTTTGAAGAATAGGTCATATTTATCCCATATTCATTGCACATTGCCATCAAAGGCTTGGCTCTAAAACACATAGCATTATCAAACACAATCTTAACTGGAACCCCAAATCTGCATATGATATGATTCAATAAGAAATCCATTACCACTTGGTGTGTTGCCTTTCTAGATGGAATTTCCTCAACCCATTTTGTAAAATAATCAATTGCTACAAGGATCCATTTATAACCAGCACTAGAAGGATCTGAAATCTCACCAATAAAATCCATTCCCCATTGTTTGAAAGGAGCTTCAACTAATACAGGCTGCAAAGGAAGGGAGCTTGAAGCTTTCAATCTTCCTGAAAAACGTTGGCAACTATCACATCTTCTAACTAGCCGGTTTGCATCTTTGAAAAGAGTTGGCCACCAATAACCAGCTCTTAAAATCTTATGTGTTGTCACTCTCCCAAAAAATTTCCTCCACAAACTCCCCCATGGAAATCAGTAATCAACTTGGGAGCTTCATCTTCAGTTATGCATTTCAAGAGGACACCTTCAGGGTTCTTCCAAGCCAGCCCAAGGTCTATTATGACATATTTATGAGAAGCCAGCTTGAGGGCTCTTTTCTGATTTTTATTCAAGTAATTAGGATAACATAGGTGCTTGAGGTAGAAGACTACATCCTTGTATCATTTAGAATTCATCAATTTTCCAAGTAGATATTCCCTTTCTTCCTCTAGCTGATTTCCTTCTACATTTTGCAAATTACTCTCGGCCATGAGTTTGGCAAGACCCAAACCTCTTACCAGCTTTGTTTTTTGGATATCCATATCATACTCTTGTAATTTTTTAACCCATCTACATCTCTTGCTTGATATTTCCATGTCGGATAAGATGTCTTTAACCATGGTGTGGGGAACATAAGCAACAACCTTTGAAATCAAAATATAGGGCCCGAAAATCTTTGTTGCTTTTACTAATGAAAATGCTTGTTTCTCCATAATTGTGTACCTCAATTTAGCTATGCTTGTAAAGCCTTGCTAAAGAAAGCAATAGGCCTCTCAGCTCCATTTTCATCCTTTTGTAACAAAACTGAAGCAATAGTAAATTCAAATGCAAAAGAGAAGATTTGGAAAGGCATCTTATAGTTTGAGGTCTGCTAAAATAGTGCATGCTTGAGTGCATCCTTTATCCCTTCAAAAGCTTGGATGGCGCCTTTTCCCATTTAATAACTTGATCCTTTCTTAGCATGCTTGTGATTGGAAGAGTTAGCTCAGAAAATTGGAGACAAACCTTCTAATGAAATTGATTTGGCCAAAGAAAGATTGAATACCTTTCTTGGTTCTTGAATAGGCACCTTTTGATCGCTTCCACTCTCTCGGGATCTATCATAACACCTTCTTTAGATACTATATGCCCCGAAGAACTTGGCCTTTTTCACACCAAAATGACACTTCTTTGGATTAAGTGAAATGCCATACTCTCTACATTTGATCAACATCTTCTCTAGGTGTTGCAAAATGGTCTGCTCACTATCTTGAAAAAACAATCACATCATCTTGGTAAGCTACAATAAACTCATTGATATAACCAGCAAAGGCAACATCCATTGCCCTTTGAAAATTAGCACTAGCATTCATCAATCTAAAAGGCATCCTTACAAAAACATAAGTCCCCAAGGAGTAGTGAAGGTTGTCTTAAGTCTTTCGATTCTTTAAAAACTATTTGATTGTATCCGGAGAAACCATCCAAAGTAGAAAGCATTTTTGACCACATCACAAGATGTAACATATTCTCCATGTTTGGAAAAGGATAGTTTCCTTCATAGATGCTTTTTTAGATTCCTAAAATCCACACAAAGTCTAATATCTCCATTCTTCTTTCTAATCGGGACAAGGTTTGCAACCCAAGAAGAGTATCTAGTAGAATTTGAATGATGCCACCATCTCTCAATTTCTTCAACTCTTCTTGCATTTTCATGGAAAGTAGTGGGGGTTAATAGGCCTTTTTTTTTGTCTAAATGGCTTCTTGGCCTCAAGAGGGATCTCATGCTGAAATAAATCTTCTCTATATGCCTTTAGCTCTAATAAGACCAAGCAAGGTAGTCTTGATATTTCTTTAAAAGTTGGGCATAGGACTATTTTTCCTCTTTCTTGAGATGGTTACCCAACCAGATCTTCCTTGGTTTGTCCTTAGTTCCCAAGTTATGTTCTTCACATCCCTTGAAGTAGACATCTTTCTATTTAATGATGCAATTAGCATTGTTAAAATTGGATTCAAGTGCAACAAGACCTTTAGAATGGTATTTGTTTTCAATTATATAATATCCTTGTCAAACAAAGTTTCTCTACCTTCATTCATGCATACCATTGGTTCCCAATCAATATTCTAACCAGAAAAATCACCTTGGCATTGTAAGAATCTCAACACTTGTGCATCATCATCAAAAATCTGCCAATGTTTCACATTATCCGGGACAACTGGCCTTGTTAGCACTTCAATCCATATTCACAAAAAGGTGAAATGGTGCAATTATCAAATCTAGAACCAAGGATAGCCAATTTATCAGTAGAAACATTAAGACTTCTATCATGGTAAACAATGTTAAAGGAATCAAACATTTCAATCAAGTCCCAAACAACATGCTTATATTGTTTCATACGCTGATTTTTTGTGGCATATAACTTTCTTACTTGCTTGACAACCAGCTCTGAATCTCCTTTAGCAACAATATCCTTCACTCCATATTTCCATGCAATCCTTAATCCCAATAATAATGCCTCATACTCAGCAATGTTGTTAGTACATTCAAAATTGAGCTTGAAGGAGAAAGGAAACTCTTCCAAACTAGGAGAAACCAACACTATACTAGCACCATTTCCAACTTTGGAGCAAGCTCCATCAAATAGTAATGTCCATGGAGAACCTACCATACCAAGGCACTCTGATTTGTCCATCTTATTCTCTTTTCCATCAGCAAAACCAATGAAGTTGTCAACATCTACATCAGCAAACAACACTTCATAAGAAGCATTGTTGGGATCTTCAATCAAGTGTAACATCTTATTTTCACCATAGAGTTTGACAAGGTTTCCCTCAATGGGAATGGTGGCAAAATACATGTCCATTTGAACACTACCACCAACACTTGCAGCCCACTTTCTTGACAAAAGCATACCCCATTTGGTAGGGCAGTCAACAATTACAACATCAAGTTTTAAATTCTTACCCGGATAGGCTGCAAGTTGCACTACTAAACCCTTCACACATCCAACAACCAGCACTTCCCTTGAATCCATGGCTGTACACTTCCCATATGCTACTGTCACTTTGATATCCAACTCATTCATGACTTCTAGAGGCATGACATTACATGATGCACCGGAATCAAACATACAATTGTGAAGCAACCTATCTTTTATGAGCAAAGTTGTGAAGAATGGATCAACATTCAATTGGGAATCAACCAAGGATGTCCCCAAATATACTTCAGGTGCCTCTCCAAGATCTTCCATTGGTGGTGGTGTTTTAAGGCTAGCAATGCTTTGAAGAGGATTCTCAACAACATTTATATTTCTGCTTGGGGTAATATTTTCTTCTTTCAATCCCAAGTACTCAAATGCTCTTTCTTATTAAGGATTCTAAGAAATTCAATAATGGGAACACTCAATTTAATTTGGCTCAAAACCTGGCTATATCATATGGAACATTCTTTGGTAAGACAACATTGGAAGGGAGACAAGAAGGTTCATCATATGGAGAAGTATTCTTGGTAGCTTGGGCATGAAGAGGACTGATATTTTTACATGGGACAACAAGGTTCTTGAAATTGTTTCTTTTCTAGGATTATCTTTGGGAATTCTTGTGAGCAAGGGTGTCTTTGGCTTGGCTTAAGGAACAGCTCCTCTAATAACTTTACTTCTAGTATTGTACTCTTTCTCTTGACCAACCACAACATTCATTAACAATTGTCTATCTTCCTCCAAAGGAATACCACCATCATACTTCTTGATCATTAAAGCCCTTAGATATTCAAAGTCATTATTAGGAATTTCAAAGGCCTGAACTACATCTACATCATGAGTTTGAGGAAGAGAAAGAAATGGTACCCTCTTTATGTAATCCCAAAAGGTTGCAGCAGTCCTTGCACTTATCACATTTGTTGATGTTGCTGCTTGTTGTGAGCCTGAAGAGCTACCCATCATACAAATGTCATCATCCATTTCATTCTCATTATCATCATCAATATCTTGCTGGTCCATTTCACATGGAGGATGAGGAAGAAAACATCTATCACACCAATCCATATCAGCAATTTCTTGAACAACAACAACTCTTGCAGTTAGAGGGTCAGGCACCACTCTATTCTCACGTGCTTGGGGTTGCCTATTTGCAGATCCAATAAGCCCTTTACCTCTATCATCTTGTCTTTGATCACCCCTAGGATGATTGCCAAATCTATCATGGTTTTGAATTCTTTTCTGTCCTTGTGAACTTTTCCCAATTCCTTTCTCAACCCGGGCTAATTTGTAAGAAATTTCTTTGATAGCCCCTGCCAAAGTCTTGACAACATCTTCCAAATCAGCACCCTTGCTAGCTTGAGGCTTCTCAGGGTTTATCAGCTTCACACCATCCCTCTTAAGTGGTTTACCAACAAATTTAATATTATTTTCAATTTGAAGTGCCATGATGAAAGCTTGCCTCAAGTTTGTAGGATTTTTGTCTCTCAAGTAATAGGTTGCCTTTTTATCAAATGCATCTGCATATTTGATCAAACAAGATTCATCATAAGGCCTCAAAATGATAGGAAGACTTCTCAATGTTTTATTAAATCTTGTATTAAAATCATGAATGGTCTCATTAGGGTTCTTCTTGATGTTCTCAAACTCGAGATAAAAGGAACCTTAGATCTGTTTTGTCTCCATATTGTAATCTGAATGCATTACTCATCTCATTCCATGAATCAATAGAGTTATTAGGTAGAGCTTTGTACCAATCCCTATCATCTTCCTCAAGTGTATGAATAAAAAACTTGATACACACATCCTAAAATTCTATCTCAAAGTCTTCCATCATGTTAACAAAGAGTTTGAGATGCTGGATCTCCAGTAATGGCATTGTTACCTTGGAATTTTGGTGACCTATTTCTCACATCCTATGGGACAGCATTTGGATAACCATCCATTCCTCCAACAAATTATAGGACCAAAGGTATTTACAACAAATGGAGGTCTAGGTTGAGCCATATTGTTTGGTGGGGGTGATCTTGGAGGTGAAACAAGATGATGAGGAGTAGTAATGGGTTTGATTAGAATAGATGAATGATCTCTAAAATGAAAACCCCCCAAAGGCTCTCTCTCTTGATAAAGTTTAACAAACTTAGAAACCATAGGAGCAGATTTAGGAGCAAGTCTTTTAAATACACAAGAAGGTCCCTCACCTAATGGAGAATGAAAATCAGCAAGAATATTGTCTGAATCAGACCTACTTGAAGAAGAATTATAATCTTCAATGACAGGCTGCTCTCCTTCAAATTCAACTATGGGGATCTCTTTCCTTACAACCAAATCACCAACCACTTTCCACACTCTTCTTCCCTCTAGTTCTGAGCTTCTTGATTCGGTGAGAAAATTCTTAGAAGAGTCCTTGATGAAGAGGGATTTCCTTCCCTCCAATTTGACAGATTTAAACAACAAGTTTCAAATGACAGAAATGTGTAAGACAATTGGTATTTCAAGATCTAAATAGCATGGAGTCGCCACTAATGATTTTCACCTTAGTTGTGTAAGAAAGCACTAAAATATCCTCGCTAAATGTATGCTACATGACTGTGAACTTTTAAAGGATTTACAAATCAGATATTCTTCTTCTTAATTCAACCAAAAAAATGCATCCAAATCATATAAAATGCTGGTAAATGGGAAGAAGCAGGTGAGTTTGAAATCCTTTTAACCCAAAACATGCAGATATGAAATATGAAATGATATCTCAAGAATGTAACAACTCAAATACTTGATCACACAAATTCTCAAACCTTTCAAATACTTCAAAATCACCAATAATTTTCAAGAATTCGCTAGAACTTGGTGCCACTCGGTGTTGGTATCCAGATTTACACCGCTCTACAACTCGAACAGATCACGAACTTACACGAAGACACTCAAGGATAGATAGATGTTTTTATACCGTTTGTAGCTAGGAAGCACACCCATCTACTTGTTTGAAATCAAGAATTGAGGGAGTGGATAACACCTTCAAGAGGGTTTTGATCTAACCCTCACTATTTTAGGTTATGCCTATCAACCAAGGCAAGAGAACCTATATTGCAGCCCCTATATGGTAAAGAGATGGAGATATCCTTGTGTTTTTCATATGATATGGAAGAGGCTTTGTGAAAACATGATCAAGTATCCATTATCCAAACTCAAAGGAGTTGTCACTACTAAATGATGGAAATGTTCTTAAAACAAAGCTAGAGCTGCTAAAGACATGATAAGACCCTGATTAGCTTTGTGCATTTTAATGAAAGGATTGAATTCTTTTGTGGACACATAATGCAAATGCAAGGGTATTGTAGGTAGGATGAGTTAGTTTAAAATGAAATTCTGATGAGATCATGGGACAAGAGCAATTAGAAATCATCACCTTCTTTGGGAAACTTTGCAAATGAATTACAACACCTAAACAACAAAGATGTTTCAATGAATTTGAAGTGCTCTTTCAACTGTGATGTGTGCACACATGGATGCCCAAATCTACACTATTCCATACAAACTTTGATAACCTACCACAAAGGCTTGAAGAAAAATATCAATGAAGCATTTAGAAACCCTTGTTAGATCATGAACTAAGGTACACCCAAAGGTTTACAAACACCCTCAATTTACAAGGAAGGTAATATGAATTTAAATCTTTTATCTTCACTCAAATGAATGCTCTTCTAAATGGAAGATTACAAATTCCCTCAAACACTCTACAAGAAATGAGACCATGTATGACCAAAAATATCCCAAACACAAGATTGCAACATGAGCATGAAACACAAATTGAAAACATACTTTTGAAATACAAGTGTATGTAAGCTTTTCCAAGAGATAAAAGCGGTTAATCCAAGAATTTGATCAAATATATCAGCAAGGGAATGTTATTTAGACAATCTCAAAGCTTGTTGATGGCTTTACAACTGAAACCAACTCAACATGATAAACATTTAATGCAATCAAGAATCAGAAATGGCTCTCAGGAAGTTTCTCCAAAAGAAAATGGACTCCTTCCAAGTTTCTTTGTGAAAATTCTTCTCTCTTTCTCAAAAATTCTCAACAAACTTTACAAAATGCCTCCAAATTACATCATATACCCTTTGCCATCTTGGATCCTTGCATCCCAAGCAAAAGAATATGCCAAAGGGATCAAATTTGTTACAAAACTCTATCCATTTGATGAAAAATGATAAAAAACTATAAAACAACTCACATATTGCTAGGGATGCACAAATATTTTAAAATATTGCATGGATTTGGATCCTTATCCATCCCAGGGTCATGTTTTTGGCATTCAGACATGCCAACATGCATTTGCAATCATTTTTCACCTTTTACTTCATTATTTTTAACTCTGCAACTTTTATTTTTTACCTTTCACGTGTTTTTCATGGGCTGAGGAAAATATTTCACGAAAAACACTATAGGTCACCGAATCAGCTCATAAAAATGATGCCATTGCACTCAAAGGGCTGAAAGGATGTGAAATCATATAAATTTTCTTGTGATTTGGTGCAAAAATCGTGAATCCAAGCTTCCCGGAGCTTCTATAGCACCCAAAAAAAGACAACACTCAAAGAACCGTTGATTAAAAATCAACTTTAAATTTCCGCCCTCCATGTGTCTTGATCAGATCTTGAATATTCTCCCTTTTTGTCTTTAGATGGGGTGGGACACATGTCCAAATGCCATTGGACCAGGCCTTTGCCCTCAAAAATGCATTTAAAACTTTTTTGACTTCAGGAAAATTTTGAAAATTTTCCCGCATGCCCCCTGGACGCGCCACATGTCCTCACGTGGGCCCCCACCAAAACCGCGGGCCAATTTGATGAATTTTGCCACCTTTTTGAGAAAAGGAAAATTTCCTCAAAATTCTCTTTGGACCCGAACACCCGCTCCATTCCCTTGCCACGTGGCGGTCTCCCATTTGTTTTCGGGGCCGAACCTCCAAATTCTTCCTTCAAACCTCCGTAAGCATCAAAACTCCATGTGGGCCCGAGCTTTCCTTTTTGACATTTGAAAAAATGCCACATGTCGCCTTTGGATTAGTTATAGGGGAAAACCTCCAATTTTTCTTGTCGCTCCCCAACGGATCCATTTTTGACTTTGAGATTTTTGCCCAAAATTTGTAAAATTTTGAAACTTCCCCGCCGCCCGAACCTCCACCACCCCTTGGACACGTGTTCAAAAATGATTGGCGGTGGAGCCAATCCTCATTTTTTGCCTTTTAAACCAAGGGAAAAATTCACAAAATTTTTCTTCGGCCCCCATTCCCATTTCTCCTCCGGACACATGTCACTTCGTGATTTATGCGGAGATCTGGCTAAAATTTTAACTCTAAAATTTTTCCTCCAAAGGAAAAAATCCAAAAACATGCACAACCCCGCTCCTCCCTTGGTTAACCTAGACACGTGCCCTTTTCCTATTGGATGTGGGCTCATGGGCCAAATGTTAACTTTAACATTTTGAAGTTAAAAACTTCAAAAATTTCACAAACTCCGCCCCTCCATGCTAACTTTCTTGGACACGTGTCCATTTCTTATTGGAGGCAGATCTTTAAGTCAAAATTTTCCTCAAAACCTTTGATCCAAAAACAATAAAATTTTCCCAACTCCCACGTTGTCTCGCTTGATCTCCTTGTGCCACGTGTTGCCTTCCCATTGGGCACGGGTTTCTTTGGCCAAATGTTTCCCCGACACCACTGAGCCAAAAATATCAAAATTTTCCCAAGTCCTTCACCAACCGTCTCGCTGTTGATACTAAAATTTTCCTCCGTAATTTCTATTTCATTAATGTATGTATTAGGAATAGGATGTTGTTAAGTATAATTAGTAGTAGCGTCGATAGAAGATAACGGCGCCGCCACAAGTGCAGTGCCGCCAATAATGTGGAGTATGGTAACAATCAAAGTACAATAGGAATGTTGTAAAAATAAATATTTGTTGTAAGTGGTCCGGTAATGTTAAAATGTCAAAGTTTGGGTAATTAGAGAAGTAGGGTCTACGTGATTAGGAATTAGAAATATTATATTGGTAATAAGGACAAGGAGTGAGGTCATAAATATTTTGTGTATTTTATTTGTAAAAATTCTAAAAATGTGGAACCCATGTAAAATGATAAGGTTTATCTTATCTTAGAAGATAAGCTTACATGTACAGATAAGAGTTAAGGTATGGAATATGATTCGTCAGAGTGGATTTCTTATCCTATCTTAGAGATAAGATGGATAAGCCTAGAAGTTCTATAAATAGAGAGGCTACCCCCCTCATTTAGCATAGAAGGAAGTAGTGAGAAATATTGTAGGAAGTGTGCGAAGGAAGCCATCAGTTTAAAGGTGTGTTGAAGAAGCCATTAAGAGGTGTAATTGTAAAGTTTCTCCCATAGTCTTGGTGAAAGGCAAGTGAAGTCAATAACACTTGAAGTACCTCATGGGTGAGATTGTAATAGTTTCATGTTAATATTATAATTTATTTTGATATTTCAGATTTGTCATCATTCTGTCTTATCATAGTCGATGGTATTCTTGTGTTATGTTGTTGTTTTGTTTCCAGATTACATCCACCAAACTAAAGGTTGTGCATTAGTAAATAATCATAGCACGAGGAGTTCCGGTGAAGAATTATCATAGTGCTGGATTGGTGATGACATTTTGGTTCCGTTGCTGGGACCATTCCTCGTTGGTGGATTTTCTGGAGAGATATTCCCACTTAGTCAAAAATCAATTAGAGGGTAACCTTGTTTTTACTGTGCATAGTAGTTACCATGGTAAAGTCATTTTTGCCATGAATAGTAGTTACCATGGTAAATTCATTTTTGTTGGAATAGTATTTACCGCAGTAAAGTCACTTTTTACCGTGAATAGTATTTATCGCAGTAACTTCACTTTTTACCGTGAATAGTATTTACCAAGTTCACTTTTTACCATGAATAGTGTTTACCACAGTAAAGCCAGTTTTTACCGCAATAAGTCAAGTTTTACCATAGTTTACCGTGGTCATTTCTATTTTACTGTAGAAAGGTGTAAAGTCACTTTCTAGTATAGTGATTCCAATTATTTGTACACATAAGTCTTGTTGATTGTACTTGTGAGTTGGTATTTCACGGTGGTTACTTTTGAAAATGGGAAAGATTCCTATTTTTTTAGCTCAATCTAATGAAGATGCTTCTTCTTTCATTCAAGATTTTAAGCGATCTTGTATTTGTAATGGCCTTATAAGAAGGGAACAATGGACTGAATTTTTCCTACCTTTTTGGATGGTTCAAAGACTTAGGTGGTTTGAAACACTAGGTGATAATGTGAAAAATTCATGGGATTTATTAACTGAAAGTTTTCTTGAAGAATTTGGTGAACAACAGAAATATGCAGATCTCATGATCGAGATCACAAAGCTATCCCAAGGAGAGAAGGAGAAGATAAGGGATTATCATGCTCGTGTTTTAGAGCTAAGGAGGAAGCTCGATGCCCAGATCCGGAAGGAAGGACTAGCGGATGGGTTGATGAATGGCGTGGATAATCTCCTCTGTAAGCACTTCATTCTTGGGATGAAGCCGAGATCGGACAATGAGTGAAGTATGATCGCCCACTACCATTGAACAAGCAAAGGAGATTGCGAAGGCAAGAAGAAAGCATGGAAGAGGAGCCCAAAGAAATTGTTGCTAAAGTAGAGCCTACACACCAGCACCTTTGGTCAGAATCCACAACCACTCCCGGTGAGCACAAATATTTCTCCTAGTACATCTCTGAGTATGAAGATCTGCTCAAAAAGATGGGTTAGTTAACTATTAATCTTCTTGAGGAAAGGAATTTAGTTCTCGGGGAGGAGATAGAGGTCCAAAAGAAATATTTCTGAAGTTGTTTGTTATGGTTGTTATAAAAGGGTCATTATAAGTATAATTGTCCAGATAGAGCTTCTACATTTGGTAAAGGAGATAATGATAAAGGAAAATCACACATGAATTCTTTTGATGTAGTAGATAAGAGCGAAATAATGAAGTAGATGTGTTTGTAACAAAAAGAAAGAAAGAAAAAGATAATCAAGATGGAAATGATCCTAAGAAGATGAAAGAAGAAACTAGTAAGAAACATAGGAGAAGAAAGTTGGGTGTGCGGGATTTTCTGATTTCACGGGGTCAAGGACCATACTCCATCTTGGAAGATCTGTCCAAAAGACTGCAAATATTACATATGGTCAACTCTTGGCTATGTCTTCGAGAAGAGGTGGGAGTTGCGAGGTGGACTCAATGCTTGAAGAAGGAAGGAGGTTGAGGTCCCTATTTTGGAGGCGAGGCATCCCTATGCTCCACAAGCCGAGGTATTATGTAATGGTATTTCAATTCATGATGTCTTAGTTGATGGAGGTGCTGTAGTTAATGTAATGACCAGAGTCAGTAATGAATATGTTGGGTTTAAAAATTGATCGCCCTTCAACACTTATGTTAAGGTCATTAAATAAAGGAAAAACTAAACCGAGAAGGTGTAGTTTCAAATATGGCAATATCTCTGTTATGGGTGTGGTATGTGTGGTAGAATTTTAGGTGATGAAAAATGGTAATGCTTGCGTACACCCAATGCTACTCTTTGGGAAGACCATGGCTAAGGAGTGTTCATGCGAGAAACTAATGGAATGAAGGTTTCATGACACTTGGACGTGGTAGAGAGAGGGTGAAGATAAATGTGATCCTCGACATCATAAGGCGTAACAGAACACTTGTGGATTCAAGTGATGAAACCGATGATTGGACATCCTCTCCGATTACTCTAGTACTAGTGAAGTGGACAACGAAGATGAAGAAAGTGAGGTGGATGTTTCAGATCATGGATATCCTTCCATCACACTAACTCATGACCCCATAAAATTATCTGAAGAAGAAGTTGATGATCGTCTCCAACAAATAAAGATTGGTGATCTTGTGATGGAGAGTGAGAAGGAATCCTACCTCCAGGCTCTTTCAAGGTACATACACCTATTTACTTTTGATTACAAAGAACTCCGTCAAGTAAGTTGGGTAGAACATTGTATTGAGCTAGTAGATGGTGCTAAGCCCATAAAGCAAATGCCATATAGAATGAATCCTAATTTTTCCAAGACGTAAAAGAAGAAATAGATAAGTTGCTTGATGCGGGATTCATATTTGCTTGGAGAATTCGAGAATGGGTTTCTCCATTGTGATCTCAATAAAAAAGAATGGGAAGCTACGCATTTGTGTTGATTACAGGAAGCTCAATAAGGCAAAAAGAAGGATCATTACCCTCTTCCATTTTCGATCAGATCTTGGATGAAGTAGGCGGCGAGTGCTTATAGTTTTTTGATGGATATAGCGGCTACAATGAAGTTCGTATAGCGAGAGAAAAGATCAATCAAGACCACGTTCACCACTCCTTGGGAACGTTTGCTTATAGAGTTATGCCTTTTTGGGTTGTGTAATGCTCCAAAGCAACATTCCGTTGTTTGATGAATAGGGTGTTCAACCCTACATTGGGACCTTCATCGAGTATTTACGGATGATTTTTGCATCTATGGGAGCAAGTTGGACCACTGCACCAAATGGAGACAACATTTCAAAGGTTAGATGAAGCACAAGCCTCACTAAACCCTACAAAGTGTGTCTTTGGATGTTATAAAGGCGTTTGGTTAGGGCATGTTGTATCCAGAGATGGTATTGTGCTTGATCCTGATAAAGTTTCAAAATCAAAGATTTACCATTTCCTATTAATAGAAGTAAGTTGAGATCATTTTTAGGCCATGTGGGTTACTATAGAAGGTTCATCAAGAATTTCTCAAAGATTGCACTGACCACTAACCCATTCTTGAAGAAGGATGTTACTTATGAACCAGGAAATAAGGCGCATGAAGCTTTTGGACAATTGAAGGAAGCCCTGGTGTCTTCACCTGTTTTGAAGAATCCAGTTGGAGCAAGCCATTCATTGTGTACACCGATGCCTCCAGATGCAGCACTAGGAAGTACTTTGAGCCAAAAGGATGAAAATGGGAATGAACATCTAATTTACTTTGGGAGCGGAGACAAATGAGCGATCTTGAGGTAAATTATCACATGCTTGCTGAAAAGAGGCTCTGGCTATCATTTTTGCTGTAAAGAAGTTTAGAAATTACTTGCTAGGGTAAAAATTTCTAGTTGTAATAGATCATCAGGCTCTAAAATATATTGTAAATAAGCCTAACCCATCAGGGAGGATAGCAAGATGGATAATTTTTCTACAAGAATTTGAATTTGATATTATAGATAGGCCAGGAAAGAAGCATGTCAATGCAGATGCACTCTCTCGAGCCTATGATGGTTTAGGATCATCTTGTGATGATGATGATTTCCCCGATGCAACATTGTTATCCCTTGACACAATCCCTAGTGAATACATAGATATTTGGAATTATCTGAATGAATTCAAGTTTCCTGATGGTGCCAATGCAAAGACTAAGAGAAAGATTACTCAAGCCAGTCGTCCATATTCTATTCTACATGGAGTATTATTTCGAATAGGACACGATGGCGCCGATCTACAAGAGGCGATTGGACGTGATCAAGGAAGGAACTGCTAGAAAAATTCCACAATGGTACATGTGGAGGGCACTTCTCTGGACAACTTACAGCAAGAAGGATCTTGGATGCAGGTTATCACTGGCCCACTCTTTTTAAAGATTGTTATAATTATTGTAAGACATGTGATATTTGTCAAACACATGGTAGTAACCGTAAGACTTCATCACTCCATTATGCCATATTCTTCCCTTGGTCCCTTTAAAAGTGGGGAATAGACATTGTAGGTCCACTTCCAACTACATCACGCCAAAATAAGTATATTGTAGTTGCCACAGATTATTTAACCAAGTGGGTTGAAGCTAGGCCATTGAAAACAGCTTCCATGGATGAAGTGGCAAGGTTCATGTATGAATGCATTGTCACCAAATTTGGTTGCCCATTAGAAATTGTAATGAGATCAAGGAAGCCACTTCATTAATGAGGTGGTAGAAGCCTAGTCAATAAGTTTTCTATTAAGCACGGGAAGGCAACAACATACAAGCCAAGCACAAATGGACGAGGTGGAATGAACAAATTTTTGTGTTGTGTTAAATTCTAGCAAAGATGTAGCCTTGCAGGTACATAAATGGGATAAAAGGATTCATGCAACATTGTGGGCATATAGGGCAACATCAAAGTCAGCAACAGGATACTCCCCATTTCAGTTGGCCTATGGCATTGATCCAGTTCTTCCTATTGAGTTTGATATTCCCACTGTGAGAGTTATGAAAAATGAAAGGATGGATGAAAATGATTGATAAAAGAAAGGTTGGTACATCTTCATTTGCTGGAGGAAATGAGAGAAATAGCAAAGGATACAAGCCATAAGAAGAAAATGAAGCAGAAGGAATACTTTGATCAAAAGATCCGGTGGTCTCCATTTCATGTGAATGACTTGGTTCTAGTATATGATTCCAGATACAAAAAAGAAGACAAAAAAATTTCTTCCAAAATGGATGGGGCCCTACAAAATAGCAGCTGTGCATGAAAATGGTAAATGCACTGCCATTGGAGGAATTGGATGGTACTCTCATTACGAAATGGGTCAACCACGACAAGTTGAAGATTTTCCAAGCACGAGAATAGTCTACTCAGGACGGAGTAGAAGCTAGGAAGGGGAAGATGTCGACACTAAAATTTTCTCCGTAATTTCTATTTCATTAATGTATGTATTAGGAATAGGATGTTGTTAAGTATAATTAGTAGTAGCGTCGATAGAAGATAACGGTGCCACGATGCGGTGCCACCAATAATGTGGAGTACGGTAATAGTCAAAGTACAATAGGAATGTTGTAAAAGTAAATATTTGTTGTAAGTGGTCCTGTAATGTTAAAATGTCAAAGTTTGGATAATTAGAGAAGTAGGGTCTACGTGATTAGGAATTAGAAATATTATATTGGTAATAAGGACAAGGAGTGAGGTCATAAATATTTTGTGTATTTTATTTGTAAAAAGTCTAAAAATGTGGAACCCATGTAAAATGATAAGGTTTATCTTATCTTAAAGATAAGCTTACATGTACGGATAAGAGTTAAGGTATGGAATATGATTCGTCGAGTGGATTTCTTATCCTATCTTAGAGATAAGATGGATAAGCCTCGAAGTTCTATAAATAGAGGGCTACCCCCTCATTTAGCATAGAAGGAAGTAGTGAGAAATATTGTAGGAAGTGTGCGAAGGAAGCCATTAGTTTAAAGGTGTGTTGAAGAAGCCATTAAGAGGTGTAATTGTAAAGTTTCTCCCATAGTCTTGGTGAAAGGCAAGTGAATTCAATAACACTTGAAGTACCTCATGGGTGAGATTGTAATAGTTTCATGTTAATATTATAATTTATTTTGATATTTCAGATTTGTCATCATTCTGTCTTATCATAGTCGATGGTATTCTTGTGTTATGTTGTTGTTTTGTTTCGGATTACATCCACCAAACTAAAGGTCATGTGCATTAGTAAATAATCATAAAGACGAGGAGTTCTGGTGAAGAATTATCATAGTCTTGGATTGGTGATGATAGGCCCTCTCGGACACGTGTCATCATGCCATTTGTTGTGGGCCCACGGCCCAACAAATGACATTGAGAAATTTTCAAAAATTGAAGAAAATTTTTAAGACCCTCTCACCGCCGGTCCATCTCACCAATCGAATCGTGCCATGTACGCATTTCTTCAGAAAGTAAGTGGGGCTGCGGTCAAAATTTTCCTTCACCAAAATTTCAAAAAGTAACAAGTTACAAAATTTTTCAACCATCCCCTGGCCAATAAGAGCACGCCATGTTAGCATAAAGTTTATGAATGAAGGTAGATTTCTCAATTTTGAATCAAGTGAAGAATGATTTTACATTAATTTTAGACTGGGAGGAGATTTCACCTTCAAAAAAGGGAATTCGATAAAACAAGGGTTTTTTTATGTTTTGGCCAACGAAAAATAACACAAATTCCGTAAAAATGAAGAAATTGGGGCACAACAAGGGGAAACTTGGATATTGTTTCAAAATAGGGTAGAATAACAACATTATGAGCATTTTCAAAGCATTCAACTTGGAAGAAATGAGTTGCATATCACCCACTCGAGCAGATAAACATTTTCTAAGTAGATTGAACATGGAAATTAGGGCAAAGTGTGTAAAGTGAGTATTTGCACCAATAGACTCAGCGCATGCCATAATCTATAGTTTTCAACTTTAATGGTGGATCTTTGATCTGTGGATTATATTTGCCCTGCTAAATCTAACATGGTATCAAAGTGTGGTGATTATGTGTGTGCAGGATTTATCTAGAAGTATTTTGACTTGAAATGGCGAAGAATCTTTAAGTTTATTGTTAGATCTGTGAGACCCAAAAGTTGCGATGTTATGTTCTAAGCTAGCCGTGTTTAAACTTCCAATTACCACCTAATATTGCTTGAAATATTGATTAAAAATGGGCTAAATGGGTGTTTAGATCATGTTTAAGCTTTTGTTTACTTAGATCAGTGCTTTTGCATCTCATTTTAGCCATTTACGGCTTAAATTCGTCATCGTGAGCTATTTTTCTAGTTTTCTCACTTGTAAATAGTTATTCTGATTGTTTTTTGAATGTGGATCCAAAATATTTAGTTAGGATCTATGATTTTTGCACATGAATGCTCCTTACCGTATGCAACCATGCGCCACACCACCGATCTTCTGATCTAGGTGGGAATATCTGCATTAATTTTGTATTGATCACCTCCCCGCCCCTTGGGCGGTTTATATAATGACCACCTCCTCGGGCCATGCATCTATTGATGCTGGTCTTAACGCAGGAGCTCTGGACAACAATGGTGCCGAAAAGAGCGAGGAAATTTGTTCCAAAGGTATTCGACAAGGTAAGGATTTTGATACTCCTTCCCCTAATATTGTGCTTGATTTACCCGTTTTGATAAAGCATGCAACTGGTTTGAATCTTTTTCTCTTGTTGCTTACTTTGTGGGCCGAGTTCCCTAGAAGGCATCCTCCGTCAATGGATTCATAACCATTGGCAACCCCATGGCGTCAAAGTTGAGGAGTTCAGAATATGACCAAGGGTTTTTTTCTGTTTCACTTTGCTAATGCTGAGCATTGCAAAGCTGTTGTCAACCATGGTCCCTGGTTTATTCGTAACACCCTTGTGGTATTCTCCCACTGGACTCAGGACTTTCAAGTCTCCGAGCAAGCCAAACTCAAGATTCCTATTTGGATTGAATTTCTAGGTCTACATTGCCTCTATGGGGATTTATTGACCAGCTTGTCAAACCCTTGGGTCATCTCATCTGCCATGAACAACCCAAATTTTACTCAGCTCGACCCCAGAAATGGGTCTGTGTGGAAATTGATCTCTCAAAGGACCTTAAGGATACCCTCGACATCCAGGTGGGGGATACACACTTTACACAGAAGGTGCTTTATATTAACCTACCCAACACCTGCTTCCAGTGCCAATCCACCGATCATATGATCAAGGATTGTCCCCTCATGCAACAAAACTCTCCGGCTATTGTTGAAAAGCCCCCGACCGACCCTAAATCCAACACCCCCCCTTCTGATGGATGGACCACCGTCACTGGCCGTAAACCTTCAGCTCACAATAAACCCCAAGCTGCCACTTATAAATCACTTGAATGCCTCTGCTTCTGCTCCTGTGAAGCCATCCACTGTGACCCTTCCCAAACCCTCATCTGCCATCTCCTAGACTCCTCAAGCTGCTATTGTCATTAGTTCCCACCCATCGGTGCCTGTTTTTACACACCCCTCAATTCCCAAACCCTCAAGCCTCATGGATAACACTTCCCGGTGGTTGGTTGTTCCGACAGAGAGAAAATCAGCCCTACACCATTCACGAAGTCCCTCCCCTCCTTCTGATGAGGAGTTTTCATAGAGACCTCACCGGCTAGTTTGAGCTTGGAGACTATTTGCATGGGAATACACGGCAAGTCACTTTTTCTAACCATTTTGGAGCATTATCAAGCCTCGAGGAGGAAACCATGCACCTTGATAGTTCTCCATGATAGTTTACTCATGGAATGTCAGGGGCTCACTAATCTGACTCATGCAGATATCTTGTCAGAGACAGTTGTAAGTATTTTACAAAGTTTCAGGTTTTGTGTTTACAAGAAGTCAAAATCACTGGCTTCCATCTTTCTTCTGCTATGCGTACCATCTGGCCTAGTTCTCTCTACCAGATGTCAGCACATGATAATGGTCGAGGTGGTGTTGTCACTCTTTTAAGTCCTGACCTCACCTCCAATATCATATCATGGGGCTCTGACCCCACCCATCGGGTGGTGTGGACCCTTTTTGATTTTGACGGTCATATTCTTGGGCTGGCAAACATTTATGCTTCCAATGATGCTTGAGCGCTCTTCCTTTTGGTGGTGGCTGGCTGATCACTTGCCTTCTGCTACCTGGCTTCTCTGTGGTGATTTCAACATGGTGGAATCTCCTAAGACAAATTGGGTGCTTCCTATGCGTTGGTGTGCTGGGGAGCGTGAAGCCTAGTTTTACTTGTGTAATAAGCTCTATTTATTTGATCCCAACCACCGCAAGCACTCAAATTCTACCACTCTATGGTTCACATGGTCTAACTTTTGAGCTGGCGATGACAGAGTGTATAAACACCTTGACAGAGCTCTTGCTTTTAGAACAACAATGGTTCTCTTTTGATGTTTCACACAACCTCCCAGTCTCGGTAGTGGATATTGCTTTGGTCTCTGACCATAAGCCTATTTTCTTTGGGCTCCAATGGAACTTTCAGTGTCCCAAGCCCAAATCCACTCAGTTCTACTTGAATACGTCTCATCTTTCTCATCCTAAGACTTTGGATTACATCAGACATATTTGGAATCTTGATCCAAGACCGGTTGATGGGATTGGCTGGATTGATTGGTGGTCTCATGCCATCACTCGCACCACTACTTTTCTTCGGCTTTATGGGAAACAGGCTGCTTTTTTCCTAAAAAATGCTCATGAAGCCTCTCATATTGAATACTTGAGAGCTATTCAAGAGCTTAATCTGTCTCCCTTTAACACCCACATTCAAGTGCAGCTGCTCATTGGAAGCATAAACTGCAGCTTGAGGAGCACTATAAGGCTAGAGGAGCTCAAGTTCGAGCCAGACTTCACTAGCTCAGAATTGGTGATAGAGTTACTAAAGAGTTTTTGCTTCTCTTAAATCTAATCAAACTCTTACCAAAATCAAAGCAATCAAGGAAGGTAATCAAAGGCTTACCCTTTTACCTGACATTCTACAAGATTTTGTGCATCACTACCATGTTGTGTTCGCTGCCCAGCCTACTACTCCGGCTCGTGATGTTGCTCTCCTCCAATGTATTGAGGATGTTCCTACGCAAGCTTTCTGAAAGTCAACGTGTTGCCTACGATCGGCCTCTCACGCTTGATGATTTGAAGGAAGCTAATCTTTAGATGGCTTCTGATAAAGCCCCTAGGGTTGATGGTTTTCCCTGTGAGTTCTACCAGGCTTTGTGGCCCACTGTTGGTCCGGATCTCTACCAGGTCTATCTGGAAGCTATGTCCTCCAACACTCTGGGAGCTTTGATCAACCAAGGTAACATCAAATTCATACCTAAGACTGGTGATCCAGAACTTATCACCAACTAGTGGCCAATCACTCTGCTCAATGTCTCATACAAGATTATTGCCAAAGCTCTTGCTAACAGGCTTACAAACCTATTACCTTTGATCATCAAGAGTGAACAAACTGGCTTTATTAAAAACAAATATATCTTGGACAACATTATTGTAGTTTGGGAGGGCATGGAATATGCATGCACTAGACTTCTCAATCGCTCTGTTTGTCAAAATTGATTTTGAGAAAGCCTATGACAGAGTTGAGTGGCCTTTCATTCTTGCCATGTTGCAGGCTATTGGCTTCGGACCTCGGTTCATCCGCTCTGTTAATATGCTCTTCCAAGATGTTGGTGCCTGTATTACTATCAATGGTCAACAATCTGAGTGGTTTTCTCTTCATCGTTCCATCCGACAAGGTTTCCCTCTTGCTCCTTCTCTTTATGTCATTGTTGTTGAAGGTCTCAGCTATTTGCTTGCTAAAGCTACTCATGCTTTGGTTTAGTCCAAGGCATTCATCTAGCCTTCTTCTCCTCAGTAGCTGATTAATGGTCATTTCGCTGATGATTCTTTTCTCACCCTGGCTGAGTCTGAGGCTTCTGTTTCTAATGCTATGCAATGTCTTGACACCTTTTGTCTTGCTTCGGGTTCTGCCATTCAATGGAAAAAGACTCAATGCTACAGGCAGGCAGTGGGTCCCAAACCTCCTTGGTTAGAGGGATTTCAATGGCTCTGGATTGAACCTGGCATTCAGTTTAAATTTCTTGGCATCCCCTTTGCCTTCATGGCTTCCCCTGCTTGACCTTTGGGATTATGTGATTCAACGAGTTGAAAAAAAAATCTCCTTTTGGCTCACCAAACATCTATCTCTTGCTGGCAAATTTCAAGTTTGTTCCAAGGTTCTCGCTGCCACTCATGTCTACTATTCCTCCTGTTGGGCTCCTTCTAAGGCTGCTTACCATTGGTTGGAAAAAATTCTACGTGAATTTCTTTGGGCCAACTCTGAGGGGAACCATGGTTTTCACAGGGTTGCTTGGGATGTTTGTTGTACACCCAAAAACACCGGCGGTCTTGGCCTTATCAACATACAATTGCAAGGGGTTTCTCTTACCACCAAATGGATTCTTCATAGCCTTGAAGGTGAGGAATCTTGGAAAATTCTGCTCAGGCATTGTATATCTCAAGGGTCTCCTCTTAATCGGAAGGCATGGCAAGGTCTGAACTACTATTCTTTATTGCTTTGCCCTGTTCCTATTAAAATTGGTGGTTATTTTGTGGCTAAAAGTATTTGGAAAGCCTGGGAGCTCCTCAAACCCCACCTGCTTTGGCAGGGTGATGGTTTCTCGAAATGGGCTCTCTCTCAACTCTCTCAACTTATGGTGGAACCCAGTTTTTCAACATCAGGAGAAACCACTTGCTCTTTCAGGTGCAGTTTAAGGGTATGCATCTTTTCAGAAAAGGATTTAAGTTTATTCAGGACCTTTTCTATCCTACCACTAGGGATTGGCTTCCATGGATCAACCTGAAAGCTAAATTTTCTCTTCATGACAATGATAAACAAGCCATTTCTCTAATACAAGAGCTCATACCTGGTGATTATTTGCATAAAATTGGTGTTCATACGTAGCGCCCGTGGTGGTTTGACTGGCATTGGCCCGCTGCCACCCCCTTCAGAAATTACAAACCTCGAGTGGGCTACAAGCTTCTTGCTCAGAAGTAGCTCCCTCTCAATAAGCTCAATTCTTGTTGGAGCTTGCATTCCACCCGTTTTGGTTGGAAACAACACTTTCAGGTTGTCTGGGCCATTCCTATAGAGCCCAAAGTTGCTCACTTCCTTTGGTGTATTCTCCACCAAGGGCTTCCTGTGGGAAAACGTCTCATTCTTATGGGAGCTCCTCCGTTGCGCTGCCCTTTCTGTAACCACATTGAGACTCTTCTTCATCTTTTTTGGTTCTGCCCCCTTGCTCAGTCTGCCTTGGCGCTAGATTCATACCCTTTTTCAACCTTTTCTGCCCACGTTCTTTACGTGGAAAATGGTTCTGTTTGGGGGACTCGGCCTTTGTTCCTGCAAAAAATTTCAACATTTGGCATTCTTTTCAGGCTACTATTTTATATCACATCTGGAAAACTAGAAATTCAGCTATTTTTAACAAAGAGACAGTGGATAGAACTTTTATTATTTCTAACAAACTTGTTATTTCCAATGTCTCGCTTGAGATCCAAGTTCAAGCGGAGAAAGTTCACATTGAGGTGGAACACCTGCAGACCCTACTGGATCACTAGGGAAGTGCCCCTTGTGCTTTGTTAGTCATGTTCCCCCTGATTCTCCTCATCGCCACTCCCATTCACAAGGTCACTCCCTGTTCACAAGGTCACCGCTCCCATTCCCGTGGGTGGCACAATTTTGATCGGGGTCCGGCTCATGTGCGGCGGAGCACCTCCCCCCATTGGCGGGGTCCTTCTCCCTCCTTCTTGGGCTCCTCCCGCACTAGGGGTATTTGGCCGGGGTTGGGCGGTGGCGGTTCTGGGTGGTAGGTTCCTGACCAATCCAAGTTTCCTCGGCTCTCCTTAGCCATCTCGCCCAATCAATGCGGGGAATGAGGAGGAGAAACCACAAACCGATGGGTGGGTGCCACGACACCCCTGCCAACCCTCCTGGTGGGTGGGGTGACCATCCAAAGAGCCCCCACAATCGCCTCCTGCCTCCATGTTCACCACCGCCGCCTTAGCTCCAGCCTGCACGGCTTGGTTTCTGTAAATTTTACTCCGACTTTTTTATTGATAAGCTTATCTTAATATGATTATGTAATATGTGCCACTCGTAGTCTTTTAATGGCTACTTTTACTCTTCTGTATTTGTGATATTTTCCACCTGATTTTTGTATGATTAGCATTATACATTTCATCATTTTTTATGGATATGATTTTCAATAAAAATAATTATCTTAATATGATTATGTAATATTTTTGTCTTTACACTTTGGGCCGATTGGCTTCAATCATTTCATCATTTTCATTTCGTATTTACAAATTTTTTTTTAGAAATAATAATATTGCTCCACGTAGCTTTTTATTTGTCCTTTTCATGTTTTCTTTAAGCCACACCCACTCATAGAGTGCTAAATGGATTTAATTTGACATCTTTCTGTCTTTACAAAGCTTGGGCCAATCCTCTTGTGCCATCTCAACAAAGCTTCGCCTTGAAGGACTTATTTGACTTCCTTTGACTGCGAAGCTTGAGACAATCATATTGCTCGCTAGCTTTGCATTTGTCAATTTTTTTTTAAGCCCGAGCCCATCAAAAGGCTTTGTCTTGCTTTGCGATGTTATAATTGTGATCTTCCAAACAATAAGGGCTTTACGAGTGTCTTTTTGTTTTGACTTGTTTCCTATTTTTGACATTTGCGAAACTTAGGCCAATAAAATTGCTCCAAGTATCTTTTCTTTCACATTTGTTGTATTTGAGAAATCCAAGCCTATAGAATTGCTCTACATTTTGTAGTTGTAAGTCGTTTATTTGTGGCAGTTGTTATCCAATTAAAATTAGCCACCTTTTCTCATTTGTCAATATCATTCGGTCTTGTGAAATGTGAACCATTTAAAAGGCTCCATGTATCTCTTAGCCTTTTTGGGTGCACTGTGAAGTGCGATCTAATAGCATTTGGACACATATATTTCTGTTAGTTTTTGGTAGACTTGCAAAGTGTGAGTTAATAGAAAAGTGACACTTGTCTTAGTATTCTTTGTGGTGTCAGACTTTAGCTCTTTGTTTCGTAGGTTTATTAACTTTTCTTTGTACCGCAGCTTCTAAAAATTTCTACATTCCACGGTTTTTTTAAAGTCTCTAAACTACGAAGTCTAATCTAATTAAAAATCGACACATATTATGCTTTTTCGCACTTGTTATACTTTTTAAGACTTGTGAAATATGATCTAATTACTTTTTGACATGTATTCTAATTGTGTCAGAGTGTCAGTATTTACTTTGGATTTACCATTTAGATTGTGACAACTATCTTATTCCTTTTCCAGACCCAAACTTTATTTCAAGTTTGGTTTATAATTTTTTTAAGCCATTAATTTTTTGACAAGTGGCTTGTTTGACTTAGACTTTATTGTCGCATTATGTCATTGTGTGAAATACAATCCAATTAATTAAAGAAACGTGTATACAGTTCTATTTTTTAATTAATTGGCTTATATCTTTAGTTGCGTTGCGAAATGCGAGATAATTAAAAGGCGACACATGTATTTTATTTATTTTAAAGCTTCGCGTATTGATGCATGCTTGTTTATCTTTTGTCATTGTTTTTGAATCAGATTTAGACCCGAAGAGGCTTTCAATTTAATTTTTTAAAGCATCACATCCATCTAAGGATCTATTTTGAAGCCCACACATGCCTCACTTGGTATTGTTAATATGTGCCACGTGTTGACCCCCATCTGAGTTGTTTATTAACTTATTTTACTTATTAAAGAAGCTAATTTTGAGCCCATGTAGCTCGGTCTTTTAGCTCACCTCGAAGATTTGCTAAATAAATCATCGAGCTACTCTAGCCCAACTCGGTCACGAGATCATGTAGCTCATCCTTTATCTCACCGAGATGAGTTGCTAAAGAACTCATTGAGCTCCTGTAACTCGACCCCGACTTTGTTATGTCAATTTGATCTTAAATCAACCAATTTAAGCTATTTTTAGACCAAATCTAGCTATTTTTTAAGATTTGACAAATTGTGCTATGATCATTTAAGCTCATAATTAATTAATTAGCTAATTTTCTTGTTAAAATAGTTTATAACTGGAACACGACCTAGCCATGTTAAATTGATCCAAAACTTGACCAATTCAAGCTAATTTTTTATTAAATTTGAGCTATTTACATTTGTATAACAAATTAAAAGATATGTAGCTAGTTCTTTGTCTTTATTTAGCTTCTTTGAGTCGTTTTCTAGCTATATCTATCTTCATTTACCGTCTGAGCATCTAAAATGGCTAGTTCTATTGTTTTTCAATGGATAAGTCTCAACTCTTGAATTCAACTAACTATAGCATCTGGAAAGTGCGTTTGAAAGCTTGTTTTATGGCTAGAAATCTCTGGGATCTAGTGACTGGTATTGAGAACTACCCCACATGAAGATAAGCTACCATTGAAAATATTAACTCCTTTTCTTAAAGATCCCGGGAAGCTATGTGCATCCTATCGCAAAACATTACGAGATGAATTCTTGATGCATATAGGCCATATGGACTCTCCTAGTAGATACATGAAATGATTAGAAGCCATGCATGAATGCGGTAGGATGTCTAAGATAATTAACATACTTGTAGAGATGTTCATAACTCCCATTAAGGGGGTGAGAAAATCATGAAGTATTTAGCTAAAATTAAGAACATAAAATCTAAATTAGATGGTTGTAACTATGAAATATTTCAAGATAAGCTGCTATACTTCATTATATAGATCAATATACATGAAAATTTTAGAAATTTTATCTCCATTCTTAATTCCAAGTATCAGAATGAGAATGATCTTCCTGATTTAGAAACTTTATCCTCTTTGTTGATTCAAGAAGAGAGAGTCATAGAAATTTAATTCAAAAGATACTTTGCTTTCTCAAGCTCTGTTCTCTCAAAATCATAAGCCTTCTCATACTAGACATTTTAATCCAAATCATAATTCTAGTATTAAATTTAGATTTAAATCTAATCCTAAGACTAACTTTGTTAAAAGAAATCAGCCATTCAAAGTCAAATTTAATGGAACTTGTAATAAATGTGGAAAATTTGGACACAAAGAAGCTGATTGTAGAGTAAAAACTAATAAAGTAGTCAAGAATGCTAAAAACAACAAGCCTAGTATTTACAAGAAAAATCAGAAGCAAAAGCAAGAAAATGTAGCTGAGGTAGAATAGAAGTTGATATCATATTGTAATGCATCAAGTGCATTTATACATCATGAAATTTGTACCTAGAAGGTTACAAAGAACATGTGCATGTTCTTGAGAAACCTTTTTGTAAATCTACCCTCTCGCCATCCTCTCAATAATCTAAAATCAAGTTGTTCTACAAAGTTGTTTTTTAGTTGTTTTTAATATAATAGATCTATACATTGAGGGGAGATCTTTCAACCCTTAACTCGACTAAGATTCCCGTGTCGTGTTTTCATGAGCATGCTTTCTCTAACTATTTTCTTGATAATGATTCTTTTGTCAAAACAATCATGATCTCTTCGTAGTAACAAGAATATAATTCTTAGAATCAAGAGAAGAAAGACAATGTTTTTGACTGTTAAATCATGTTTTTGGCATAAAAATATAATCATATATGACATGTCTAGACTTTAAAAGGGTGCTTACATGGTCATTTTTCAAAGCAAAATTCACATAAATCCATGAGTGTGTCCATTGTTTAATGGATCATATTTTTCAGTAAATGCTCATTACTCTTGAATGATTTGATTATTTAATCAACTTAGTTATCTATCAAGTCTTATCTTTGTATAAAAGGCTTGGAATAAGATATATATGTTTGTTGATAATTTTTTTAATGTGATTAGTAAAATATTATTATATGCATATCAAATGACACTTGGGGATGCCTTTGTGTTTGTATTGGAGACATCCAATACTGATTGCATCTAATATATATATATGCTAATTTTAAAGTGTAGTGATATGTTACTTGCTATACAACTAGTGTTTAACCTTTATACTTGGCTAAAAGATAAAATATTTATGATTTATATTATGTTTATTATGATAGTTTGATGTTGTGTTGGCATGCAGATGGATTTATGTTCAAATTTTGATGCGAGGCACCATCACTTGAAGCAACAAAGAGCCATGTGGCTAAAGAGGCTGCTAGTAGTGATACACATAGGAGCTAAAGGAAGTATTCCTCCTCTATGTGAAGGCTAAATTTCTCTTGATAAAGAATATAGTTCAAACATCAGAGATTATGTGAAGGCCAATGCATCTTTTGTGAAGTCTTACAAGTTTTGTGCCTTGTTCATCCTATCAGAGTTTCCCTTGAGGGGGAGTGTGTATGGAAATTCCAACTCTTGATGGATTATTATAAAAGACCCGGGTCAACTTTTAAGAGTGGATCATGACCACCCACTTTGTATGTAACAAAGTGATCCTTTTGGGATTCGTTACACATGGTTGTAACATTGTATGTGAGTTGGAAGTCTCATGAGAAAATACATAAGACAATTCATTGTAAACTTCCAATACTTCCTCCACTTTGTAATAAGTAAATGTGTCACTCTATGTGAAGTTACTTGTAAATCCCAATGAAGCTTTAGTTATGGGTATGCCTTAGTTTATAAAAGGCTCCATAATCTAATGTAAGTCTTCATATGTAAAACACTAGGTCTTAAGAATCTTCGTTTGGGAATCATCATTTGCAGATTCATGGGTCTAAAACATCACATGCCTGATTTTTCTTCCCACTTAACATTAAGGGGGAGTGTTGGGGTGATAATGTCAAGTGGGATCAACCACTTCATGCGCCCCAAAATTATTAAATTTTGTCTAATCAAACTGTATTAAAAAGGTCTTTCACAGTTAAGAGTGAAGCGGCTGACCGATTCACCAACCCACATTGATGTGGGTGATCCCTCTCAGGATTGGTTGTAGCAACAGCTTACATTTGTATAGTCGAACATTAAATATTGAAATTAGACTATAAGATATGCCGAGAAAAGCATACTATGTAAGACACTAACGAGAATGTAAGATGAGCTTAGATGGTCGTGGTTATTATATGAACAAGAGACATAAATTTGTAGTGTTGTGAAAGACTGAGGAGTGAAGTGGAAGTGTTGGGTTAAACTTGTGTAAATTCTTAATAAAGACAATGATTTTACAATGGAGTTTTCCTTTGAGTTTCTCCATTTAAATATGGTGTTATCTATCTCTTATTCTTGTTCATTATTTGCTTTTATCTCTTGCTCATTTAACTTTGTTATTCGTTATCTATTTCAAGTTATGTCTTTGTCTTAATCGAATGCATGCCATAATCTATAGTCTTTGGCTTTAATGGTGTATCTATGATATGTGGATTATATTTACCTTGCTAAATTTAACAAAACATTCTAATAGATACATGTGCGAAAGTTAATGTACTCATGTTGGATGCTTGGAATTAGATGGGAAGACCACCATTGTAAAATTCTTCGAATGTGTTGTATATGGAAAATAGAACTAGGGCCATGCCTCTCAAAGTACTTAAGGATGTGAATATTATGATTCAGGAGCCACATTTACTGGGGACTTTGAAGTATTGGAGCTAGCTGAAGCAGATAGCTTCCCAACATTACTTGGTTCCCCTAGTGTTATGCGAAATAATGCAGATTTACGCTTCAACAAGGGTACAATAGATTGAGAATAAGGAAGAATATGTTATCATAACTTTGGTAGATGGATAGGCTGCTCCATATGTTGAGCCTTTGAGTGAAGAGGACTTGAATAAGATATATGTGCATACAATTAGAGATCCTGAGGTAATTGAGCCATCTAAGGAAGGAGTGATATAGTGGGATGATGTTCATTCAGTTAGTGATACCACAAGTATTACTTGTGAAAAATGGGTGCATGGAACTTATGAAGTATTTGGATGAGAGGTTAAGAACTTAGTTACTTGTGTTATCAATCCATGCATCGTTAGGTGATTCAATTATAACCAGGTACCTAGGTACACTGACAAAAGAAAGCCTGATGTATTTCTGCGTGCCATGGAAGCCTAGTGGAAGAATGAAGGAGATAGATGCAATATGCTAGTATATACTCTATGTAGGACAACATCATGGTGGTGGACTACAGATAGAGACAACTTATTAGAATTTCAAGAAGCGAGAATCACCTTTTCTATTATGTTACTAAGGAGAAATGTGCCTTCTCCAATTTGTGAATTTCATGGGAAGTCCTTGCTTCTCATCATGTCTAAGCATGTGAATTAATTTAGATAGAGGGCACGAGGCCTTACCACCATCACTCTGGGTACATAATTTCTATGCCACCCTAGGTGGTTATGCACATGCGCATGGTATGTCCATGCAGAATTGACAAGAGAAATAATTAATTGGTAGGAGATGACCTTAGGTATGATTCAAAATTTTGATTAATTTTCTACTAAACCTTTGGTCAATGAAGCACTACAGATTATGAAGTTCCTTACTTTGGGAGATAGCGTGAAGGTTGAGGAACTTCGATAGAGATGTTTGGTGAGCTAGAATTGGAGGCATGCTTTAACCTAGAAGAGATAGAAGAATAAGAAATGGTCCACACTGGGAAGAAAAGGAAAAGGGTAAACTAGTATGCCTATTATATAATGAGGATGATGAGGATAATAACCTAGATATTAACCACACCGAATGTATGCCCGAGGTGATGGAATTAGTAGATGAAAAGTTGAGCGCATATCATGATCCTATGAAAATAAATAAGGTTAACATTAGAATAGATGCAGAGCCTAAAGAGGCCATTATTGGTGATTATTGTTTGAAGAAGGAAGTTGCTAAGATCATTGAACTCCCGTGTGACTTTCAGGACTTGTTTCTATCATGTTATCATGAGTTTAAGGAGTACAACCTTCTTTTGGTGAGAATATGAGGGAAACATTTAGTCGCGAATATTCGTTAATTCATGAATATTCTAGTTTTTAAAATTTAAAATTGGATTTTTTTTTAAGGGAGTAGGCCTGGTGCCAAATTTTTCTAGGGAAAATTTAATTTTAGGGGTCATTCTCCATCCCCACAAAAGATAAATTCCTCATATTCACCTTAATATAGTTAGTCGATAGCATATTTTATCTTGTCAGTCGCAGAGTATAAATAAAATATCTTCCAAGAAGATATTTTATACCTGAGGTTGACAACATATATTTATGGTGTCAGTGCCGGTAGCATAAAATATTCTAGTAGCCGCGACAAAATATATTATGTTGTTGGTGCAGCATATAAAAAGCTCTTGTCCATGTGAAATAAACAAAAAAATATGGGATTTTTTTGCTTGCACCATATTTTAGGAGGACAAATTTCTCATTGAGATGATCATTTTAACTACTAACATCAAAAAAATTCAAAAAAAAATTCCCATACAAAATTAGCAAAATTTGTATTTTTTAAATCACTTTTTTAATTTTTTTGTTTGCACCATATTTTGGGAGGAAACGCTTCGTCAGCCCGGTCATTTTAACTGCTATTGTCAAAAAGATTTTTTTAATTACATATATTTTTGGCCGACATCATATACTATCAACCGAAACATATTAGTTTGAAAGTCAATTTTCCCGATTCACCATTACAACGAAATCCATTTTCCCCAAATTTGCCTACAAATTTCTACGAATTTTTTTGGGGGGGTTTTAAAATTTACCCAGGTGTGATGCGAATCAAGCTTAAAGGAGGTGCACACTGATTAGGAATAGGCCTTACAAGATGATATCTAATCGTGTGTCGAGGTAAAGAAAGAAATTTATAAAATGCTCTAGTCTAGTATCATTAAGCCCATTTAGGAGTCTGAGTGGGTTATCCCCATGGTCATTAGTATTAAAAAGATGGGAGGATAAGGATCTGTGTGGACTACAGAGAGTTGAATGCTTCATTTTTCATTGATCCTTTTCCTACCCCATTCACCAAGGATATTCTTGAGGGAGTTACATGGTCTTGGATCTATTCTTTTACTAATGGATTTTAGGTTCTCATCAGTGTGTATAGCAAAGGTATATCGGAATGAGATAAATTTCACCACTTTGAATGGGAAAAATTTTCATACATAGTTATTCCCTTTGGAGTGAAGAATGCGCTAGCTTTGTTGTTGTGCATTATTATACAGGATTTTCAGGACTTCATTCATAAATTCTTACAGGTATATCTGGATGAATGGAAAATCTATGGCTTGGTCAAGGATCAATGTGAGAATTTAAGGATGATGTTTGAGATGTGCAGGAAGTTGAGCATCTCTTTGAATATTAATAAGTTCATATTTGGAACACCTTTTGGCACTTTGCTTGGGAGTATTATTTGTAAATAAGGCTTGTTGGTAGATCCAACCAAGATAGTAATGATCATGGGTTTGGAAGAACCTCATAATAAAAATGAAGTGCATGGATTTCTTAGACATATAGGATATTATAGGAAATTCATTAAAGGTTATCAAGGATTGTCGCACCCTTGGAGGAATTATTGAAGGCTAAAGGAAAGTTCTATTGGGGTGAGGCGTAGCAAACATGCGTTTAAAACACTATCTCGAAAGGTTGACTATCGCACCTATTTTATGTTTTCCTTCATGGAAAAACCATTTCAAGTTTATGTTGATGCTTTTGGAATGAATACTTTGGTGCAATGTTAGTGTAACTAGGAGAGGGAATTGTAGCCCACCCCATATGCTTTACGAGAAAGAAGTTGACACTATGGAAAAAAATTATAAAACTACTAAGTGCGAGGCTTTGTATATGATTTACACGCTGCAAAAGTTCAAACAATACTTATTGGAAACACAATTTATCTTCTTTGTAGATCATATGCCACTTAAGTACTTGGTCAACAAGCCTATTTTGCAAGGGTACATTTATAGGTGGATACTACTATTTTAGAAGTTAGAGTTTATACTTGTAGTTAAACCAAGGAAATGTAATTTAGGACCTCGACCATTTGTCAAGAATTAATTCTAGCAAGTATGTGCCATAATGAAAACTTTGGGTAAGAAGCAACTTGCAATATGTGTGACACCCTATCAGTGATAGGTGGATATTTGTATAAACTTGGCCATGATGAAGTTTTGCACCGGTGTGTTTTGGAGCATGAGTGTGAGGCCATTATGGAAGAAGCTCATGGTGGAATTGCAAGAGGTCATTATGCTAGAGATGCCACCATGCACAAGATTATGATGGCTATCCTTTGGTGGGAAACTCTATATAAATATATCAAAGAATATGTCAAGGTGTGTGATCATTTCTAGTTCCTTGGGAAACCTAGAAATAAAGATGAAATGCCTTTGAGGCCTATTATAAGTGCTTAATCATTCGATAAATGTGATATTGATTTTGTCGGTCCTATTTCCCCACCAAAGGTGTGGGACTGAGCACACTATATTATATCTTATATAGATTATCTAACAAGGTGGACAGAAGAAAATCCTACTAAGGATTACGCAACTACAACAACGATATTTTTATGGGAGAAAATTAGTAGTAGGTATGGATGTCCTTTAAGTTTAACAAGTGATAGAGACACTCATTTATTAAATGAGACCATCAAATTCTCTTGGATGAGTTTATGGTAGTACACCATAAGAAAACATCATATCAGCCATAAGTAAATGGAAGGCTGTTGAGTATTTCAACAAAATTTTGGGATAAACACTAAAAAAATTGTGATGTTGGAAGGAAAGACTGGGATGATAAAGTTTCTACTATACTTTGGGCATTTTTCAAAACTTAAAAATATTGAATAAAGCCACACCTTTTAAGTTGGTGTTTGGCACAAAGGTTGTATTTCCTATGAAGTTCATGTTGCCATTCCCTGTGTATTACACACGTAGAAGGAATAGATGATGAGTAAGCTATGGAAGAGTGTATAGACAAGCGATGAAGCTAGATGACGGCACACTATTACCGGTGGAGCCGGAAGATAGAAAAATTGATACGAAAAAGCCTAGCATGATAGGTATATCAAGAAAAAAACATTTGAGGTGAGAAAGATGGTTCTTTTGTATGATTCAAAGTTTGCGTGCCACCCAAGGAAACTAAAATTACATTGGTTGGGATGCTTTTTTGTAACAAAGATACTTGATTCGGGTGTTTATCGGTTTGTAGGCACTAGATAGAACCTTATTACCTAGTTACTTGAATGGGAGTAGGATGAAGCCCTACTATAAATAAGGCTTCTTGGTTTTTATAATAAGACAATATTTCTACTTAGATTTTATTTCCATTTAATGTATTTCCTTTAATGCATTTTCTTTCGTCGTTGTTGTGATTTGTCAATTTAGTTCATTGTTTTGTTGTGATAAGTGTGTTTTCACACCGGGAGCTGATTACTATCTTGTGAGTTTATGTATAGAGTACCGCGTATAATTTTAGTGTGGGGTGGATCGAAAAGAATAAGTGATTGATCTTGTGATTCATATGAAGATTAGTGCGTATGGGAAAAAGGTTATAGGTGCTTGGATTGAAGGTATTTAAAGAAATTTTCTCATATTGAAGACCACACATAGATGGATGGATGTGTAGTGTAACGCGAGGTAGGAAACAACATGAGAAACTACTTGTTATGAGGTGCAGTGGTTAGGTACTTTGGCATATGGAAGCACACATAAGGAGCTCTATGTCTAAGAAGTAGTGGGTGTGCTAGAAGGTTATGATTGGGGCATGGAAAAATACGGTGCGAAAGCATGGAAGAGTGGAATTAATGCCATGTATGGTGGTAGGTGAGGAACAATTAATGAGTAAACTTTTGAAATTTCTATAAAAGGAGCACATGCAACCCTATTTCTTACCTTGCATATTTTTAGTTCACGAGATGTGGAGTGCGATCAAAGGTGTGACGAAGTGAAAAGTATGAGAGCAAGCAATTGAAGCAATAAACCAGGTGATATTGGGACATGAAGCAGGACCAGAGCTCCATTGAAAGAGTGTTTGAGATAACAAGGGGTGTGTGCGAGAAGGAAAGTTTATGGAGGTTATGGTTTCAAAGGAGACCGATTTCATGCAACTAGGGAACACTAGGGTATGAGGTAATTAAAATCAATAGAGGATATCAAAGAGTGCAAGGGTAAGGTAGTAAAAAATTTGTAGTTTTCAAAGCATGTTATTAATTAAGTAAGACAATGGCACCAATGAGTGTCGTGGTTGAGAACCCATGACAGAGAGGAGGCACCAGCAGAATGGTTCACCGAAATGTAATTCCTAGAGGAGGTAAGTTAGGGAAGGTCATGGACATCTCGGTTGATGAAGTGCAAGATAAGAAAAATCAACCACCTCACTAAGATAACCCTCGAGGACATCAAGGATGACATCATCTTGAAGACTAATAGAAATATAATAGACGGGCGAGAGGGTTTATGATAATATGATCTACAAACTGCAAGAGAGTGTTAGGGTGATGTAATTGTATGAATTTTAATTCTTTAGCAAGCCGAGAGCAACTCTACTAGTGGATTATGTCACACATACATGAGGATTACTTCTACTTTGTGGGTAGAAGGATGAGAATTACAACAAAATTTATTAGAAAGGTTACAAGATTGCATGACTACTGTTTTGGAGATTGCAGTGATTTTTACTGAGATGATGATGGATTAGAGGCAACGACCATCACATTTAAGTATCGAAAGGAGGCGAGAGCCTTTAATGTTGCAAACATAGAAGACCGAGCTACAAGGGTAGCTGCATGACTAGTTAGATGCAATATGTGTGCCTCGGAGAGGTAGAAGGAAGTGAACAAGCGCTAGCTATATATCACGCATATGATGGCCAACAAAACCTATTATAATATTATGGGCTACATTACGAGAAAGCATAGTGGAAAAATCACACATTCAAGTGGATAAAAGTGATTAGATAAAGTGAGGTGTTGTCTTTCTCCTCATTGTATTTTTTGAAATTGGTGTGCCCGACAGGCCAAAGGAGAAGATGTGGGTGTACCCAATGGAGAAAAATTCACCGACAAAGAAATTCGCGAAGTTCACTTGTCAAGGTGCAATTTCTAACAGATTAGAAATAGTGTGTAGATAGGTGGTATAGGAGGACGCCAATGCATTTGAGGGGGAGTGGCACATCCCATGGGAGTTTCCAGTGTGTCTTGGAGGGATAAGCTGAGTTTGAATCCTACCAACACTTTTGTTTGGGAAAATTTTACATGAATACCAGTGAGAAAATCCCTTGGTGTAAGTTTCCCTTTTCCTTTACTACACATTACTTTAAGGATTCGGTGAATAGGTTGCATAACATGTGTAAGTTGTAGTTTGATGTGGATAAGGTAGATGTAGATATTCACATTTTGTACAAAACTTATGTCTACCCTAATAAGGAGGCATATGTGGAAACAATGGAGTCTGATAACATTGATATCAATCATAAGGTTATGTTTGTAGGGAAGATAGAATGCACACACATTTATGTTTACTTGAGGTTGAGGTTCAAATATGGGAAATACATTTCGGTGAGGATGTATCACTTATAGGACCTCCGAAGGGAAACAAAACTGTGGGTATAAAGAGAAATCTTGAAGATACACCCCCAAGGCAGGAGCATGAGGAATTAGAAAATGTCCTTGAGAGAGAAGAAGAAGTAAAAGAAGACATTACTATGCTTGATCATGGTAGAAGAAAATTGGGCAAGAGGTGCGAGGATGTATATGTGGGTGCTTGGATCTTCATGACCTATGAGGATGTCACATGCATAATGCCCATGAATAAGAAAAATAAGAGAAAAGAAGAAGGTGCAAGTATGTTCCCGTAAGTGATAGTGATGAGGAGGGATCATCAAATGGGTCGAGCACCAAAATATCACAATGCCTAGCCTTGAATTTTGAGAATATGAAGGGATCGAGTGGTGAGTAACTAGAATTTGATAAAGAAATCCCCAACATGAGTGTACATGAGCATGAAGAAGAAAGCTACACAAGAGGATATACATAGAAGGAAGATAGTGTCGATAAGATGACTTATGGACCCGAGGGTCAAATAAGAGAGGAGAATAAAGAAGGCACTAGAACACAAGAAAATATAGGTGGAAGCACATCAATCTACTCGAAGAAAATAAATTGGAAGCATTATCAGTTACAATTTTATTTGGTATTCCAAATCTTATCAAGATGTTTTCTTTGATAAAATTACACACCACCTCGGAGGTAGTACTTTTGACTGGAATGGCTTCCACCCATTTTGTGAAGTAATGTCAGTAATTAGCACATGAGTGTGTCCAACACTAGAATGTGGGTTGAGAGTTCCAATAAAATTCAATCCCCACTATTGAAAAGGTTCATCAATGATTACTGGTTTGAGTGGTAAAGCAGCCAATTTAGGCCTCCCAAAAAAAGTTTGACAGGATTCACACTTTCCTACCCACTTTGATGCATCTCGAAACAATGTCAGCCAATAGTACCCTAAATGAAGAATTTTGTGAGTAGTGACAACAGACGAGAAATGCCCTCCATAGGCTTGATCATGAAAATCTGCAAACAATTTATTTTGTTGCTCTCTGTCCACACATTTAAGGAATCTTCCATCAATGCCTCATTTGAACAAAGAATTTTCCCACAATATGTACTGTGTAGACCTGAACTTAATAGCTCTCTTTTCATGGCCTTTGAAGTGGGATGGACATCCTCCATAAGTAAGAAAATGTGCAATATAAACATACCACTCGTCTCATTGAATGAGAAAGAGAACAACGGAACATCAACACCTTCATGTGATAATTCCTTATCATCTCCCTCGGTAAAAGTTCACATAAGCCTTTACCCTAGACTAGCTTTGTTGGCCTGATATCAAGGTCATATTCCTGAACCTTTGCCACCCAATTACCTCTCTTAGTTCTGAACTCTTGCTTTGTGAAAGAATAGACTTGATAGTTTTATAAGGTACAAATACAACATAGTGAGAATTAAGGACATAAAAATGAAATTTCTTGATAGCTTTGACTACTACAAAAGCATGTTTCTCCATCAAAGTATACTTCAAGTTCATGAGCTTTTAAAACATAGCTCATGAAGGCAATCAGAAGTTCATGATTCTCATAATTTTTTTGGGTTAGTATAGCGGCCAAAGTACTCTCAAGATGCATGTGAGAGATAATAAAATACTCGCTAAAATCGAACATGCTAGGATAGGAGTTTTAGCAATAGCTCTCTTGATATCCTTGAAATCTTCTTTTCTTTCAAAAGTTCAACAATTTTTTTCCCTTTCATCATATGAGAAATGCTCATAGTTAGTTTTGTAAAATCTGGAATGAATCTCCTCAAGAAATTTATCTTTCCAAAGAAAGAGTGAACACCCTTTTTGCTTGTAGGAAGAGGAATCTATTGGATTGCCTAAAATATTTCTGGATCTATCTTTATCCCTTCTTTGGAGACAATATGCCCAAGAAACTTTCCTTTGGTGACATAGAAGACATATTTCTTAGGATTAAGGGATACTCTATGTTCTCTACATTTTTGAAGGACTGTTTCAAGATGTTGAAAGTGATCTGCCCTTGTCTTGGAGAAAACAATCAAATCATCAAGGTATAAAATGATGCATTTCCCTTTGATACTACCAAAATCTAAGTCCATTTCCCTTTGGAAAGTAGCACCAGCATTGATAAGACCAAATGGAATCCTCTTGTAGGTGAAGGTGCCCCAAGGAGTAGTAAAAGTGGTCTTGTGTTGATCTGGGGTACTGACTTCCACTTGATTGTATCCGAGAGAATCCATCCAGCATGGACAACATCTTAGCACCTATGACAGCCTATAAGATTTGATCCATCATGGGGAGAGGATAGTTTTCTTTTAAAGAAGCCTAATTCAGATTTCTGAAATCCACACAAATCGAATCTCACCATTCTTTTTTCTTACTGGCACAATGTTGGCGATCTAGGTTGAATGATGTATAGGAAAGATAATTTTTTCTTTTAGTAACTTTTGAATTTCCTGGTAAATGGTGTCAGCAATCTTGGGATTGTATTGTCTTTTCTTTTGTCTAAAAGGTTTAATCCTGGTTTCAAAGGAATATAGTGTTGCATCTCTTTTGGATGAAAGGCTTTGAGATCATCATAGGAATAAGCAAGGACATCAGCATACCTTTTCAATAGGTTCACTACTTTCTTCCTTTCTTCTTGAGTGCAACATTTCCCAATATTTACCATCTTGGGTTCATCATTACTTCCAATATTGATCTTATCATACTTAATAGATTGATGAGTCCCTTGAGAAGCCTTAGATTTGATGTACCTGTCATGTTTATCAAATAGATCCTCTAGTCTCACTAATCCTTTGGGTATCTTGTTACCCCTCAGCCTGATACAACCATCCTGATCCATTTCTTCCTTGATATCATCTCCATCGGGAGGCACATACTCTCTAGGAAGAGTCTCACTTCCTTCAAAATATAATTGATTAAAGTTATCCTTAAGCTCTAGGAAAGAGAGTAAGTGTTGATCATCATTGAAAACTTGCCAGTTGTTTGCATTATCCGGCACACTAGGCCTATGAATCATTTCAATGGTAAATTTCTCCTGAGATAAATTTGGGTGAGGAATCAATAAAGATCCTGAAACAACCAGAGAATCATCCCTAGTGTTCTTTTCTCTTGGTATAACCTCAATTGAGAAAGCGTCAAGAAACTCAATGGAATCCCAGACAAGATTTCTATAATGTTTCAATCTTTTATTCTTAACTTGATAAAGATCCCTGACCTGTTTCACAATCAACTCTGCATCACCATGAGCACAAAGATTCTTCACTCCCATCTCTTTTTCCATGTTCAATCCAAGAAGGAGAGCCTCATATTCAGCTATGTTGTTTGTATTTTCAAAATAAAGTTTGTATGAAAAAGGATGAATCTTCCCTTCCGGAGAGATTAACACTACACCTGCTCCTAGAACCAGCTGAAGAACAACTTCCATCAAACTCCAAAGTCCAAACACCATTAGGATTGTGAATCACTCCCTTAGGAATTTTCACCTCATTCTCTGACATTATCATATAGTTACCATGCCCTATATCTTCATAGAGTATTTGTGCTTTTGGGTCGTCAGTCTTTTGTACAATGTACTCAGTCTACCTTTTTAGTAGAAGCTTTTTCATTTTTCCATTGACTAGGATGAGAGCGTGCGACCAGTCCATTTGAATTTCACCTCCCACTTCTCTACAAAAATTCTACTCAGTAACATACCATATGATGGAGGAATATCAACCACTAAAATAGTGGCTTTAACCCTTTTCTCTGGAAAAGTAGTGAAAGCTACTTGTGCATCTTTGATTCTTCCAACCAATGGTACTTCCCTACTCTCCATGGAATAACAGAACCAAAAGTACATGTTAGAGTCAGGCCTAATGCATGAGCTACTTTTACATGCATCACATTTTTGATGCTCCTGGGTCAATAACACAATAACCGAGTTTGTGGCCGACTATGATGAGTGTAGACACTGTAGTTTGACTATTATTCTTAATATTGTACTAACTATTCTTCCCCTTGCAAATTTATGACACACAGTCGAGTTAGATCTATCTAACTCCTCTTACTGAAACTCTGTTGGTTGTACTTCCTCTTGTAAACTAATTAAATAGGTTATAGTAACCTCTTCTTGACTAATTTTCTCTTCTTTATCACTTCTATTAGCTCCTGTAGTGTCGATCCACTTCGTTGAATTGATTAAGTCTTTTAAAACCCTCCCAGAAACCTAATTTCTCTCTAAGTAAGATTAATTACCCTATAAACATGCGTAGTTAGTCTTAACCATGATCAATCTCTCCTAAAACATAGTCAAATCTCACTTTGAATTGCTAAAAGTGCTTTTGGACTTTTGCATTTGTCCCACATGCACCCAAATCTCCCATTTTCCCAAATGGAAAACTATAAATAGGGCTAGACCCCCTCCCTCACTTTCTAAGAATTCTCTCTTCTTCCTAGCATAGATTATAGTATTTTGTTTAGGCTTTAGATTGTATTTCATTTTCTTCCATTGAGCTAGTAGCATTTGCTTTTGTATTTTATAGCACAAATATGGAGTAAAAGAGAAGAACCATTGGCCTTGAAGCCATTAATGGGAGATATCTTTCTCTTAGAACACAAACTAAATGTTTGGATCCTCTTAGGTTCATTATTTCAAGCTTTCAAAGAATAGAGGTTAGTTTCATTTGCTTAGTTTGCATGTTTACTTCAAATTAATGTATGCAAAAAGAAGAAACCCTTGCTCATTTCTTATCGATGGTCCATTGATCAAATTGTTAAAATCCTATGGGGTTTATTTAGAGATTCCTACCCCAATTCCATGGTTGTTGCAACTTTTCATTGAACACATTTGGGATGCCCGTGGGACACTTATGTCCATCCTCCATTAATGGAGGTATTTTGAGTTCCTCAAAGTTCATTTTTAAGTTTTTGGGTCAAATCACTTGTTATTTCCTCATTTCTATTTCTAACACTAGATAAATGACCTTCATTTGCATGTATTTTGTGGGTTTGATATAGAAATAGGAAACTATGACTAAAAAACTAACATGTTTGCTCTTGAAAATTTGAAAATCCATGATTTTTACAGGTTTTCACAGGGTACGCATAGGTGTTAAGAAGGGGCACGTCTGCGTTGAAACCCCAACATCCCCATCGAACAAGAGCGTGTCTAAAAGTCCTCATCATTTGCAAAAAAATTATGTAGGACGCGCACACGTCTCCATTGGTTGTTCCCACGTCTCCGCCTCTATGTCCGTGTATGTGTAAATAGCTTGGTTGTGTAAAATTTGAAATCTGTTTGTTTATGCTTGGGTGTGTCTCCATTAAAACCTAAGCATCCATGTTAGGTCAGCAAGCATCTTTGTCTCAAGTTGGGTGCATCTATGTTTTAATATATTGGATTTCACTAATTTTTTTCTGTAGGTGTATCCATTGAGTTATGCATGTACCAAGTTAGTTAGGGAGCACCTTTGGTGTCGGTTTAGGAGCACAGTGTACGTGTAAAGATTGAAATTTTTTCTATAATCTACAAAAATAATTTTTCTTCGATCTTTTCTATAGATTGCTCAAACTAACAAGTTAAAAATAGAGTTTTTCTTTGGTCTTTTGGTTTGCATAGTTAAGTGTTTTCGGTTCTTAGCTTAAAAACTAAGTTTGTAAAAGTGTGTATGTTCTCTCCTCGTGCCTTCCAAAGTGATCTTGGAGATCAAAACTACTTATGCAAAGCTTGTGTCAAATGTTCAAAACACTTTTTTATAAAGGATAAAAGTAAACTTTCATGTGATTTAGTAGACTTTCTCACATTACATATGCTCTTCCTTCATGCCTATTGGTGATCTTAGGAATCAAAAGCAAGGTGTAAAAGTTCTCTTTTTTGACATCAATTTGTGAACTAGAAAATTACTAAAACTTGTTTTCTATAGGACCCAACGCTTGTAGAATAAATACGTCCAAAACACAAAAACTTCTAATAGATGTGTTCTTACAGGTTGCCAAATGGTGTGCCACTTAAAACCACATTAAGTTAAGAAAGATAAAAACACACCATATTCAAAACATTGTATTGTAGGTTTCAGAAAAGGGTACGTCCCTATCTCACTCAACTAGAACATAACCCCTTTGGCATAACACCTTAAGCTACAAAAATGGGGGTGGTTCTAGGAACCCTAAAGTAATCCACCCGAGTAACCTCGTGGATGAAACTTGAAAGTGCTCCACTTACCCACTTGACTAGTACACCTTGTGAGATAGAGTTACCAGTTGTCCATATGGCGACCCTAGGGAGAGCACATGTGGACACACTAGTTTCCCTTTGTACTCGAAGGGGGTAAAGTAAAGCTGAGATACTCCCAAGATAGGCAAGGGACTAATTGGGTAAATCATGCTTGCTTAAGAAATATTTGTAATACCTAGTTGAGAGAACTTATTAAGGAGGTCATTCTATCTTGGAGCCCACTTTACTTGTCCATTGTTGCGTCAAGCCATCACAAAGTGAACACTCATCTAGAATCAACCTTGTTTTTTCGAACAAGGAAAAGAACCCTTATGAGTTTGATCTAAGTGTCTTTCATCACGAAACTAAACTATGTCCCACTTTTTCTTAGTTTTATTCTTGTCTTGAACGAGGTGAAACTCTTCCCAAGTGGCACTTGGTTTGTTTTCATCTTTTTAATCTTTACCCTTGCATTCTCACCACCCTTTTTTCGGGGTGAGAAAGGTGCATACTTATGCATGCTTTATCGAGAGATAGTGCTCAACACTTTTTTCTATTTACACCCATCCATGTTTGCTTGGCAAGTTTGGGTTGTTAAACGTCTAAAGTGCTTAGTACATTTTTCATATATTTGATAAAGTTCCTTCCATCTTGATTTCAAGATCATCTTCACTACTTGTGAGTTTGGTTCGTCTTTCATCTCTTCTTGAGTTAATAGTTTTGTTAGCATCCTAGACTCACAATCTTGGTACTTACATCGTGTTCTCATTTTTATGAGAAAATAGTATAAGTCCCTTTATTACGCATGATTATGCTACTCACATAATTAAAAACTCCTTGTTATACTTATCACTTGGTTTTGGTTTTGACATCATCTAAGTCTTCTTGAAAAGTGTCGATAATGCCTTATATATATTGTAATAAATTTTTCATGGTACTAACACCTTGCTTACTCGGTTAATGTATCACGGTGACATTATTACACTATATCTAGTCGTGACTTCCATTTTTCAGAAGGTTTGGCTTTCATCAACATTCAAAATAGTTTTAAATATACCTTGTCGAGGACCGCATCAACATCACGTCGGTCACTTAGGCCTTGTTAGAATTCTAACTCTGACCTACATATTAATATGGTATTGTCACTATCTATTTTTAGGGCATAGGCTTGGAAATAACAAATTGGGTGATCATTACATTTAGGTGTGCATATGGGTGTTCCTCGATAAAAATGACTACATAACACTACATCTAAGATACACCGTAGTTTAGTTCAAAACATCATTGTACGACGGAAAAGTGACAAGCGAGCATGAGAATCTGCAAGTAACTCTTCCGCTTTGACCTCCGAGATCGTGCCGAGGCGAGTCGGTGGGGATGGAATACACGTGGGGTATAGGTGAACTAGTTTGGAAATTATATGTCTTACGACACGCACTAATGGAATATGTGAATCTAAGGCGAAGAAGGCCCTCCTAACCTAAATTGGTGTGATAGATTAGTTGGCGAGGATGACTACTCGAGGCTCGAATCAATATCGAGCTTTGGTGTGATTCGATCTATGGGTTGTGGGATACGTGGAAAATGACATGGGATAGTTTCTTGTATGTCTCCGAGATAGGGTCATAAGATGGATTATGGATATATGTTGGATTCTATGGGTGATTCTTTGGTCTAGTTTAGAAATCCTTAGCTTTGTTAGGCTCTTTATATCTAATAAGGATAAGCGTGCAAGAATAATTAGTGGAAGTGGAGAGGACCTAAATACTAATGTGCGTAAACTAGTATCAACATTTGATTGACTGTGGAATCATTGGGTTGTGGGACCTATGGATCACAACCATAAATTCTTGGTTGTCATGGTCCTCCTATGGTCATGTGAGGAATTAATCCCTAATCCCTAATATCCGGTAGTCGTATGCCTTTTCGGCCTCTATGTTTAGAACTAAAAGTTGCAACAATCTTCTTAGAGTACCTTACGGTGTGTTTTGGAAACTTGAATTCTTAAGCTAGTGTCTATGTCAGCGAGGATATCTCCTGCATTTGGCTATGGGACCAAAGGATCACATGACCAAATGCTTACTCTCTTTAAGCCCTTATAAAGTCATGCGGATATCTATTTTAGGGAAATCGTAGTTTGGCTAATTTATCCAAAACGTGTGTGCTTGGTCATCTTCTACATTTAATCCTCTTAAGCGTGAGCTGATCATTTGTAGGTCTATTGTTGTTTGGAAGACTTGGATTCTAATATTCTAGTCTATATTAGTTATTGTTGTAAGAATATTGGGTTGAGGCACTATTGGCTCGAATACGTATTCTTTGGGCTCCTAGGTCCCGTGATTGTCATACAAAAGGAAATGATATAAATCTAACTAATGACAAAATAAACTAACTATGCAAGATATATATCTATTTTATATTTTTGATAAACTATTGAACGGAATTGAATGAGCAATTATTTAATATATCTAGAAAGTGACAATTAATCTAATAATAGAATTAAAACAAACAAGGTAGCCGAGAATATAGCTACTTTATGCATTGCAATTGTGAATCTATTCTAAATAATCGAATAATTGATCTAATCTATTTGAAAGACTCTCAATCCTACCTCGAAGTGACGAGTGAATCATAGTTTCTCAAAAAATATCAATCCCCACATCTTCCACTGTGCAATATTGAAAGTGAGATTAAGCTAAATGAAATGATTTATTACTCTATTTGATATATTTTAACTAGAACTTTTGATAGCTTGAACTTGGATTTTGTAGAACAGTGGCGAATCTGGTTGTGTGTGGCTTTGTCCCCTTAGTGTGGTCTCCTCGTTCCTTCATGCTCACGTGAATCCAGAAAAGCGTGTGATGTTAGCATCAACAAAAATTGGTATCGAGAACAATGGCAGCTTTGGATCAAGATCCCATGAATACAATGCGAGTAGGAGAGAGGATAGCGCAAGAACCAGAGCTTGGCCTGTCACCAATTCTAGCGGGATTTATTGTGAATCATACAACACAAAACATTCAAAACTTGAAACTATCCTTTTTGATGAACAAAACCTACAACTCTAATGGATTTTGACTGAAAATGGAACTATCCTACCTCAGTTGATTGTATGAAATAGTAACAACACTTGCACAAGAAGATTATGTGGCTTCAACAACAAAACAACACTAACTATGCATGCAACAAATGAAAACTATGAATTCCTAAGAACTGAAAGACTAAATTCTGAAATGAGAGAATGAGAGGAAAAATTTGAGGGGCCATTTGCTTGAAAACCAACCAGCTATTTATAGAATTCTCATTTACCCAAAGGTGAAAACCAATTTGAACTCTTTTACCATAAATAATGGAAAAACACTATTCCAGGGAACCAGAATCATAAATATGAGCAAAGGTGGTGAAAAAATCTAGTAAACATTGAAATTTACGTGAGTCGTGATAAAATAAACATTACAGAAAGGCGCGTGAAGGACCGCCTTGCATTGAGCGGTGGCGATTACGGGACCACCGCTTGAAAGGCGCGGTTTCATCACTGAAGACCAAAAAGCAAGGAAAAGAGGGGGAAGAGCAAAACAAAGCACACATGGGCTAAGCGGGGCATGTGGGATGTTAACGTACACTTGGAGAGCTTTTTCGGATCCCAAACATCTTACGAGAGACACAGCATCATCAGTTGCTAACATCGTGTGACATTGTTCGCGGAATGCGGTACCCTATAACTTTGGGTACATACATATTGCTTACTATAGAAAGTATTTTAACCATGAAGAGGTGTAAAGCGGTGGGTTTGAGTATGGCGGTCTTGAAATGGGGAGTTCTGTAACATGTCGTATGTGTCCAATGATGCCATCCAGAAATTCTGCTACCTGGTCAAAATGAAAAAGAGGACTCAAGTAGCGAGATAGATAAAATAAATCGAAAAATAAATACTAAAATAACATGAAATGAGGACTTACCATTCGGGCAAGGCTGGATAAGAACTTACCTCCATTCGGTGCTCCAAACCTATGAAAAGGAGATTTAAAATGGGTCAAGATGCTATATATATAAAAATGGGCCATTTTCCTATTCATTTGTAACGCGTGTTGATTTGATTGATTTTGAGCTCCAGGACCTTACGGTGATGGTTTTTACGAGAGTATAGTCAAAACATTCATGGCACGAGATAGTGATCATGCCTCCGAGTGGAACATCGACCATGAGATCACTGTGTTAGTTCTTCTTGATTTAACATTTTTACCACTTGAAAATATTAAAATGAGAAAATATTTATCATGGGCAAATTATTTTTGAAAATGTTAGTGTTAATAGGGTCACTTAGTAGCGCTAAATTAGGCTGACTGTTTTGGTCAAAATAGTCATTTTTTCATGTTTTAGGCATTTTTAGGGCACGTGGCTCGTTTGAAAGTCAGGGACATGATCGCCTTACCCTGGCAGAGTAGGGTGGCGGTTATAGAACACCGCCACCCTTAAGGTGGCAAAGTTACGGAACCTATGCCACCCTACTCGTGGTGCATGGTCCTTTCTGTAATCGCAAAATTTAGTGTTTTGAGCCAAATTTTTGCATTTTTAGTATTCTTATATGTTTCAATGATTTTTTTAAATTAATTTGAATACTAACTTACTCCATTTAGTGTGTTTTTGGGTGTATGTAAGCGAGAGGAGGATATATCGGATGGAGCGAGAGAGAGTGTGATTGGCTTCCAAAGAATGTTAGATGCACTTTCTTAAGAGTAGGGATATGCTAGAGAGGGCATGACATATTTCGTGATATCACGGGTTCCTCATGTCACACCTTTCTAGTCACATACTTTGTGACTTGTTTTCGTATTGGGATGCTTGATGGGAACACTTTACGGATTTCCGAGTCGAGGGTGAGTGGACTATCAACCTAGAGATGTCTACCACATTTCTGGGGAGTCCCGATCATTGGAAGATGGCTTACACTTGAGACAGGTGGGGTTCATGAAGCTGGATAGTTCGGTGAGCCACATACATGGAGACGTAGTTATCTCCACCGGTTCGAAGAAGGGTGAGGGTCCATTCCATTCCTAGCTGCCTATCCCCCTTGATTCGTCCAGAGGCCATTATGGGGATCCTCGCCTCGAGATTGATCGGGGACAAGGGAGGGGACACTTACTCTCTACCGCTGCTGGTCCCTATTATTGCCTGCATTGAGGCACATGGCCGGGATTTATGCCTGGGGGCCGATATACTTGGGACCACCTATCAAGCACTTATACGAGGTGGTCCACTTACGGGAATATTAGTCATTGAGCCATTCAACCACTCGGTTATGAGATGGGTCTATGAGCGCATCATCCCCTATGGGAGAGGTGTATAGTGGCAGATCCTGAGCGTGAGGGCAGCCAAATGGACAGAGATGTCGGTCTTAGAGCACCCCACCAGCCAATTGCTTCTTATTGACTAATGAAGTGAGACATGGAGGCCACACGTTATCGGGCAGGCCATGGAAGGGTTGTGTTAAATTGAGAGACCCTCACTTTGATCTCTTTCTCTGCCAGGAATCTTGCATGGACGCGGGGCGTGGAAGGTAGAGACACACCCCTTCGGCCAAGAGTGCCTTAGCAACGGTTTGGCCTTCCTTACATTGGTATGCTTCCCAGAGTGGTGCTTAGTGCTAGATCTGGCCTGGGAGGCTAGGAGAGGTCCCCCAGAGGCCTCTGGGAAAGTTAGACTATTGCCACTCCCCGCATCCCCTCACAGAGCGTGGGTACACGCTCAACGGAGAGTCGGTGCTCCGTCAGGCACCTCTACTGATCACGGCAGCTCCCGCATTTGCCCTCGTAGTGATGTGACCCCATTGATATAGACTCGATTCCCGAGGAGTTTAGAGGTGAGACGAGGAGGAGACTAGGATATTTGATAAAAGGCCGTAGCCCAAGTGAGACACATCCTGAGGAAAGGAGATATCAGAGATATTATGAAATAGAAGAGGCAGAGTAGAAAGAAAGAGAGAGACCTAGCTTTAGAGGAGTTTCTCTCAGACTTGGGCAAGAGTGATGGGAGTCTTATAGTAGGACGTTGCGTTAGCACATGTAACTGAAACGTGAAGTA
>CM031243.1:481838175-481971182 GCA_018340775.1 Taxus wallichiana var. yunnanensis
TCAGGTTAACTGCTGGGGATTGAGGCCAGAAAGAGGTAGGTTCCCTCATAGGAATATGTTATACGTAGCCCAGATCTCGACCACTACTGAAGCCTGAAATCTCTCAGTATTCATGTTCTTTCTAGGAATAACCATAGCTATAAGTGTTCCACGGACTTGTATAATCATTTTGAGTAAGTAGTATAAGAAAGAAAACAAAGGTGTCGGGATGAATTAGAATCCAACGTGTGGTAGAGGATCAGTGGATGCCCAAAGATAGAAAAAAGGACCCGAGCGCAGATAGTAGAATATTCACTACACACATTGAAGCAATATGCATGGGAGAAGCATTACAAAAGCCTATGAGTACCTTTGAGGAGGAGGTTTTGCATACCAAGGTAACTTGAGATCCTGCACTCATTAGAAGGAGGTTTACCATGATACCATGGAAGTGTTAAGGGAATCTTTGGGGGTAAATACAATACTTAAAGTAGTAAGAAAACATCGAAGATAATTGAGTTGTTATCAAACGATCTGAAAGTGTGCGAAAATATTGCATGCCCGAGATAATGTTATTATCCCACTATTTGGAAGTTGGTTAAAAGGGAACACTCAGCGTACAAGAATCACTGCCCAGAGACCCAGACGATAGATCACCGCATACAAATTTTCCCCATGATATGCATTGACTATGACAAGAAATTACCTAAAAAGAATGATGTTTATTTGTGGATAGGTGGTGTTGGCGCTGACGTATTGATTGATCCCTACGAGGTGCGAGGAAGTAAATGTGCTTACATTAGATGCATGGGTACAAATAGAGGAAAGCCTCCATTTACAGACCATCATCTAATGTGTACATGACTATAGAAAAAATAGACTAAGAGCCACTCCGGCCCATGAGTTTTGAAAGATACATCTATAACTATACTGAGGGCCAAGTTCACTGAGGATTTTGAGAGGTATTAGCACTTGTAAAGAAATAGATAATTTTCCAGCCTGTAAGTGGACACCCTTAGTGTTATGTGAATAAAGATTGACTTGGGGTTCAATAGCTTGGGTATATCAACTTTGAGAACAAGGAGGAAATAGTTGTGATACCTTTGACATATGGGAAGTCTACACCATATGTTGAGCCTCTCTAGAAAGTGATGAGGATTTAAAGAGAATTCATTGTACACATCTTTATTTAGGACCCAGAGATGTCATTGAGCCATCAAAAAGAAGGCATCCTACGGTGAGGGAGATTCTCATTCTATTATTGATACTACAAGTATTGCTTGTAGAAATTCGAAGCTCATGGTACATATGAATTGGTAGGAGGCACAAGGTAAAAAGTGTGGTTGTGCATAGGGTTGGACTTCGTTTGGTTTGACGGATAGGTAGAATAGTACCCCTTTGGTATATCTGGGGTCGGAGAAGATCTTTTTGCATTTTTGAAATCCATGAAACTCATTAGATAGATCAAATTAAGATAAGAGCTATGTTAAAAGTATATACCTTGTGTGAGACAACGAGTGCCTTACTAATGGGTAGTCCACCACGAGAGATAGTATTATAGATTGGGAAGAGATTGGGATCACCTATCTAATTAGGTTTATAAATAAAAAATGCACTATGTATATCTGCACTTATCATGGTAATCAACCACATTTCAACATCATTCAAGCAGTGTGAGAGACTACTGGACAACAGGGGCCAGGGTAATTACAACCTTCACTCTAGGTGAAAGTCTGGTGTACTCTATTACATAAGGATGCGCTGCACTTTGGTATGTATATATGCGGGAGAACTACATCGAAGGCCCAGGAAACTAGAAAAAAATTAGTTGTAGGATGATTGAACCTTACTACTTTTCTTCTCATTCTCAATAGAAAGGCATTAAAATCTATCAAAGACTTAACTATAGGAGATAATGCAAAGCATGAAAAGAAAATTCGGAGGAATTATTTGGTGAGATATATTCTAGAGCATTTTTGAAAAGGAAGAAGAATGGAATCCATCTTTACTTGAATGCACTTGCCTTGAGAATGAGAAGGGAAAGATGGTTTTACATCGTTGATAATGAGAGGTGAGAACTTGGATATTGAACATTCCTGAGGGTGCTTTGTGAGAGTCTTGGAGCAATGAGATACCCGAGGATATGCATACCTATCGGAACCCATGAAGACAAATAAGGTGATTATAGGTTTGGAGGATGAGCTTTAAGGAGGCCATAATTGGATATTACTTGGTCGACTCGGAGGTAGAAAATATCATTGAGTTACTCGGGATTATCAAGTGACTTATTCCCTCTAGGGTATCATGAACTTAAATGTGTGCATAAAGCACTTGGTGAAATGAAGATAAGGCTTAAGGATGGTGCACACCTAGTTAGAAAAGAGGCCTTACAGAAGATGAATCTGAATTTGCAAAAGGTAAAAAGAAGAAATTGATAAAATGTTGAAATATGGAATCATCAAACCTCTTTATGAGTCGAATGGGTTAGCCCAGATGTAGATGGAAAAGAAAGCCGATGTAGACAAGACAGGTGCACATGAGCAATCCTGCAAAGTAGATCGAGAAACCTGCGAGACACAGATACTTGATAGAAAAAGACAACGTTAAAAGATATTTGGGTGGACTGCCGAAAAGTGGGTCGGGAAGTGATAAGCTCCCTCGGTGGATGTCAATCCACATTTTCAATTAAAGAAAGAAGCATACATGATAAAATATGTAAGTAAATGTCTAGATTTTCTGATTAAAAATGACAGATAGAATGTAAACAAGCAAGAAATCAATAGAAAATAGGAAACTATGAAAACAATGTTGGATTTGTGTTACCTGAGTTCTTTTACCTATCTGCAGGATGATCGGCGTCGATTGGGTGAATCGGCGTCGATTAGGCTCAATCGGTCATTGGCTCGGTCGGCGTCGAATCGATTAGGGAAAATTACAGGAAGCTTGAGAAATGGACAATGAAGGTTGGATCGTCAATGTCTGCTGGAGCTGCAGGAGTTGTAGGGATACTGACAAAGCTCCACCTTAGCTAGATGTAGGAACAGAGTCACCAAGAGATCGATGAAGCCTCATGATGTCGATGTTGTGGGAGTAGAGTAACGGTACTCCTCTCAGGGATTGATCTGGATAGAATTCACTCTCGCTTGATAGATGATGCTCAGGCTTGATGCTCAAAACTCTCTGTCATTCTCTTTGTCTAACCAGAACTAAATTTGGCCTGTATTTATAATCGGCACTGACCAAGGTACAATCGGTGCCGTTTCGAAAAATCGGCGTCGACCGAGTACCAGTTGGCGCCGATCAGGGAACAGAATCCCAAAATGGCCAAAAAGGATGATTTGGAAAGATGAAAGTGTATCCTTCTGACTCAAATACGGGAAATATCCCACTGCATGGTTTGGGGGAGGAGAAATAGGGGGATAGATGGATAGAATTGATATGGGAGGTTAGGAATTGATATGGGGTAGATAAGTGGTTAAGATACATGTAAAAAGTATAATTAAATAGTTAATATTTAATTATCCATGGATAAAACACAATGGGGTATAATAAACTTAGGATAGATGTTTAATTTAATTAATACTCTAAAGTGATGATATAAAGGTGCCCCAGGTTACCCGAGAAGGTAGACGAATGGGGACACTAAATTGGGTAACCAATTTTAGGTGTCTACATTCTGCCCCTTTTTGTTGAGTAACTTGCGATAAGCAAAGTTGCAAGACAAAAACAAGGAGTTGGAAGAAAGGAAAAAAGTGATGATGTGATCCCCCTCAAACTAGGGATGGGATGAATCCCAAAAGACCAACCGATCCCAAGTTTGAAAAAGGTAGATGAGAATGCAGGATGCCCCAGCTAGATATCTAGAGTGAATCTGATTATTGATGACGCATGAAAACAATAAAAAAGGTAGCAACCTAAGGACCTCACATTGGTAGGGTAGACTAGACGGTCTTCATATGAGATGATGTTAGTACCTACAGACCCGTGAGTGGAAGGAGGGCTGCAAAAATAGTAGCAACTAAAGAGTGACACATTGGTAGGGACAACCAGATGGTCTGAATCAGATGACGTTAGTGCCTACAGACCCGCTATCTTTAGGCTGCCACAAATGTGAGTGACCCATGTGCAGGGAACAGACTCGAAATGGGTGATAATATCAAAAATATGTGCCAAAAGGCAACACTCAGGTCATAATAATGATCAGATAAACAAGCCAAGCATCAACACTTTGGAAAAAAAGATGAGGAGACATTCGTTGGAAGAATGTGATGTGAGAAGGCAATAATGTAACCAATCGGTGACGATTGGCCTCAATCGGCGTCGACCAAGAAAAATTGACGTTGACTAAACCAATCGATGCCGACCATAAAAAATCGGCAACCATACCGAAACCATATAAATATGGGAAAGGGAAACGTTAACGATTTATTTACACCGTGATGATTGATTTAGAAAGAGTCAAAAATTGATTTTGAGCAACATGGAAGCCTCTGGGAGCAGTCAGAAGTGGAAGAGGACATGACCTAGGGTAAGTGGATCTACCTGAGCCTTGTGTATGTGTTTATCATTAAATAGCATACTAGGATGCTAGTTTTTAGGAAAAAATGGGATAAGTGGGAGGCCAGAGTGTTTTGGACACTCGGCCTCCCAATCGGCGTCGATTGGAAAAATCGGCGCGATTAGGTTAAATCGGCGCCGATTGGAATTCGATCGATGTCGACTAAATTAGATCGACGTCGATTGAACTCAATCGGCTGATTGGATTGATTAGATTAGAAAGTAGAGAAATGTGTTTTTGATGCTTCGATTTGAATAAATGAGAAGCTAACACCATTCTTGATGTCGTGGATGCAGGCACGAGAGGCTTTACATATGCGGGATGTTATTCTGAGCTTCTGGAGACTATTCTTCTGATGTGATCAGATGCCGATTGGCATCACTTGAGAGCTAGCGGGCTCGGGGGCTTCCGTTACTACCGACGGGTGCCTCGAGATGTAGAGTTGATGTGAGCATTGATACGACGATGGGACAATGAGGACATGCACATTCTAGTTCAGGATGGGTGAGATGACTATCACCCACGAGGATATCTATAGGATCCTCAGGCTGCCGATTACAGGGACCCGATAGAGACCACTCCATGAGAGCAGTAGATAGAGGGCCCTAGGATGATTGTATGGAGATAGGGTAGATGATTCAGAGATAGTGTCAGGGTGGTGAGGATAGCCTCACATTATAGACAGGATGATGCCAGGAGTAGATGGATAGCATTGATTCAGATGGTGATCTCCTATTTTCTCTACCAGATTCAGGAGGTGGGAGATTTCCACTGCTTTTACTAGATTGTGTCTGTGACATCCTAGAGTTTAGGTAGGTGTTCACATTTGCAGATGCCTTAGTAGCACAGAATATATCATGAGCTGTGGATGTACACCACAGGTAGGTGAGACAGGTATTGATGTTAGCTTTGTGCTCCATTGCTGGGCATATGAGCATATAGTAGTGATTAGGCCATTAGGGCTTCCATGGATGCCAGTAGCGAGGGGGCCCTCGATTATGGATTCCGGTGATGGCGGGTAGACATGGCCCCGGGAGATACAGGGAGATCTGCAGAGTGGTATACTGAGTGATTCAGGACTCTGACACCAGAGTAGGTTATATGGAGACCATATCGGGTCTACCGACATGGGCAGTCGAGGATGCTCACCTGGTGGAGCTGAGATGGAGCAGGGTGGTCAGGGGCCGTAGGCCAGATATCTGGGAGTGCGTCCCATTTATACGGGTGCGTTGAGGTAGTTTGGTTTAGTATAGATGGTCCCGACCACATATATGCCATATAGGCGGAGACAACGAGAGACCGACCTGCGATTTTGATCTGGAGATCCTTTGAGGAGGCCCCACCTCCCATAGATAGTGATGATGACGTAGGAGTGGATGATGGCTACGTGGCATGGTACTCCACAGAGCTACCACGACACCTCCCAGCATCCATAGATGCAGATGAGGAGGACATAGCTGTAGTCTTTGAGAGAGCTGGAGGAGAGCATCTTTGCCTAACACACACACACGAGCCAGCTACCCTCGAGGAGATTAGAGCTCTGACGGAGGAGAGGGATGCACTGATATTGGAGAGAGATACCACACGTCAGGAGTGGGATACAGTGATATAGCAGAGATCACTACCATAGGCACAGAGAGGCCCTCAGGGCCAAATACGGTGATACAGGCACCACCTCAGAGTCTGGGGCATAGGGTGTGGTAGCAGGGAGGCCACCACCACCGGCGGCAGTTAGTGCCATTACGAGCACCCGGTATGGTGAGTCTGAGCACCTATCAGTCTCTCCTTGCTGAGGTGAGATATTATGAGGATGCCTTGGCACAACATGCCCCTGATGTGCCTCGTTACGGTGCGAGGAGGAGATCAGTGACCAATGCAGCTAGTGGTGCATCGGAGGGTGCGAGCACCGGGAGAGATCGAGATGGTGGTAGGCCCCAGTAGCAGTGCTTCTAGCTCTGTAGGAGGATGGCCAGGAGAGACAACCTGGACCAGAGGAGGGTGGAGGAGATAGTGTCTTCCACCTATCGACTTCACCATATAGATATGTTATTCTTGTATCGATATACTGATGTAGCCTCGATTTGAAGGCATTTTTTGATGTATGATATAGATGGCTTGATTGGAAGCCATCCATTCTTTTGTATAGACATTCATGTATATATATTCATCATTTTGTGTTATGTGATTGTACTTATGCATTTAATTTTGATAGATATAGATAGATGTAGTGTAATTTTGATGGACATAGATACATGTTTATAGAGGATAGATGGATAGATGTGATGTGATTTGATGTGATTGATAGATTGATAAAATAAACATGTTTAAGATGTTAATTCAATTTAAATGAGATAGATAGATGGATTCACATGTGTTTTTAATACATGCTTTGATGTGTTTTAGATGAAGTAGATAAGATGAGCATAGATAGATGATAGATTTGACTAAATTAACATGTTAAATGTCAATTTAACTGGATGAACAACAAATAATCATGGGAAATGTTCTTTGTGAAGAAAGGGATGTAATGATATTATCTTTGTTTAGAAATAAAAAGCACTACACCTAGATAGGAAAAAGAATGATAAGTTAGGCCCCTAACCGACCATAAATAGAGACCTTGATAGAAAACCAAAAGATGATGCACACAAGGCCATAGATGAGGTTAAAATAAACCGACACTAGTTAGTCACAGACCAGATCGAGGAGGTAGATAAGGACGAGAGATCAGTATACATCTTGTCAGAACATATGAAAGATCAAATACGTGCCCATATGGGGAAAAATAGGATCTCCATATGATCGAAAAAGGTCTCATGTCACAGCTTCATGATTTTTTATTTTTTTTTTTTTATAGAAAAGCAAACTGATCGATGCGGGAAGTTTGCTAGATATAGAAAGACTGATCGATACGGGAAGTCTTTCAGAGATGCTAAAAAGTGAACAAACTGGAAAATAGAGGAAGTTTGTTACTGCAAAGGCTGAAAATGCCATAAAACAAACAGTTCGTCCTTCAAGGGAGTGGTCTGTATTTTGATTTTGATGATAGCCATCCTTCGAGGAATGGTCTATATTTTTTATTTTATTTGATAAGGCATAGATAGTTGTCCTTGAGGGATCAGTCTATCCTTTAGGACTAGGATAGCATCTCTTTTCTTTTTTCTTTTTTTTTTTTTTGAGCTTTGGAAGAAGCTGAGTTTAGACCAGATAAATCAGATAGAGGGGAAGGAAATGTATATAAGCACGTATTCATGCCCCAAAGTTGTTTTGATCAAGATGAACACCTAGGGTGGATGAAGTAGTGATTAAGGAATTCCTACCATGAGAAGGAACAAATCCGTAAGGAAAATGCCATGAGTAGAGCCGTGGTACTCATATTCAAGGTATAACAGACATATACGGAGAACCACATAGTTCCGAATCACTACGAAATGCATGACTGGTTGCAGATGGATGAAAAATCTGTTTTGCGACTAAAATCATGTAAGATAGATGTTAACAATAGAAGGGCCTCAGATGCAAGGCATTAAGAGGTTCCATTTAGGTACACCATCCATGGAAGATAGGTGATAAGCCCCAGACCCATATTTATGAGTGACAACATACGGACCCATCCAGTTAGGAGCAAACTTACCATGCTGACTCCGTTCTAGTGTAGTGACATTTTGGTTTTCTTTAAGAACAAGATCACCAACTTTGAAGTCACGGTGCTGCAAGTGCTTGTTATAAGCACATTTGACATGCTCAAGATAGACTTGATGATGCTCAAGAGCATTGAGATGCTGCTCATCTAGCAACTCAAGCTACGCTAGATGATTTTGATGATAGTCCTCATCAGAGACAAATTCTCTGAGAGAGACATGAAGAGATGGAATCTGGACTTCCAAAGGAAGGACACCTCAGACCCATAGATGAGAGAGAAGGGAGTAGCACCAGTAGGAGTATGAATGCTAGTCGATAAGCCCAGAGAGAAAAAGGGATATGTAAATGCCAATCCCTACCAGCTCGACTAGTTACCTTTGTGAGGATATTACGCAAAGTTTTATTGGAAGCCTCGGCCTAGCCATTAGCTTGGGGATAGTATGGAGAAGAAAAGCTGAGTTTGATATTGAAAGCATCACAGAGGTTCTGTAAATCGATGTTTTTGAAAGATTTACCATTATCTGTGATGAGTTTGTGTGGGACACCAAAGCGACAAATGATGTGTTGATAGACAAAATCAACAATGGGTTTAGCTTTGGTTGATGAAAGAGGAATAGCTTCCACCCACTTAGTGAAGTATTCTATGGTAGTAATGATAGAGTGATGCTTTGTGAAGAGTGGGGATTGATGAGACCGATGAGATCAAGACCCCATTGTGAAAAAGGCCACAAATCTGCTGCAGGTTGCAAAGCTGACTAGGGATATGTGTAAGATTGGAATGTTGTTGACACTTGACACATTTCTTAGTGTATTTACAATAGTCTTGATTAAGAGAAGGCCAATAGTAACCTAAACGTAAGATGCGTTTAGCTATGGCCAAGCCACTAAAATGTCCACCACAGATACCATCATGGACTTCTTGGATGGCTTTAGATGATTCAGGGGTTTTGAGGCTTTGAAAAAAATACCATCAAAACCACGTTTGTAGAGGATTCCACCCAGAATAGTATAGCGATTAGCGCGTAGGATAAAAGATCTTCTACCATTGGAAGTCAGATCTGGAGGAAGCACTGAATGGGATAGATAATAAAAAATGTGTTGATACCACTCATCTTGAGTGTTGGTTGTGACAGCGTTGATTGAAGTCAACTACCTGAGATGAGATGGTTGGTCTAAATTTGAACAACCACATAAAGTCGTGAGTCTTTGGTAAAAGGTGGAATAAGCGAGGCTAAAGAAGCCATTGTATCTGTGAATCGGTTCTATATGTGAGGAATAGCTTGGATAGTAAATTTATCAAAAGATTGAAGTTGAAAGAGAATGATATCGTGATATTTTTGAAGGATATCATTTTTGCATTGATAGACACTAGTGACTTGATTAATGATAAGCTCAGAATCACGAAGATGTCGATATGGTGAGTGCACAAGATTAATGGCATTTTGAAGACCTAAAACAAGAGCTTCATATTCGGCCATATTATTGGTACATTCAAAGTTAAGTTTGTGTGTGATAGGGATAGGTGCACCCCAAGGAGGAATCATGATGAAACCTGCACCTCCCCCTTGCTGACATTTGGACCCATCAAAGAAGAGTTTTACTTTAAATGGAGACAGACCAAAATTGATTTGTTGGATGTACTCATCTGGGAATTGAGCAAGGGGATTTGAGTGTCGGAAGAGGAGTATCAGCTAATTGATCGCAATGACCTGACCCTTGATAGATTTTTGTGAGATGAACTCGAGATCAAACTCTGTCATGAGCATGAGCCAACGAGTAATACGATCATTGTGATAAGGTTTCACATGCATTGTCTTGAGTGGATTGACACTTGTAACAATATAAGTTTTGTGATTAAGGAGATAGTGATGAAGTTTAGAAGTCACGAAGAAGAGAGCACAACATAGTTTTCAGCTTTGGAATAGCGTGTTTCATACTCATGAAGAGTGCGACTGATATAATAGATGGCTTGTTCTTTACCGTTAGCGTCCGATGTGAGATCATGGCTCCAGAGCATGGTCAATCACAAAAATATAAAGATAGAATGGCTCCCCCTCGCGTGGAGGTGTAAGCACAGGTGGAGAAAGAAGATAAGCTTTGAGATCATCAAAGGCCTTTTGGCAATGCTCATCCCATTCAAAATGAACATTCTTACGGAGGAGATGATGAAAAGGTTGACAACGGTCGATAGTTGTGAGATAAAATGATGCATTGATTGAAGGCATCCTTGAAGACCATGGAGCTACTTTAAGTTGGAAGGGGGAGGCATCTCGAGGATAGCCTTTATTTTTGTGGGATCAACTTCAATGCCCCTAATAGAAATGATAAAGCCTAAGAGTTTACAGTGAGAATGCCAAACATGCATTTAGATGGATTTAGGTGAAGACAAAAATGAATGAGCCTCTCAAAGAGAGGTGTAAGAATGAAAAGGTGATCTTGATGGTGTTTGGACTTACCGAGGAGGTCATCGACGTAATCTTCCATAGTTTTGTGTAAGAGATCATGGAAGATGTAGGTCATTGCACGTTGATAAGTTGCTCCTGCGTTCTTAAGACCGAAGGGCATGACACGATAACAAAAAGTCCCCAAGGAGTTATGAAGGAAGTCTTATGTTGGTCCTCTAGTGTGATGAGAATTTGATTATATCAGAGAAACCATCCATAAGAAAGCATCTCGTGACTGTGATTAAATCCATGAGTTGGTCGATATTAGGTAGAGGAAAATCATCTTTCGGACAAGCGAGATTAAGATCCGGAAGTCGGTGCAAATTCAAATTTTCCTAGTAGCTTTGGTTACTGGTACTACATTTGAAACCCATTGTGGATAGTCAATGGGTTGGATGAAGTTAGCGGAAAGCAAGCAGCTGCTGACTCTTCTTTAACAAGAAGGGCTACACGAGGATGCATTTTACGTAATTTTTGTTTAACTGGTTTGATGTCTGGAAGAGTAATGATATTGTGGACCATGATATTAGGATCGAGGCTGGCATATCTTCATATGACCAAGAAAAAGCTTGGCGATGGTTGGAAAGAAAGGTGGTGAAGTCTCCTAACTCCTGTGGATTAAGAGATTGGCCGACCTTAATGATGCGAGGGTCTTTAGAAGTCCCTATATTAAGGTAACAGTGGCTTCGTTGAGAAGCGTAGATGTGTCAGAAGGAATGGTTTTAGGAAGATAAGAATCCTCTACCCCAGATAGGTGAGGACAGAATCATCATCCACATAGTGGATAGTGTTGATAGTGGGAGAGTCATCTCCAACTATTTAGGGAAGACTAATGGTATGGAAGTGGATTTGCCATTAGTTTTATAGGTCAATGGACCTAAGGAAATGGTATTGACTAAAAAAAGTTAGGTGGGATGGAAATGGTGTCATCCACATCAAGTGATGCTTCTGACCTGCGGGAGAAGATGGTTCCTCAATGGAAAGAGGCTCATCGAGAATGGTGACGGTGGCTTTTGAGAGAGGTTTAAACCCTAAACCAAATTTTTGATGTGGTTTAAGAGTTGGAATGGATGAGGTCATGCACACCCTGTTCATACTTTCCCAGGCCAAAGCCCTTCCACATGCGCATCGATATAGATAAGTTTTGCGAAACGCGGGATTCTGTAGACAATCAAACCCTGTTGAATAGGGTTTGGCCCTAGGGGGAGAATCCGGATGATAGTGAGGTGTATCAAGACCACCGTAGATGAAGTTAGTCTATTGATTGGGTAGACCAATGGTGATGATGTGACCAAGACCTGGCTGATATTCAGGTTGTTTGTCTAGTCTACCATACTCATTAGGTTTGAGATGGGCGTCAAAAGAGAGAAGGAAGCTCTCTAGTGAAAAAAATGCTGCAATGTTTCTTCCAGATTTTGTAAATCTGGTAGTTTTGTTGTAGGTATGGAAGAGGATGAAGCCTCGTCAGGAGAACAAGCATTCTCCTTTGGAGGGGCAGACCTTGTGGTCATGTCACATTGTGCGGAAGGGAAAGGATCTCTGGATGAGTATAGATTTTCCCTCATACGATATTTTAAGCATCGATGGAGGGTTGATGGGGATGAATGCATTGTATGAATCCAGGAGCATCGAGGATCATATTGTAGTGGAATTTCCCTTCAACAATGTAAAAAAGCTCGTGAAGTAGTTTCTTACCTACCTGAATGGGCAGGACCACAGTTCCTAAAGTAACTTGCAGCTGATCGTTAAATGATCGAAGGGTGAAAGGTGGTGGTGACACTACGTTCTTTGGTAACTTAAGTTGCTCGAATGTGTGGGAGGAAATGATGTTGAGTGCAGCACCATTATCGATCATAGTGCATTTTAACGTAGTGTTGTTGATTTGAATTGTGATAAAGAGGGAGCCTCTAAATCCTCAGAAGAAAGGGGAGGAATTTCAGAATCCTCGAAGGAAATGGTGGTTGATGGTCTATTCAATCCAACAACCATCTCGAAAGGCTGGGGCTCATCTGAATTCACTGACGATACGATGTAGATTATCAATCAGAGCTTGGCGATGTTGTGGAGATGATTGAATGAGGTCAAAAAGAGACATTTTGACCGGAGCATGGGTGAGTTGTTTCATAACACTCTCCTCAACTGACACGGGAATTTGAGCCGAGGTGAAGCATGAATAGAGACCCGAGGTCTCGGGGCTGATGAGGAAGGAGGAACTCCTTCGGGGGGCCATAGAAATGACAACCGTGGTCGAGAGGTTGTAGAAGATGATGGATTATCATACTGTTGTGCTCTAGTGGCGATATGAATTGTGTCGATTTGAGAAGGTGGAAGATCATCGGAGTGGAATTAATAGAATTAGAGGCCTGAGTAGACCGTTGAGGCTCAGATGTAGTTGAGATGACAGGAGACACTTGTTCCTCCTCCTCTTCTAGCAGAAGATCACTTTCTTCCAAGAGGTTATTAACGACAGATTGAAGGGCTTTACATCCCTCGGTGTCATGACCTGGAGTGTGGTGGTAAGCACAAATCAAATTAGAGTTGAACCAGGAAGGTTTTACTCCTTTAGGATTATAGGGTTTGATCGGAGGAAGAGATATAGATGAAGATTGGATAAGTTGGTGAAGAATTTTAGTATAGAATCTAGTAGACAAAGATGAGGATAGAGATGACGAAGGTGCCTCTTTTGCCTTAATAATAGCTACGAGGTAAAAGAATCTGCATATCTGGTTTGACAGTCTTTTTAGGGATCATTTTGCTTTTCTGGACATTGGGAAAAGCAGCCTTGGGTGCTTGAGATGGAAGTAAGTGAGGCAAGATTGATTTGGTGGAGGAGGAGCTCCTAAGATAGATTTTAAAGATGACGAAGATGTGACAAGTGTTGTGGTCTTCAGAGATGAAGAAGGTTGCTTGGTTGAAACAGATGATGATTTAGATAAGACTGATTTAGATGAGGGAGGAGCTCCCAAAATAGGTCTGATAGGAGGAACAAAGGGTGCCTTGGCTTTTGGTGATGAAGATGATGGTTCTGATAAAAGAGGTGATGCCTTTCTAGTGGGTAAATCCACTTTATGAGGCACTGGTGAAGATGGTGTTGTAGAAGAAGATGCCTTCTTAGTGGATAAATCCAATCTTTTATGAGGCGAGAGAGATTTTTGAGGGAAAGCACCAAGAGTCTTGATAGTCTGAAATATTGGTTTTCCTTTTTCGGGGATGGTGACAACTTGACCGCATAAGGTGATTGTAACCTTTTGGGGGAAGCAGATGGGGAGGTACGGATGATGCAATGTTAGACTTTAGTTGTCTCGGTCTAAGTTCAGGAACCGAAAGTGTAGGTGCCGGTGCTATTTCTTTAGATTTTTCCTTAATAGGTAAGGCAGCATCGGTGATGGAAGAAGTGGATGATGAAGAAGCGGTTCCTGTGAGGAAGATACTTCCGGTACAGTAATTGTGGGTGTAACTACTGTAGGAAAGGAAACGGGAAGAGTCAAAATTGAAGATGCTTCTGTCGGTAGAAGTTGGTACGACTATAGGTATGTTCACCAATGGCATAGTCATGGTGAAAATGGGAGAAATAGAAGTAGATGTATTCGTAGTGGAAACTTGAAGGGATGTAAATGCCTCAAGCATCGAAAGAATGTCTAACGAGCGAGCAGATGAGGATGACACTGTCTCTGGCATGGATGGAAGATCAGATAAAGAGGCAGAGAGAGATGAATCCATCTCTAACAATGGAGGAATATTCAAAGATGGATTATCGAAGATGGTGGAATCTCAGAGATTAACGGAGCGGGAGGAAGTTCCGATTCGGTTGACGTGTTCGTAGATGGCTTAGGTTTAGAAGAAGATTCTTCAGTAGAAATGAAGCTGATAGTATGAGTGTTTGGTTTTTGAGACCCTGAAGCATCATTGTTTGGGAATGATTGGGAAAAGGTTGTTTAAAGACATCAAGCACCTGATTTGGGGGAGCATTTGGGTTATCCAGAATGAGCTCGCCTTTATCAATGAATTTTTGGACAAGATTTTTGAAGGTCTGACATCATTCAATGTCATGGCCTTTGCTTCTATGATAATGATGAAGTCATTTTCCCTATACCAAGAATGGTCATTCTTGGCTCTCATCAAAATTTCTAATAGGGGGAAGTTCGATCATGTGAACTTCCAACATTTTTTCTAAGATAGAAGCATATGATTCCCCCAATGAAGTAAAAGATTGAGATGATGAGGGTCCTTTTCGAGAAGATGAAGAGTCTCTCTGTGGTGTTTGATTAGAAGTGTTATCAGCTCGTGATGTTTTTAATATGATAGCGTTGGTGGACCCTTGATTCTTGTCTTTGTTAGAAGCGGAAGGGTTTGATTTTGTAAACCGAGAAAAATCTGGTTTAGACTTAGAGTGAAGTTTTAACTTCCCTTGTTCAATGCACGGGACTCAAGTTTGCGTGCCATCGTAAAGGCTTCTTCAAATGTATGAAAGGTTTGAATCCTTAAAGTGGAAGAAATATGATTAGCGCAAGATTGAGTAAACAACTCGATCTGTTGAGATTGAGGGAGGGAGAAAGACAATTGATTTATTATCCCTCTCAATGCAAGTGACAAAGTCTACAATAGACTCGTCATCGAATTGATGAATGTTATAAAGATCTGTAATCGAGATCTTATGTGTGATATTTATTGAGAAGTTTTCAACAAACATCTGAGCTAATTGAGAGAAAGAAAACATAGGGAGTGTTGGGGAATGTTATTATACCAGTCTAAAGCAGGCCCTGCTAGAGACATAGGGAAAGTATGGAGCATAAGCTCTTGATCCTGGACTATAAGGTAGCAAGCATGCTTGAATGCTCAGGTGTTGTTGAGGATCCTCCCGGCTATGAAATTTTGAGAACTTAGGAAGTTCCCATTGGGGAGGATAAGGCTTAAAATCCATTGATGGATGAATCGGTTCATTACATACTTCTTCAAAAGAGTATGAAGGGTGAGCCCCTTTGGTGGAGGCTTCTAGGTCTGTGATTTTCTTGAAAAGAATTTGGATGACGTCAGATTGAGGAGGGGGCATGTTGGTATGTCCTGCATAAGAAGAAAATGGTAGGTTTTGTTGAGGCGTTAATGGGGATTCATCTGCTGATTAATAGGATGATAAGAGGAATAACTAGGCATTAGGTGATGCCTAGTGAGGTATTTGTTGTGAAGGAGCTGCGTATAAATAGGCTGTGAGATGACAAGTGGTTGAGAGAAAGGTGGTTGAATGAAAGATGGAGCCTGTGATTGGTGGGCTCCTATACTTGTTGACTGAATCGGAATGGATTGAGGAATGTGGGTGTTGATTTGATTGGATATGGTGGGGAACAAACTCTGAATGAGGCTTTTGACTATTCGGATTGGTTATTAAGGGTGCCGATGCCAGAGGATGGGTAAAGGTCACTGTCATTGGAGCATTGGAAGAAAGACCAGTTGGAGGATGAGAAGAAGGAACCGACTGACTCGTAGAAGGGGGTTGATTCACAGAGAGGTACTGACCCTGAGACATAATAGATGACATAGAAGAATTAACAACAATCTGTGAGAGCGCGGATGCACTCATCATAGCTAAAGAAGAGGGCCTCTCAAAAGTAGGTTGTGGAGTAGCGAGGTAGCCATGCACTAGGGATAGGCAAGATCATTTGAGAACTAGTCGACATGGTCGGTGGAAGAGAAAAAGGAGGCATAGATGCACCACCCTCTTTCATGGTTGAGGTGAGAAAAAGCATGCTAACTATTCTATAAAAGCCTGGGATGGTTCATGAGAATAATCGTAAAACTTTGGATTGGTGGTCCTGATCAGATATTGAATAGACTTATGCACTAGATAGTCCATAAGGGCTACCGGGTTGTGATCAAGGAGCACTGAAATTTAGGATCTCCATGAGGAACATACTCTATATCAGAAGTAGATGATACCTCTGAAGGACTGGGGGAAGCTGGACGTGATGGGATCACTTTAGGATGATAGAAAGGATTATATGACCAAGATGGGGAACCAACTAACAGTGGTCCTGAGGAAGACCCGAGGGGTGCCGAAACATCCACATTAGTGGTGATCTCGGATGAAGAAGAGGCCAGTTGAGCCATTTTTCTAGATTGTGACCGGGTGATGACCATCATAAACAAGCAGAAATATAGAAAAAAGATTGACCTAACTAATGCACAGACAATTCAAGTAGCGTGGGTGATTATCTCTTTTAAGTTTTCATGCTTTTAAGAAAGAAAATATTAGGGAAGGCTTTTAGAACAGGAACTACTCAGATAGCCAAACTAAGGATGGTTTGGGGAATGTTTTGGTGAGGAGTCCCAGAAGGCACTTCAGTAAAATACCGGTACGTGGCTTGATATAGGCCTACCCCGCACTTCACACACGCTGCGATAAGGAGTCGGGTGCTTTTCCAATATATCGAGAACTTACGTGAATTTATAGCATTTGGCCCAGTACCGCGTAGGCTCTTCCTCTTGGATGTCACTTCCAAGTAGGTGAGGCTAGGGAAGGAATTTTTGTTTAAATGCTTTATACCTAGTGATTTTGGCTTTGTGTGCAAGGGTGAAAAATAAAAATCAAATAGTGTCACTACGATTTTGATCAATTTTCCAACCTATTTAGAAAACTAGATGAAGAACATACTGACAGAAATGACAAAGAAGAAGTTATTTTTAAGCACTAAAAATGAAGTGTTTGATTTCGATGAAGACAAGTCAAACAAGTTCTTTCCCAAATGCGATTAAATTCTTTTTAAGCACCAAAATGAAATGTTTGAGTGTGATAGAAAACAAACAAACAAGTTCTTTTTAAGTTCTTAAAAAGGAGAAAACACCGTAAAAGAGAAATACCTGTAGATTTAGCTCTCCAAGGTGTGTGGACTTCAAAAGTGCGTTGTTGAGCTCTTCCCTCAAACAATCCCATGAACAAGCAAAGTGCTCCACAAGAAAAGGTTAAGCAAACACACAAAAAATCCAGAAAAGATATATCCAGATAATAGTAGAACAAAGATTTCTATTTAAGAAACTAGAAACTTTCAAAGAAATGACAATTTTGCACCAAGAGATAAATCAAAAAGTGCAGCTTTGAAATCAAATGAAAGATTTACTAATTTTAGAAGTAGAAATGGGAATCTAGATATGCAAGAAAGAAATAATTTTGATTTTGCAAATTATAAACGAAAGAAACAAGACCAAAATGAAGAAAGGAAATGCTTTAAGGAAAACTGATGAAAATCAGTGAAGAAAAAGAACAAAAGTTCAAAACTGGAAAAGAGATGAACTTACCAATAGGGGACTTTGGTTGGGTCCACAGGGGTGCTAGAATGTAGATCAAGAATTTCCATGCTTGTTACCTATCCAAGTTAATGTACCAAACTAAACACAAAAACCTGAAAAACTCAAATGAAATCAATACCTGATAGATAAGACAAGATCGAAGATGTAGATGGAAAAGAAAGCCGATGTAGACAAGATGGGTGCACATGAGCAATCCTGCAAAGTAGATCGAGAAAACTTTGTGAGACACGAGATACTTTGAGAAAAAGACAACGTTAAAAGATATTTGGGTGGACTACCCGAAAAGCGGGTCTGGGAAGTGATAAGCTCCCTCGGCGGATGTCAGTCCACGTTTTCAATTAAAGAAAGAAGCATACATGATAAAATATGTAAGTAAATGTCTAGATTTTCTGATTAAAAATGACAGACAGAATGTAAACAAGAGAAAAAGCAAAAAATAGGAAACTATGAAAACAATGTTGGATTTGTGTTACCTGAGTTCTTTTACCTATCTGCAGGATGATCGGCATCGATTGGGTGAATCGGTGCATCGATTAGGCTCAATCGGCGTCGACTAGGCTCAGTCGGCATTGACTAGGGGAAAATTGCAGGAAGCTTGAGAAATGGACAATGAAGGCTGGATCGTCAATGTCTGTTGGAGCTGCAGGAGCTGTAGGGATACTGAAAAAGCTCCACCTTAGCTAGATGCAGGAATAGAGTCACCAAGAGATCGATGAAGCCTCACGATGTCGATGTTGTGGGAGTCAGAGTAATGGTACTCCTCTCAGGGATTGATCTGGACAAAATTCTCTCTCGCTTGATAGATGATGCTCAGGCTTGATGCTCAAAACTCTCTGTCATTCTCTTTGTCTAACAGAACTAAATTCTGGCCCTGTATTTATAATCGGTGCCAAGAAGTACAATCGGCGCCGTTCGAAAAAAATCGGCGTCGGCCAAGTACCGATTGATGCCGATCGGGAGACAAAATCCCAAAATGGCCAAAAGGATGATTTGGAAAGATGAAAGTGTATCCTTCTGACTCAAATATGGGAAATATCCCATTGCATGGTTTGGGGGAGGAGAAATAGGGGGGATAGATGGATAGAATTGATATGGGAGGTTAGGAATTGATATGGGGTAGATAAGTGGTTAAGATACATGTAAAAGTATAATTAAATAGTTAATATTTAATTATCCATGGATAAAACACAATGGGGTATAATAAACTTAGGATAGATGTTAGGTCATATAGTATATTATAGAAAATTCATCAAAGGTATGCAAAATTTCATCACCATTGGAAAGAGTCACTAAAGGGGAAAGGTAAATTTTATTTGGGATAACCACATCAGAGCGCAGTTTTGAGGTATTAAAAGAGAAACTTACTACCACACCCATTCATGCTTTCCTTCCTAAAGGATAAACAATTTCATGTGCATGTGGACACCTCTGGCATGGCCATTGGCACTATGTTAGCTCAACTTGGAAGGTATTGCTGATCATCCAATTTTTTTGCTCATGTTGAATAGAATTATACAACTATGAGTGCAAGCTTTGTCTCATGATCTATGCATTGCACTGTTTCCATAGTACTTATTAGCAACACCATTTGTGTTTTATACAGATTACATGGCATTGAAGTAATTGGTAAACAAGCCCATCTTATAGGGTCGCCTATGCGAGATGGGTACTCCTATTTCAAGAGTTTGATTTCACAGTTGTGTTGAAGTGAGGAAAAGTAATTCTAGACCAGACCATTTATCTAGAATCAACTCGGGAGAGGAAGCACGAGACAATTGAAGAGACCATGCTAGATGCACAGTTATATAGGCTACAACGTATGTCGATGGAATTAGAAGACATTGATGTCTTTCTGTAGGCTAGTATAGCACGAGAAGGAATGAAGGCATTAGAAATGAAACAACTTGTTATACACGCGACATTGTTTATGTTAATCAGTGGTGACCTCTACAAGTTAGGCAGAGATGAAGTATTATGCCGTTGTGTATTAGAGCATGAGCGCAAGTATATTATGGAAGAAGCTCATGGTGGTATTACGGGAGGCCATTATGCAAGTGATGTGGCTGCTTGGAAGATTGTACTTGTTGGACTATGGTGGGAGACATTGTATTTGGTGGTTTATTTCATACTTATCATTTACAATATTTGTAAATTCATTAGATCAATAGATAGTCTCCTATGTTTACGTTTAGTGGTCTATTTCATATTGATCAATTTCGGTGATATTTTCAAAGTTGACATTTTTATAGTTTTATAGGATCAATGCACATCCGCCTATGTTTTGTATTTAGTTATCTATTTCATATTGATCTATTTCAGTGATAATTTGTAGAATTGAACAATTTTATCATGAGTTTTAATTCATTTCATGTTGTGAGTTTCCATAATGTACTTACAATATATTAAAAAATGAATCGAGTTTGTTATTTAAGTGAACTGGAGAAATCATGAAATCGGTGAACTCTGTTATCAATTTTTGTGTTGTGTGTTCAGTATGCATCTGTTTATTCTGATATTTGCATATTTAAATAAAAATAATAATTAATTGGATGCCATTATAACATTATAGTTTTATTTTTATACTCGGATGCCTAGGTGTTGGCACTTCACTCAAATAGGTCGAGTTCTCACCCAAAGCATGCGAAGCCTACTAGGTCCCTCTTTTATGGAATCCTTGTCAATATGTTATCATGCATACTCATATATTCCATAACCATACCAAGTAATTAAAGGAAAATCATAACAAGAATTAGATCACAACCATAGTGCATAATGAATCAAATAAGGATCAAGATCAAATTTACCATACAAGTACCATGAACAAAGACATCAACAACCAATATCCATCCAAAATGATCCATTATATTATCTCATCACAAACTAGAAGTTGAATACATAACAATACTATCATAAAATTCATGCGCGCAAGTTCATACCAACAACATAACTCTAATACATACGGTGATCAAAACTTAGAAGTAGTAAGCTGTCACATCATCCTCTAAAATAGTGAAATACATTACATACTTATAGGGGTGGGGACTTTCCCTTCACAGACATGCACTCTCAAAATAGGCTGCATGCTCAAAATATCCATGCGTGCATACAAAGATAACTACGAAGCATGCAAGCTTCGCTAATAATAGATTATCTCTATAAATAAACCTCGATCTAATTTTATTATTAGCTTGAAATCTATATGTCTCTTAATATTCCACTTGCTTCCAAAATAGCTTTTCCTTGGTCACAAAGTCTTCATGCTTTTATCTTTTATGTGCTCGCACTCCATCCTATTTTTAGCATGATCCAAGCAAAGCGAGATAAGTCCTAAACTTTGTCTCTGGGAGCGAAACCTTGGGCACAATTTTGTCACCATCACGAACCTACTCATGTGCCTATTCTTTAATGAAACTATCACATGCACCTTTGATACTTAGGCATTATTTCACAGGTACAAAATTACCCCACACTAATATCATTTCCACCCTCGAAAATGGGGTTTCTCAACTTATCTCGAAAGAGTAAAGAATGATGAATGACTTAAAGAATATGTAATGTCCCCCTCTGCCCGCATAAGCCTAGGTGAAGACCTTTGGCCCTTTATGTCTACCCGACGGCCAAAGGGAAGTTTTAGGGTGACTTATCTTTATTATTTTATTATATTGTGCTATTGTTTCAAAAAATAATAATATCATGAAAAAGCACATATAATAAATAATAAAGTTTAATGATGAATTAAAATGTCAAAAATACAATTAAAAAAATTGTATTAGAAAAATAAAGTGCGACTTACCTTGGGAGTCATTTTTTGGAAAATGTGTGCCAATTAGCCCAAAAGGAAAATGTGACCAGACATAGGGAATGAAACAATTTGATTGGCTGATTTGGGGTGGTGGTTGGCTGATCTCCCTTTAAATTAATAAGTCAACTTGTAGAGGGCATCTAGATTTTTATTATCATCTTTTGCATTGCTAAGATCTACGAGATTTTATCGAAATTCCAAGGATGAAAACCCTTGTGAATTTATATCTTGCAGACGAAAACCCGGGGAGATTGAGAGGATTTCACTCGAAATTCCTTGTGTTATTCATCAGATTTCGAGTTTAGTTGATCGTGTGTGTAAAAAAGAGATTTGAAGGTGTTTTCGGTGATTTGCAACCAGCGGTTGGGTCGGTCCATTATAAGCATGTTTTGGCAGCGAATTCAGAGGTATTTTTATCCAAGATATTTTTCAAATGTTTGTCATCATGTAAACTAATCGCTGTACTTTTTATCATTTTGAGGTGTATTTTGAAGGTTTTTTTAATCGAATTATAATGAGACTTCAGATTTGATTTTCTAGGCTATTTCAGTTTGTAATAAGTTCAGTTTTTTATGTAATTAGCCCTCAAAAAACTAGGCGAGTCATTAGAAATCGGAAGTAGTTTTATTGGGCATGTTTTACATTGATGTTTCTCTTTAACCCTAGTTACACTTTCCAGATCTGCACTAGGAACTTGACATAAAATACACGAGAAATCTATATTTTTGTTTTTGATTAATAAAAAATCATTATAGTGTAAGGGGGATCCATCTAGGGATCTTTCAGTGGTATCAGAGCATCAATCCTCCCACCTAGAGGGTCTGTTTGGGATTGTTTTATGCAGCCTACAGAAGTTGGGCCACTGCGATATTATACTGAGGAGTCGAGGCATGTTTGAATATTGAAGGTATCATCATGGATAGAGGAGAAGGAGCACACACTCCTCCATGACTTGAGCGACCTGATCTGGATGCCCTTTTCAGTAGAATGATCGATTCCCATTAGGAAATGATTTAGACCATGAGACAGTTGATGGAGAATTTGACTATGGATAGGGCAAGAAATTGGCATGATAGAAGGGAAAGATCTGCATCCATAGCTAGCAACCACAGAAGGCACAACCAGGTTCCTACAGAAGTGGGCAGCGTAAGAGGCTCCCCTCTACGAGATAGGAGATATACAGAGGAAAGGAGACCCACGAGGACTGCGGATTGACCTATGTAGCCTAGATTCCTACCAAGGGAGGAACCGCCATTAGTTGAGTACCCACTTGAAGACATAGCTTTTCAAGATAATGTAATGATAGCTCATGATGAGTGGAGAGCATTACGAGAAGAGTGCAACGCCTTTCTCCTCCACTAGTATTGTATGCAGAAAAGGGAGAGCTTAAAAGCTAGGCAAGTACAGAGGCCTAGGACCCAGCAAAACAAAGAATTGAAGCAGGTTACCAATAAGGTGACCCTTTCCACCTTCGATGGAAGTGAAAAGATTAGTGCCAGGGCATGGATTCACAAGCTTGATACATACCTCACTCTCAAACCTATGCAGGAACATGAGGCTATTCAGTTTGATACTCTTCGATTGGAGGAGTGGCATATGATTGGTGGCACCATGGGCTTATCACACAGAGACATGACTTACTATGGTCATATAGGGAGTTTAGTGAGAAGTTGATTGCCAAATTTGACCGCAAAGATGTGGAGCTATATTATAGGGATTTGGAACAACTACGATAGAGTGGGCACGTTGATTCTTACATCAACAAATTTCAGCGAATTGTAGTAATGGTTCCCGAGATGCCTGAGAGACATGTGGTAATGCTTTTTATTGAGGTCATGCATGACAGGTTAAGAGGGTTGGTCAAGGCCCTTATGCCTATTACATTACATGATGCTATCTAGACAACATTAGATTTGGAGACCACTCCCACTTCTTACCAGCCTAGTAAGAAGCCCTTCCTGACTCTAAGCCCAGCAAGCCCTTCAAAAGTGTTCCCCCTCCTAGGATGGATCAAGAGACTCGGAATGAATTGAGAAGAAAGAAACTTTGTTTCCATTGCAAAGATCACTGGGAGCCTAGGCACAACTGCCTTGGGAAAGGCAAGGTGCATCTTATTGAGGTTATCTCGGATGCAGAGGTAGATTCTTCAGCAGATACAGATGCAGAGGATGATGGTCATGGTGCACATGAGGAGCAGCCCCAGGTAGAGCTAGGAGATGGAGATGCATCAGGCTCAGGTACTATTGCTTCACTTTCTGGAGTCCCTAGGTATCATCCCTTTCGTGTGAAAGGAGTACTTAAGGGCCAACGAGTTGTTTGCTTGATTAATAGTGGTGCTACACATAATTTCCTTGATGAGGGATTTGTGATGAAGTGGTGATTATAGGTTGAAGAATTTGGGGGTTTAGTGTACGAGTGGCGAGATGGCTTTGCACTAAAGCTGCACTAGATGAATTCCATAGCTTAGTATCCGGCTACGAGACTACACATTGTGAGATGATTTTACATATTTGGACTTGGAGAGATATATGCAGTTTTGGGAATTCGGTGGCTTGAGTCTACGGGGAGGTATGTAGAGGATTTAGATGAATGGAGATAGAGTTTATGTCGGAGGAAAAAGATTGTGCTCTGAGCTCTTTCGGATGGTGGACCTAGAGTTATTTCAGCACATAGGATGGAATCTATTATCAGTCATGGAGAGCGTTGCATGGGAAGCCCAATGTTTGATTTCATCCAAATATTCTCTAGATGGTGGACAGTAGTTGCATATAGATATTTAGACCATAATAGATAGGCATGGGTAGGTTTTTGGTGATATTCCTCTAGGTAGACCACCAGACAGAGGGTTTGAGCATGTCATAGAGTTGGAGGAGGGTGCGAAAGCCTGTGATCAATACACCCCTACCATCATCTAAGAAATTTAAGGATGAGATAGAGAGGACCATCAGGGAGCTTCTTGATATGGGGCATATCCATCCTAGTTCTAGCCCATTTGCTTCTTCGGTGGTGTTGGTGAAGAAGGACGGGACGATGAGAATGTGTATTGACTACCGGGCCCTCAACAAGAAGACAATCAAAAACAGGTATCCCATCCCTCGTATTGATGAGCTTTTGGATGAATTGCATGGGGCCATTTACTTTTCGAAGATTGATCTTCGATCAGGATACCATCAGATTCGGGTTCGAGAGGAGGACATCCTCAAGACAACATTCAGATGTCACTATGGGCATTATGAGTTCTTGGTGATGCCATTTGGTCTCACTAATGCACCTGCCACCTTCCAGTCATGCATGAACCATCTCTTCAACAAACAGTTGAGGAAGTTCGTGCTAGTTTTCTTTGATGATATCTTGATCTACAACAGGACATGGGAGGATCATTTGAGGCATTTAGATGAGGTACTTGGCATTATGGAGATTCAGTCTCTATTTGCTAAGATGTCCAAATGTGAGTTTGGACTTACTGAGATACTGTATCTGGGACATGTCATTGGGGCCAATGGGGTCAAGGTCCATCAGGAGAAGATACAGGCTATGCAGGATTGGCCTTCACCTAGGAACATATCAGAGTTGCGGGGATTCCTAGGGCTATGCGGATATTATCGAGAGATTTGTGAGGGTTATTCAGATATTGCTACACCTTTGACAGATCTCACAAGGAAGGGCACATTTAGATGGACAGATGAGGCACAGATAGTATTTGATGAGCTCAAGATGGTGATGAGCACATGTCCAGTCCTTGCTCTTGGACTTCTCTAAGCCATTCATCTTAGAGTGTGATGCCTCGGGCTCAGGTATTGGTGCAGTTTTGATGCAGGACCGTCATCCCATTGCCTATGAGAGTAGGAAGTTGAGGGAGAATGAGAGGTTGTATTCCACCTATGACAAGGAGATGCTCGCCATCATGCATGCATTGGCAAAGTTCAGACAATATTTGGTGGGAGGGAAGTTCGTAGTGAGGACCGACCATAATAGCTTGAGGTACTTCTTGGAGCAGAAGGAACTCAATGAGAGGCAACAAAAATGGGTCAGCAGGATCCAGGCCTATGATTTTGACATCGAGTATGTCAAAGGGAAGAAGAATGTTGTGGCTGATGCACTATCGAGGAGACCCCATGTTGCTGTCCTATATTCTATGAGTGAGATTTCTGCAGATTGGAAGTCTCAATTGCTGGTCGAGTATTCAAAGAACACCTTAGCATGTGAGATCATGGATGGAAAAATTCAGGATGGGCGCTACCAGGTAATTTCTGATTTGATTTATTATAAGGGTAGGATTTATTTGGTACCTGAATCTAAGCTTAAGGGAAGATTCTACATGCACTCCATGATGCACCATTAGCAGGACATCCAGGTTATTTCAAGACATACAGGCAGGTTAGAGAGAGATTCTCTTGGAAGGGTCTCAAGGAGGATGTTCTACAGTATATTCGAGAGTGTATGACTTGTCAGCAAAACAAGTCAGAGCATACTTTCCCTGCAGGCTTATTATAGCCCTTACCTATTCCAGAGCAGAGGTGGGAGAGTATATCGATGGATTTCATTATAGGACTACCAGTTGTGTAGGGATATGATCGCATTTATGCGATAGTTGTAAGTTGACTAAGTATGGGCACTTCTTCGCCATCCCCACGAGTTTTAAGGCACCACAGGTGGCTGATTTGTTCTTTAGAGAGGTATTCAGGTTATATGGGCTTCAGAAGAATATTGTTAGTGATAGGGACAATAGGTTTATGAGCACATTCTAGCGAGGAACTCTTCGGGTTGGCGAGGCTTGAGTTGACTCAAGCACTAGCTATCATCGTAGAAATAGATGGGTAGACGGAGATTGTGAATAAGTGGATTGAGGGTACTTGTGCAACTATGTTTTGAGGCAGCAGAGAGCATGGGTCACGAAGCTTTATTTGTGCAAGTATTGTTACAATACTACATACCACATGTCCATTGGGATGAACCCTTTTCGAGCTTTGTATGGTTATGACGTGAGGTCATTCGTGGATATGGCATTTGGAGATAGTAGAGCTCTAAGGCTCGAGAGTGTTCTACGGGACAGCGGGATATCCTTAAAACCCTTAAGGACAATATGCAACATGCCCAAAATCAGTAGAAGGCATATGCGAGGCAGGGAACAAGATTGAGTGATCATTTGAGGTGGGGGATATGGTCTTTCTATGACTCCAGCCTTATAGACAAAGTACCCTTAAAAAGAGTGGAGTGGAGAAGCTTAAGCCTCACTTCTATGGTCCATACAGGGTAGTGAGGAGAGTTGGATAGGTAGCTTATGAGTTGGAGTTACCTTCTGAAAGTAAGATACACAATGTTTTTCATGTATCTTGCTTAAAGAAGGCATTGGGACAGCATGTGACCTCTTTAGTAGAGTTACCCCCCTTGGATGATGAGGGAAGACTGGATTTGGTTCCTGAGGACTTACGGATTGGAGGAGAAAATATTGCGGAACAAGGTGATACGGGAGTACTTGGTTCATTGGAAAGATTTTCCCTTGGAGGATGCCACTTGGGAGGGTGAGTCTATTCTTTAGCACCTGCGTTACTACGAGTTGCTTGGGCAAGCAACTCAGAGGGAGGAGGGCTGTAATATCCCCTCTACTTGCATAAGCACTGGTGAAGACCTTTGGTCCTTTATGTCTACTGACAATGCCAAAGGGAAGTTTTAGGGTGACTTATCTTTATTATTTTATTATAGTATGCTATTGTTTCAAAAAATAATAATATCATGAAAAAGCACATATAATAAATAATAAAGTTTAATGATGAATTAAAATGTCAAAAATACAATTAAAAAAATTGTATTAGAAAAAGAAAGTCGACTAACCTTAGGGAGTCATTTTTTTGGAAAATGTGCCAATTAGCTCAAAAGGGAAAATGCGACCAGCATAGGGAATGAAACAATTTGATTGGCTGATTTAAGGGTGGTGGTTGGCTGATCTCCCTTTAAATAAACAAGTTGACTTGTAGAGGGCTTCGATTTTTATTATCATCTTTTGCATTCTAAGAGCTACGAGATTTTATCAAAAATTCCAAGGCGAAAACCCCTTGGGAGATTGAGAGGATTTCACTCGGAGGAGATTGAAATTCCTTGTGTTATTCATCAGATTTCTAGAGTTGATTTAGCCATGTGTGTAAAGAGATTTGAAGGTGTTTTCGGTGATTTGACCAGCGGTTAGGTCGGTCCATTATAAGCGAGTTTTGGCAGCGAATTCGAGAGGTATTTTTATCAAGATATTTGTCAAATGTTTGTCATCAGTGTAAACTGATCGCTGTACTTTTTATCATTTATGAGGTGTATTTTGAAGATTTTTTTAATCTGAATTATATGAGACTTCAGATCTGATTTTCTAGGCTATTTCGGTTTGTAATAAGTTTAGTTTTTGTGTAATTCAGCCCTCAAAAAAATCTGGGTAGTCATTAGAAATCAGAAGTAGTTTTATTGGGCGTGTTTTACATTTATGTTTCTCTTTAACCCTAGTCGCACTTTCCGGATATGCACTAGGAACTTGACATAAAATACACATAAATCTGTATTTGTTGTTTTTGATTAATAAAAATCATTATAGTGTAAGGGATCCATCAAGGATCTTTCGAGAATAAGATAATTGCATAACTTGAATAATATTTGAATAAGCGAGTGTACTTATTCTTGATAGGTAGTAGGAGCTTAAAGTACTCATATTTGATGTTAGCTTCTAATTCATTCCAGTCATTGAGCCCCTTCTTCACCTTTGTGGGAATATCTCCAAGAACTGGATCCATTTCTTCCAGGGTCATATTCTTTCCCTTGTGCTTCAATTCCCGTCTTGCATTTGCTATCCTTGAAACCATGCCATCCATTATGTCCATTTATTATGTTATCAACTTCCATAACTCCTTTATTCTATCATCACAAGGTTCCCTGGCTACCTTAAGCACTGCCTTATGTTTCTCTACTAATAACTCAAGCCTCTCCTCCTGTCCTGTTGTCACTCTTTCAAAATTTCCCTTCTTTCTCAAGATAAATTTTCAAAATTTTGAAGAGGTGTCCTTTGGAAGTGTTTAAGTGAAGGGAGAAATTCAAAAATTAGAAAAATCAAGTCCTTGGAGTCATTTTTAACTATTTATGGCTAGGTTGGACATTTTCATCCCACATGTCCCAAGTACAATTGGGCTTCCCATTCGCCAATTCACTACTTTACCCACTTTGCTTACCCATCCACTAAATTGGATCGTGCATCCCACATGTCCCAAATAAATTTGGGCCTCCCATTCGTTGATTCTCTTCTTTACCCACACTATTTACCAATTGGCTAAATCAGCTCCATGTGTCCCGCATGTCCCATGGATCGTTTGTGCTCTCCAAACCCGCTTTTTTCGCATTCATCTTGGATTGGGTATTTCGACTCCACGCATTCCTCATGTCCCCAAGTCCCATGGACTATCTGGGCCAAGTTTTTCCATCTTTCCCACATATCACCTTTATTTGAATCGGCATAAGGTTAGTTGTTGCACATTCATTTTCTCTCTCCTTCATTCAAATTCATGGCTATTTAAAGGAGTGTAACTATTCTTTCTTTCTCACACTTGCTTGCTCATTTTCTCTTGCTCACATTCTTGCAAAGTAGCCATTTCCCGTATCTGTGCCTTTGTTTTATCTTGCAGGGATTGTTGAACATTCAGTTAAAGGTTGTTTCTCTTCCTATCCCTGTCACAATGAAGATTCAATACAAAGGGCACGAGCATCTCTCCTCATTATAAACTTCCATGCTTGATATCGGGGATAGTGAAGCTCAACACCTTGACCTTGATGACTTTTGTAGTAGGCTAGGATGTGATATCCCTACTCCCATTTCCCAATTGATCAAATACTGTGGAATTGCATTTACAGGGGGTTTCCCTATCTGCATGTACCTAGTGCGTTGATATCGTGCTGCTTTGTGGAGCTTGTTTTGATCCATAGTCCGAGGAGATTGTTAAAGTTCATAGTGAAGTGGTTGCACAAATGGATTTCGATGCTATCTATGCTACCCTACATATCCAAGTGGTGGAAGATGCTAATACCCTCACTCTCGCTCAAGCACGAGACACTATTTGATCATGACAAGTGAGAAATATAAGACCAAGCTAGCTAAACAATGGCTAAAGAAACCTAAGAAAGGAGCATCCCAAATTTCTAAGTCATTGTTTAGGGTTGATTTTAAGGAAGAACTTTCAAACATCATCACTCTTCTAGATAGGATCATGGGAATGCCCTCTATAAATGAATTTCATTTTAGATGTTTCCTTATATAAATATCATTTATGAAGGAAGAATAATTTGAATTAGAGGCAAGATAATCTATGAAAATCTAACAAAGTAGCTAGTTAATGTTCGAGAGAATAAAGAATTCTACATGTCCTCCTATCTCATGTACACTATTGCAACATCCAGGGAATGGCTTGGTTTCTCTTACATCGAAGATAAGAAAGATGATCCTATATATGAGCATTGTCCTCAATTAACTCTCAAAGTTAGCAATCATCACTTCAGGAGAGTCAATGATGCTTTCACCATGTACATTGTGAGGCTTTTGGAAGGAAATAATGCTTGAAGATTTTATGAGGAAGCAAAGACCTTGATCTCTAAATATGGGAGTTTCTTCACTCAATTCAGAAAGTTTTCATATATCAAGTAGCTGGTTTTTAAGGTCCTCATCTAAAGCTTCCTATGTTTTGTAATGAAAAAATGGCCCTGGTTGAGATTTGTAGGTAGTTAGACAAACTTCACCAGACTTGTAAAGATAAAAATATTGTTGGAATCTTTTTCCCTATCACCTTGGGAGATTATACATACGGGAAAACCCTCGATGTTCAAAAAAATTGATAGAACCATTTCTCCTCTTACCCTTCATCACTTCAAGCACAGGACTTGCTTTGATATCAAGGATATATTGCTAATAATCTCATATTAGGTTTCAATCACCTTTCTAACATTTAATATTATTGGGCGATTGTGTAGATGACTTTCGAGGCCGGGAGAAGGTACTTAGGCAGATTTTCTCTTGATGAATCATAGTTTTAAATCTCTACAAAGTACCTAATAAGCTTTAGGATGATGATGAAGACCTCTAATCCATTGAATATGAGATTTCCATCAAACAAACTCCTATTGAAACCATTGATTGGTTTGTAAGAGAAGCGAGGATGATTTGAAAGAAGTGATCAACCTGGTTTTTGTGAGAACTAAGCTCTGGTTTGATAAGAAGATGCAAAACTTTAGGATGAATAGAGCTAGGTATTCTTCACAAGAAACTTCCTCTCCTAGGAAATAAGAACACTGTACTCAATGTTGAGGTTCCCTTATGATCCACTCCTTCTTCTTCAACAAAGGTAGACATAAAGAAAGGAAAATTTTTCAAGCAAGAAGCTGATTGTAGAAGAAAAGGAGGAATTTCCTTTGGAGCAACCACGAGGCTCCCATAGAAGTCGAGAAGATGTTGTTTTGAGTGAGGATAACAGTGAAGAATTGAAAGAAGAGGAAGAAGCCCCTGTCAACAACTTTGCTAAGATGGAAATGTCTGAATCTCTTGGTTTGGTGGACCCTTCTTCTAAGGATATTCCTAAAGATATGCCAACCTCTCCATTAGAAACATCTGTGGTGCAAACATTGAGTGTAATGAGTACACTTGCACTCAGACCCATTTCTCCTTCTACCTCTTCCTCCTCCTTTGCTTGGGTTCAACCTTTCGTTGATAGCAAGAAAAGGAATTCCACTTCTCAAATTGTGGTTCCCAAGTTTGATGTTGTGGCAGCATTGCTCGGTACTACTCCTCCTCCTCAAGCAAAGAAATAAAAAATTACCTCAAGGTTGGTGTTAGATGCTAAGGGTCAACAATTCATGGAGTTGCAAAGCCTAAGGTATACAAAGAAGAGAAATAAATTTTAATTTCTGACTTAGAACTCACAAGGATTCCACTTAGAGAGTCAACACTTGAAATTGAAGTTCATAACCTCAAAGAAACTATGAATAGAGTTATTGAACGTGTTGAGAAAAGGTAAACAAACTATGGAGCGATTGGAGGAACATAGCCAAGTTCTTTAAAATTTTATCAAATCCTTGTTGGCAAAGGATAAGGTCTTGGATCAACTCCACTAACCACTCTTCCACCTCCCATAGTTCTCAGCCAAAGGATGAATTTTAGACCATCAAATATATGCATAAGTCGCACGCCACCTATGGAGAGGCCATTAAATCACTAGTTGATGATATGATAGTGGTAGGATTAAAATTCATTGAGGAGGCCTTCAAGTCATATGAGAAGGTGTCCAAATTGTAGCTGAAATTAACCACAACACTTAGTGGCTTGAAGAAAGAGATGAAGCTATGGTATGAAGGCATCAGTGATCTTCGTTTGATGAGAAGAACATATGATAAAATCTTGTTGGCAAGAAAAGTATTCGATGAGGCCAAGAACAATCTCTCAAGATCTTGGGTTTTTAGTGTTGAGTGGAAGATCAAAGTTTTGGAAGAAACATTAGGAGAACTGAAAAATATGTGGCAAAAAGGAGAATCTTTCAAGGCTTGTGTTCTAGATGCCTTCTAAGATATTCATTGTCAAATCTAGAATGAAGCCTCAGGTGATCACTTTTCCTTGTAGGAAATCAAGGCTCAATTTAGTACCTTCATCAAGGAAGATCTCTTCAAGGAGGAGTCAATGTCTAAAGAGAAGATGAAGGAGGTATGCTCCCTTCAATCAGCTATCACCGAGGAAAACAAGGAGTTTCTTGAGAACACAGAGTTTGAGAAGGATATGGAAAAATGCCTTGGTATATGGATTCATGCCACTGCTAACACCACCATCCCAAAGTGCATGGAGATAGCTGAAGCATTGAAAAGATTTAGACATTGGATTCTTAAGATAGTTGGCACTTCTAATCCTCCTTTAGATGCTTCTACCTTTGAATCCTAAAGTACCTCCCTAATTTAAGGTTGTAAGCCCATGATGTAATATTTGGCTAAATACCATTCTATTAATGTATTTCTTAAGTAGTCTTTAATCTTCTAGATTAAAAGAAGTTAAAACCAAATGTAACTATTTTATAATCTATTTAATGGTCTCTCCACACCATTGTTTAGGGGAGGTAGGAATTTGATACTCTTGAAATGTAAATTGAGTTGAAACTAATCAATACAAAATAATTTTCTTATCTCTAATCCTCATCCGCTATCCTTTCTTTCTTGTCTGAAATTTGTGAATCATCAATCTTTCATGTTAAGAAACTTTGTGTTCTTATGATATGATTTCTAGAACTTTATGTCTGTGGAATTATATTTGATATTACAAATGTGAATGATTATATATATCTCTTATCAATTTTGTGTAAGGTTATATTCTACTATGTATATTACTTGAAAGTATTTTTATATTATTCCCTTTCAGTTTCTTTGTTCTTCTATTCTTGTGTATTGATAATCTATATTGGTATGGAACATTTTAAAGTATCAAAGTCTCGTCGATAAAAAAAGATGTATATTTTTAGATAGGACTTGTTGCTCACTTTCAATAAGGGAACCTCTCCCATAAAGAGGAGGGATTTGTTGCCTCATTGTTGATCACTAAAAATTGCTAATTTAAAAACCAACAAGTTTTTGGCGAGTTCACTTGGGATTTTGTGTTTCAACGTATCCCTTTTTGAATAACTTCAATACTAGTTTGCAAACTGGTGGATCAAAGATATACACGTGGTCAGAAAGCCCTCGGTGTTGAAGATTCCCATTTTCAAACTCTGGAACATCAGGGCTTCTCTCTTTCTTTGGAAAGAAATAATAGAAGAACTCGGTCTACAAGCACACCTCCTACTAAAGACAAAGTTTCTAAGAACAACAACCCTCAAGATTAAACCAGCCCTAGTCTCTTGTGCTCTATTACTTGCAAGAGTTACAGTTCCCCTTCAGTCAATATTTCCAAGGATGGCAGCACCATTGCCTTGGGGACAATGTGTTGGACCTCTTGCTCTTCCTCAACCATTACATGAATTACCCAGAGGTAATAGAAAAAGTTTTCCTAAATTTCGAGGTGATGGAAAAGTACACCTAGATGAACATATTGCAGCTTTCATTGTAGCATGTGGGATCCTTGGGGTTGAACATGAGGATGTTTCTATCAGGATCTTCATAGAAACATTGTAGGATAATGCCATTGACTAGTTTTATCACCTTCCAGTTGGTTCAATTACTATTTGGACTACCATGACAACTCAATTTGAGAAACATTTTAAACCTGTTGAAGATGTGCATGCCCTCTTGGCCCAAATTTCTCATATCAAAAAGGAGCCATATGAACCCATGAGGGATTTTGTGGCTAAATTTAACAAGTTGATTCATAAAATCCCACAAACCACTCATCCTGTAGATCAAATACAAAAGTGTTTTTTTCTCAATGCTCAGTTGCCTAAAGCAAGTTATGCACTAAGGATAATCTTCCAACTCTAAATGATGATCACTTTGATTGGATATCAATGTTGAGGATGACCTAATCATGTCTGGTAAATTAAAAAAAGAACCCTCCAAACCTAAAGAATCTTATTCTTCCCCATTGGGAGCCAATTCTAATCAATTAGTGCGAGAAGTTGATAAATGACCTGATTGCTTTATCAAGAAACATTTGGCTCATCATGCTCCTTACCAAGATATTTCAAGGAAGAATTTTCATCCTAGGAATTGTTTGCCATCTTCTCGGCATAAGTTGTCTATTGAAGGACCACCCATAAGGGTTCCGGTCAATGCTGACCTATGAAGTTCAAGAAAGCTGATGATGAGGAGGATAATGAAGACTATGATCAACTTTGAAGAAGAGGTTGATGAAGTGTAGGAAGAGCTTGGTGACTACCAAGCCAATTTCCTCCTTGCTTTGAAGGTGTGGATGATGAAGATGAATAGAATGAAGTGGTGGATGATATCAATAGTGAGTCATATGTTGTTATGACTCGGGAGAAAATGAACAGGAAGGAAAGAGTGGTACAACTCTCTAAAAAATCTAAGGAAGTCCCTGTAACTATTTCGGTAGATTTGCAATGAGAGGAGCATTATTCCCACTACTTCCACGTAAAAGGTGATTAATGCTAGTTCTTCTCCTTCCACCCCACTTCAAAACTTCTTGTCCTACAAATCCTAAACTAGATAAGTCCAAAGTTTCCCTCATTCCTAGTAATGATGCCTCATTCACCTCTAGATATTTTGATATCATTAACCACATTAAGAGGACAAAGATTCAAATCTCGGATGTGGAATTTTACCAAACTCACCCAAATACTTGTGCAAGGTGGTGAAATTTGTCAATTCCAAATCAAGAAATTCAACAAATATTACTAAATTTCTATTACCCACTCCCTCCCCCTCATATGAGCAAAGTCTTGTGGCTTCAGTCTCCTCATCTAATGAGAAAATTGAACCATTCGATGTGATGCTTCTCATAACTGGCCACAAACTCAATAATTGTGTTATTGACTCAGGAGCATCAAATAATGTAATTCCTACAAAAGTATCTCATGCCTTAGGCCTGGATCTAACACGTAATTTTGGTTCCTGCTATTCCATGGAGAGTAAGGAAGTACCATTGATAAGAAGAATCAAAGATGCACAAGTAGCTTTCGCTACTTTTCCAGAGAAAAGGGTTAAAGCCACTATTTTAGTGGCTGATATTCCTCTATCATATGGTATGTTACTAAGTAGAAATTTTTGTAGAGAAGTGTGAGGTGAAATTTAAATGGAGTGGTCACACGCTCTCATCCTATTCAATGGAGAAATGAAAAACTTCTACCAAAAGGTAGGCGAGTACATTGTCAAAAGGTGACGACCCAAAAGCACAAATACTTTATAAATATATAGGGCATGGTTACTTTATATGATAATGTCGAGAGAATGGGGAAAATTCAGAAGGGAGTGATTCACAATCCTAATGGTGTTTGGACTTTGGAGTTTGATGTTCTTGACTGGTTAGTTCACGGAGAAGGTGTAGTGTTAATGTTTCGAAGGAAGATTCATCCTTTTTCATATAAAAATTAGTTTTAAAATACAAACAACACGGAATTTGAATATTAGGCTCTCCTTCTTTGATTGAACATAGCAACTTGAGAGATAGGAGTGAAGAATATTTGTGATCATGGTGATGCGAGTTGATTGTGAAGTAGGAAAGGAATCTTTATCAAGTTAAGAATAAAAAAATGAAACATTATATAAATCTTGTCTAGGATTCCATTGAGTTTCTTGGCGCTTTCTCAATTGAGGATGTACCGAGAAAAGAACACTAGGGCTGATTTTCCGGATGTTTAGGGATCTTTATTGATTCCTCACCCAAATTTCTCTTAGGATAAATTTACCATTGAAATGATTCATAGGCCTAGTGTGTCGAGATAATGCAAACAAGCTGGAAAGTTTTCAATGATGATCAACACTTAATCTCTTTCCTAAAGCTTAAGGATAAATTTAATCAATTATATTTTGAAGGAAGTGAGACTCTTCCTAAAGATTATGTGCCTCCCAATGGAGATTATATCAAGGAAGAAATGGTTCAAGATGTTTGTATCATGGTGAGGGTAATGTGATCAAAGAATACTTGTCTAAAATCACATGAGGAGTCCATGTAGGATAGAAGGCCAAAATCAAAGGCACAGAAGGATAGGAAGGACCCGCGCGGAAGGAAAGTTTAGATTTTAGGACTTAGCCAATTTTGAGCATAAGGATATATTTTTGGAAGATGGCGTGCGGACCACATCAATGATGCAGAGACACATGTGCCATACATTGTCTATATTTGGAGAAGTGGTTCAAAGTGTCTATGCATGGAGACAAGCTAAGAATAGAATTGACACTTCAGTTAACTGCAAGAGGACTATAGATAGTGCACTTGCATGTGTGGCTATGATTGTAAAATGGCATATGACTAACGATAGCATGCGACTTATTTTGGAATAGTTAAGTGATGAAGGGCAAGTCTAGAAATTTCCTCTCTTGTGCCTCAGTCATAATATTTTGCTTTTCAGGCACTCAAAACCTTCTAGAAATGACACCATTGGATAGAGCTCTTTCTCAGCTTTCCAGAAAGGTAAAGTTTTCCTCCTAACTCCATGTATTTTTGAAGTTATGGCTCGGCGGAGTTTTTTGGAAAAAATTTCCCTGAAAGGCCTGGCCAATGAGATGCCGCCACGTGGCACCTAGAGTGGTGGAGTGCGGGGAAATTTTGGAAAATTTTCCAAATGACCAAAAAGGTAAAAATTCAAAAAAAATTTCCCACTGACCCGATTTGGCCCTGTTTTGCCCTAAAACTTCAAATCGCCATATCTTTCGATCCAGAGCTCGGTTTTCACGTTCTTTATATCAATGGAAAGCTGGTAAAATTCTCTACAAGATTCTAGGGTCATTTTTGCATTTTGGTGGAGTTTGGAGAGAGAAAATCAAAAAACACCTCTGGCACGTGGTCATGGATAGAAATGACGTTTCAACCACCGTTTTTAATGAAGAATGGCTCGCATTCTCTCCCAGCATGGTTAAAAATGTCAGGGAATGGGTCTGTCAGGGCACCCATGCTGTTTTGATGGAATTTTGGTCAATGGTTGAACCCCTTGCATGTTTTCCCATGTTTCTCTCTCCTGGGGTCGTGGTTTGCACTGTAAAAGCCAGAATGAGTTCATTTTGCAAAGGAGAGACACTTTTTCAGCTCTGTAACTTCCTTTTCTTCCTCCTTGGAAGAATTTGTGAAGAAATTTTACCTTTCCATGTAATGCAGCACCTTTTCTTGCCTCGGATGTTTGTAATGTCTTTGTATTGGATCTGAGATGTTGATATATGTTCTGTGATTAAAATCCCTCAATCCTTTCATATATCTATCATTGCTTTCTTGATCTTTCATTACATTTTGAGCATTTGTGCATGTTTTGTGTTGTGTTTCCTTGTGGATTGTGTATTTCATGTAGCATCAGGTGTCTACAACTCCTTTGGTGCATCACCTATTAGCATTAGTTCTTTCTTTTTGCATTCTCTATCTCTGTCTCCTTGGAATTTAGAGTAGATTTAGGAGTTTAAACCTCTGCAATTGTGCAAGTGAAATAGCTGATCAGAGGAGTTGAGGAACCAGCCTCTAATCTGGAGATTCCTCTTCCATTTTGCAAGTCCCACACTTGGGAAGAGGATTCAATGTTGTGCAATCACACTGGATGCTAGTATGATCAAACTAGAAATCTGATCAACATCCAAGGGGTCTTGCTGATTTGCAACAATAATTTTGGCATGCCGGTGGGACCTTAGAGGTCTTCCACTTTATCTTTGATAGGTTGGTGTGTTCCTGTTAAAGATTCAGCCTTTTGGAGGCACTTTCAAAAGCACATCTGGCGACTCCATCTGGTAAACAACTCATTCTCTAAGTTGCAGACATTTTCCATTCATTTCCATCCATTCTTCTTTCCATCATTTTCATTCTTTTCCATTCCATGAAGTTGTGCAATCATGACTTCATTTCCATCATGGAATTCACATTTACAACAGTAGTATATCACACCTCAACATGTTTTACAAATCCTCCAAATCAGCATTTTGATCAAATTCAAAATCAGCATGTCTACCCATATGAGCAGCGGTGCAAAGTCAGTTTGGATATGAAGCATGTCAAGCACAAGGGTATCTTTGGTTGTGAGGGCGAGTCAAGAAGAAAATGCAGATCTCTTTGGAACAAATCCAAAAGATGGAGGTAAACATGGTGCAATCAGGGCTCAAGCACAAATGAAAGCATTTAGAATCGGTTGTAGAGCACCTTGTCCATGGGTGGGACCTTTTCCAAGGCATTACTGACCCTCGAGAAGCTAGACTTCATGATTACAACACTACCATTGCTTGCAAAGTGGTGAAGGAATAAAGGTGTATGAGAGGAGTATTGACAACCTTGTCAACAGGTAAGCACACCATCTCATGCCTTTTCTCTCCCTCTTTCCCAATCTGTTTTATCTCAGCAGTGTCAAGTTTTAAACTCTCCATCTGTTGTCCCAAGTGTTGAATCCATTTCTCCATTCCCTAGTCTTCCACCCCATCTCAATTCTTTGTCCTTTTCCCTTCCAAACAGCCATTCCCTCCAAAGAAACAAGAGTTCCTACCTCCTCCACCACCACAAAAAATTGCAAAATCAATTGAGTTACAATCCACTTCTCCTCTTGCATTCCCAAATCCATGTTGGGAGGATAAAAATCAGAATGCCAATCAAGGAAAAAATATAGAAAGAAGAGCCAAACAAGGATGAAGAAATTCAAAGTCTGAAGAGTTGGGCTCTTAAATTGGGATTACAAAAATCCCCTTGATGGTGAAACCAATAGAGGATGTTGAAGTTGGAGAACAAGTGGAAAACAAGGCTGATTTTATAACAGCAGTGAAGCGAGAAAAACAGCAGTTTGTTGGTGATGAGTTGGGTGTCCATGTTGGCACTTTGCCCAAAGAAAATGCTGATCCAGTTTGCACTGCAAAATCAGCCATCGAGAAGGAAGGAAAACCATCTCAAAACCCCATCTTTGAGGAGCAAATGGATGAGGTCAAGTCAGTTTTTACAATAGTAGAAGAAGGAAGCATTATTGATACATTTTTGCTTTCATTTGAAGGGGCTGATTTGATTGATGAAGCCATTATGGAGGTGAACAAAACAGGTCCAAATTGTGAGCAAAAGGCACAAGAAATTTCATGCTTCTCTCCCACTTCATCTCTCCAACAATCTGATTTTTGGGATGAGTTTGGATTGACAAGTTTCATGTTTGAAAATGAAGTTATACAGGGTGAAGAAAATGCAGATTTGGAGGCCACCATACAAGAGGAGAGACTTTCTTTTGCAGCAAGACATTGAGAGTTTGATTTTGCCATCGAGACTTAGAAGAATGTTTAGATGAAGAGCTAGCTGAAATTACCATGTTTCCTTCTTCACCATTCGTTCTCAACAACAAGAACTTGCTGCCATGGACAAAAGAGTTCAAGGACAATAGCCTACGATTTTGACATGCCTCTTGAATCAAAGCTGGAAGAATTTGATCTTCCAAAAGCTCTGATGGAGGAGCTCCAAAGCCAACAATGTATTGCAGTAGGTAACAACAATGCAAAAGCAACTTCATTGGATGTTGCAATCAATAACGAGGAGTTGCACACTATAGAAGAGTTCCATGTTGCCATGAAGGAAGAGAAAGGGTAGAAAAGTCCTACCATTGCTTCCACATCACCCACCCAAGAAGGTCTACAAGAAGACTCCATTTTTGGAGTTGAAAATCAGAGCTATGGGCATATCAAACGGATCATACCTTGCCCAATAAGGTATTTGACTTCATTGGAGTCAAAGGAGAAGTCACTGACCAGTCATGCTTGCTTCTAAGCATGAGGGTGAGCTCTGAAAGTACCAAGGATCATTTGTCATACCTCTTGATCAAATGCGAGCAACTAAAAGAGGTATTGGATTTGTTTTCGAGTTGACACCTTGATGATTTGGGTAGAAGACCACTTCTTGTTGATTTTCCACTCATCGATCAGCCATGTTTAGTGCAAATCGAGTTGCATGGTTTGACTTTTGAGAAAGGAAGCTATTTCTCCCACCAGATTTGCGGGGTTTGTTTAGCCCACTTTTGCTTCGAGTTAGAGTAGGATAGGTAGTTTTCTTTCGAGTAAAATAAGTGCTTGTGCACACTCTGCATGTTCCATTTTGGAGCATGTATGACCTTTAGTTTTGTACATAGTTTTTGTGGTGCTTGGTTTTGCTCTTGCAGTCCATTTTAGTGGGTTTCCAAGTGGCTCGAGAGAGGAGGTTTTCAAAGTTTAGATCAGTTTGTAGGCTCTGACTCATGACTCCATGCCCGATGGATGCTTGAGCAGCTGGTAACTTCATCCAGGCGAGATGACCCCTACGAGTCGCCAAAATTGTTATCAAAATGTGCCCCCCTGCTCATTTTTGTGGCTAACTCCTCTCATTTTCCTCTCTTGTGCCTCAGTCATAATATTTTTCTTTTAGGCACTCAAAACCTTTGGAAATGACACCATTGGATAGAGCTCTTTCTCGGCTTTCCGAGAAAGGTAAAGTTTTCCTCCTAACTCCATGTATTTTTGAAGTTATGGCTCGGCGGAGTTTTTGGAAAAAATTTTCCCCTGAAAGGCCATGCCACGGCCAATGAGATGCTTTGCCACGTGGCACCTAGAGTGGTGGAGAGCGTGGGAAATTTTGGAAAATTTTCCAAATGACCAAAAAGGTGCAAAAATTCAAAATTTTTGCCCGACCCGATTTGGCCCTGTTTTGCCCTAAAACTTCAAATCGCCATATCTTTCGATCCAGAGCTCGGTTTTTCACGTTCTTTATATCAATGGAAAGCTGGTGAAATTATCTACAAGATTCTGGGGTCATTTTTGCATTTTGGTGGAGTTTGGAGAGAGAAAATCAAGAAACACCTCTGGCACGTGGTCATGGACAGAAATGACGTTTCAACCACCGTTTTTAATGAAGAATGGCTCGCATTCTCTCCCAGCATGGTTAAAAATGTCAGGGAATGGGTCTGTCAGGGTGCCCATGCTATTTTGATGGAATTTTGGTCAATGGTTGAACCCCTTGCATGTTTTCCCATGTTTCTCTCTCCTGGGGTCGTGGTTTGCACTGTAAAAGCCAGAATGAGTTCATTTTGCAAAGGGGAGACACTTTTTCAGCTCTGCAACTTCCTTTTTCTTCCTCCTTGGCAGAATTTGTGAAGAAATTTTACCTTTCCATGTAATGCAGCACCTTTTCTTGCCTCGGATCTTTGTAATGTCTTGTATTGGATGCGAGATGTTGATATATGTTACGTGATTAAAATCCCTCAATCCTTTCATATATCTATCATTGCTTTCTTGATCTTTCATTACATTTTGAGCATTTGTGCATGTTTTGTGTTGTGTTTCCTTGTGGATTGTGTATTTATTTCATGCAGCATCAGTGTCTACTGACTCCTTTGGTGCATCACCTATTAGCATTAGTTCTTTCTTTTTGCATTCTCTATCTCTGTCTCCTTGGAATTTAGAGTAGATTTAGGAGTTTAAACCTCTGCAATTGTGCAAGTGAAATAGATGATCGGAGGAGTTGAGGAACCAGACCTCTAATTGGAGATTCCTCTTCCATTTGCTATCTTTCTGGTAGAATTTATATGAGTGGCTTACTACTTATGCATCCTAGTAGGAATTGGAGGTATCACACACTTTATCACGGACACATGAAGAATTTTAGGCCCTCAAGTATGATGCTGATCTGATCTAGACTCACGTGGTGGATATGTGGTTTGTGGTGTTCTAAATAGTTATATTATGGAATATTCAATTTTGACATACTCTTTCCTAGAGGTAGCTGAATTCAAGTTTTATGGTATCCAAGAGGAACATATTTGCACGGTATTCCACTAGTAATCAAGATCTTAATGGTAACTTTGAACTTGGAGAGTAAACCGATGGCTAACTAAACTTCACCATGTACGAAGGTAGGTACAGGTTTGGTTTATGGAAAGACCTAGTGTAGAAAAACAGAGAGAGGAAAGGAGGCTTAAGTATAATGAGGCACGCGAGAGGGAGATAGAGAAGCAACATTTCATTGTAGAGAGTATGGCATGGAGGAGAGAGATGGATCATGAAGGATTTATAGCTCACGTAGAAGACGTGGAGCTAGAGCATCAAGAACTCCCCCATCTTGGAAAGCATGATAGAGATCCCTTCTTGGCCTCACATGGAAGTGTGCCATACAGAGACTACTTGGGCCAGCATAGGCGCATCTTAATCCACTGGTGACCTAGCCTTTGCGCACTGGTTTTTCAGTATCTAGTATGACAAGTAACAACAAACTAACTTGGGAAGTAGAAAAGCAGGAGTAAGTTAGGGATCAAGTACATCAATGGTAGGATAGATGGATTCAATGTCATTTGGAGGAGCATTCTTAGGTGCATCATCCACATAGAATGTGAGCATGCAGAATGTTGGATTCACCTTTGGAAGTGGAACTACCTCACAGACTGTAGGGGTACAATATAGTACTACTATCAGAGCACAGGGGAGTACATCTACAGGTCCTATTCCAACTACAGGTGGTGGATCAGGAGGTATAGGTGGTTCTAGTTCTGGTGGATCTAGTGGTTCTGGAGGTAGAGGGAACATAGGAGGTTCGGATCAGGTGGTCAAGGTCCACAACAACCACAAAATATCTATATGGAGATGTCTCTTTGTCTCCTGAGAGTATAGAGGTATAGAGGATGTTTCCGAACATGTGCATATGTGTGAAATCTTGTGGCATGCTAAAGGGATTACAACTGCTGAGTGAAAGGCAAGTCAATTCACCACTACATTATAGGGGCACACACACAGCTGGTATAGGAAGTTTGACCCTGATCAAACTTGTGTGGATTATGTAGCATTGAGGATGATTTCTTAAAAGAGTTCCATATCCCGAGTTTGAGAAAAGAGTATAAGTGTGCTCAAAGATATCAAGAAAGGCACTACTGAGAGTGTACGTGAGTATGATGCTCATTTTAAAACACTTCTATCTAAGTTGTCTTATGATATTCATGCTAGCCAACATGCACAATGGTTCGTTGGAGGATTGATTACACCTTTTAGAAGGGTGTTGTCACATAAGACATACATGGATCCATGTGAAGCACTAGAAGTAACTTTACATGCTGAGGTAGTTGGGAGCATTGACACTAGCGTTAGTCCATTTCTAGAGGCACAAATTATAGCTATGGAAAAGTAGTTAGAGAAGCTATCAACAAATTCAGCCCATGAAATGTGCTCAGAATTTGGTGTATAGATTGTGAAGTGGAAGGTCACACCAAGGATAGTTTCCCTCACAGATCTATATGCTCATTACTATTGGAATGTGAGATTTTCCATTTGAATCATGATGCGAGTCACTGTCCTTTGTTACAACATGTGATAAGGAAGAATGTATCTTGCTTTTGCAAGATTTGTAGGTCCACATGACCCATGATACTGAGGATTTTTGGTTGATTGGTCAGATCCAGGATGCTATAGACATTGGAATATGACAAACAAGTATAACAAGATAATTCTAAGGGTAAGAATGAGCACCAGGATCGGGATCATAATCAAATGCGCTATGACAAGAATGAGGGGCATTTTGAAAGGAGGTCGTGGAAGGGGACGTGGATATCATGGTGGATATGGAGGATGAGGCCGAGGTGGGGAAGAGGAGAGTTCCCTCATGGAACATGTTATACGTGTGGATCTCCTGACCACTATAGGTGTGAATGTCCTTAGAATATTACATGTTCTTTCTGTGGAAAGAGCCATAGCTATGAAGAGTTCTGGACTTATATGAGCATCTGAGTAAGCAACATAAGCAAGAAAATAAAGGCACTGGGATGGTTAGAATCCAAGCGCATGGTAGAAGATCAATGGATGCCCAAGATAATAGAAGGCCCTGAGGCATTGACAGTGAAGATTACTACACACGTGCTGAAGTAACACGTGAGAGAGGCATTGCACCAGAAGCCTACGATTACCAAGGAGGAGGTTTTACATGTGAGGTACCCAGATCCTTGCTCATCAGAAGGAAGTTTACCAGGATACCATGGAAGTGCTAAGGAATCTTCAAGGTGAGATACAATACCTAAAGGAGTAGAAGAAAGCATCAGAGACAGTCCAAACTGATATCGATGATCTGTGGGAGGTGTGTAAGATGTTGCGCCAGAGAACATTATTCCACTATTGGGAAGTTGGTTAAAAGGGAACACTCCACATGTAAGTCTTGAGACCGGATGACAGATTCTGCATGCAAATCTTCCCCCTGATAGCATTGACTATGACAAAGAAATTACTCTGAATGTTGTTGTGGATGGGTGGTTGTTGAGCAACATATTGATTGATACAGGTGTGGAAGTAAATGTGCTGACATTAGATGCATGGGTGCAAATGGGGAGGCCTCCATTACAGCCATCATCTAATGTGTTATTTATGGAAAACCGGACTAAGGCCACTCCCATAGGAGTTTTGAAAGATGCATCTATCACTATACAAGGGGCCAAGTTCATTAGGGATTTTGAGGTATTAGCACTTGCAGAAGTAGACAATTTTCTAGCCTTGCTTGGATGCCCTTGGTGTTATGCGAATAATGCTGACTTGAGATTCAATAAGGGGTATATCAGCTTTGAAAACAAGGAGGAAAGGGTTGTGATACCTTTGACAAGATGGGAATTCTACACCCCATATGTTGAGCCTCTAAGTGAGGAGGATTTAAACAGAGTCTATGTACATGCTATTCAAGACCCAAGAGGTCAATGAGCCATCAAAAGAAGGCATCCTATAGTGGGAGGATTCTCATTCTATTAGTGATACTATGAGTATTGCTTGTGAAATTGGGCTCATGGTACATATGAATTAGTAGGGCATGAGGTGAAAAAAGCGTGGTTGTGCAAGAATGGATTTCATTCAATTTGACGGATAGGTAGCACAATACCTTGGTATATAGGGACAAAAGATCTTCCTACTTTTTGAAGGCCATGGAAACATAGTGGATAGATCAAGTTACAAGGAGAGATATGTTAGTATATACACTACGTGGGATAACAGCGCATTGGTGGGTAGTCCATAGAGATAATCTTATAACTGGGAAGAAATTGGGATAGCCTTGTCTACTAGGTTTATAAAGAACAATGCACCTACGTAAATCTGCACTTATAATGGTGATCAACCTATTCAACATCACCTTCAACAGTGTGAGAGACTCTAGATAGCAGGACATGAAGCATTACCACCTTCACTCTGGGTGCATAGATTGTATTCCATGCTCCAAGGATGCACACGCATGCTTGGTATGTATATGTAGAACTACATAGAGAAACTGGGAACTGGAAAGATTTGACTATAGGTATGATCCAGACGTTTGACTACTTCTCGACTAAACCTCTGTAGAAGAGGCATTAAAATTTGTCAAGCACTTAACTATGGGAGATAGTGTAAAAAGTAGAAGAGCATATTCAGGAATTATTGGTGAGACAGAGTTTGGAGCATGTTTTGAAAAGGAAGAAGAAATGGACTCCATACTACTTGAGTGCACTTTCCTTGAGAAAGAGAAAGGAAAGATGGTCTACATCGTGGATGATGAGGAAGTTGAGAACCTAGATATTGAACATTCACATGGGGGGTGCATGAGGTCTTGGACAGTGCAGATAAGGATGCACGCACCTACCATGAACCCATGAAGATAAAGAAGGTGAATATAGGTTTGGAGGTTGAGCCTAAGGAGGCCATAATTGGAGATTATTGGTCAAGACTCGGAGGTAGAAATGATCATCGAGTTACTTAGGGATTATCAAGACTTATTCCCTCGAGGATATCATGAACTTAAAGGCATGCATGAATCACTTGGGGAAATGAAGATCAAACTTAAGGATGGTGCATAGCTAGTTAGAAAGAGACCTTATAGAATGAATCCTAATTTACGTGAAAAGGTAAAAGAAGAAATTGATAAAATGTTGAAATCTGGAATTATCAAGCCCCTTGATGAGTCAGAATGGGTTAGCCCAATGGTGATCAAGTATCAAGAAGGATGGAATGAATTAGGATATGTGTGGACTACATGGAGTTGAATGTTGCATGTGTCACAGATCCATTCCCTATGCCATTCACTGAGGAAATACTAGGAGTTATAGGGCATGAAATATATTCTTTCATAGATGGATTTTCTAGGTATCATCAGGTTAGGATCGCTCAGGAGGATCAAGAAAAGACAACATTTACTACTGAATGGGGTAGTTTTTCCTATATTGTGATGCCCTTTGGATTGAAAAATGCACCTGTTGTATTCTCACGCATAGTTGTTCAAGCATTCAAAGATTTTATTCACAAATTCTTACAGGTCTACCTAGATGATTGGATAATATATGGGCTTGTGAAAGATCATTGTGACAATCTACGCTTAATGTTTGAACGATGCAAACAATTGAGTATCTCTTTGAACATCAAGAAGTGCATATTTTCTATGCCATTTGGGATATTGTTAGGACATATAATCTACAAGGAAGGTTTGTTAGTTGATCCAGCCAAGGTTGCAGTCATTTTAGGCCTGGAAGTGCCTACTAGTCAAAGTGAGGTGTGGATTTTTAGGTCATATAGGATATTATAGAAAATTCATCAAAGGGTATGCCAAAATTGTGCACCCTTGGAAGAATTACTGAAGGGGAAAGGTACATTTTATTGGGGGAGAACCGTAACAACGCACATTTGAGATATTAAAAGAGAAACTTACTACCACCCATCCATTCTGCTTTCCCTCATGGGATAAACCATTTCATGTACATGTGGATGCTTCTGGTATGGCCATTGGTGTTGTGTTAGCTCAACTTGGTGAAGGTATTATAGATCATCCAATCTTTTTTGCTAGTAGGAAGCTGACTCCTGCTGAAAGGAATTATACAACTATAGAGTGTGAAGCTTTGTCAATGATCTACACATTGTACAAGTTTTGATAGTACTTGTTAGCAACACCATTTTTGTTTTATACAGATCATATGGCATTGAAGTACTTGGTAAACAAGCCCATCTTACAAGGGGAACATATGTAGATGGGTGCTCCTATTTCAAGAGTTTGACTTCACAGTTGTGGTGAAGCCAGGGAAAAGCAATTCTGGACCAGACCATTTATCTAGAATCAATTCAGGAGAGGATGCATAGACAATTGAAGAAACAATGTCGGATGCATAGTTATATAAGTTACAACATGTGCCCATGGAATTAGAAGACATTGTTGTCTTTCTACAAATAGGTATGGCACCAGAAGGAATGAAATCATTAGAAAAGAATCACTTGCTATATACGTGGACACCATTTATGTTAATCAGTGGTGACCTTTACAAGCTAGGTAGAGATGAAGTATTACGCCGTTGTGTGTTAGAGCATGAGCGTAAGGATATCATGGAAGAAGCTCATGGTGGTATTGCAGGAGGCCATTATGTAGGTGATGCGACTTCCTGGAAGATCCTACTTATTGGATTATGGTGGGAGACATTGTATAAAGATTGTAAAGAATATTGTAAGGCGTGTGATCATTGTCGTCGGCACTAGGAAAACTAGGGAAAGAGATGAGATGCCTTTGAGACCAATTATTAGTGCAGAACCATTTGAGAAATGGGCCATTGATTTTGTAGGACCTATTTCACTAGCCGTGCGTAGGATTGGATCGTGCTATATCATTACTTGCATAGATTATCTCACACGGTGGGCGAAGAAGCAACACCTACGAAAGATTGTATGGATAGCTACAATAGCTAGGTTTCTATGGGAGAATGTTCTTACATGATATGGGTGTCCTTTAAGCTTGACAAGTGATAGAGGTACACACTTTTTGAATGAGACAATCAGGATCCTATTAGATGAGTTTATGGTTGCACACCATAAAACTACACCTTACCATCCTCAGGAAAATGGAATTGTTGAGGCTTTCAAAAAATTTTGGGCTAGACTTTGACAAAAATATGTGATGTTGGAAGAAAGGATTGGGATGAAAAGTGTCAGTTATGCTTTGGGCATATAGAACAACTTACAAGAGATTAAACAAGGCCACACCATTTTAGTTGGTGTTTGGTGGAAGCTATTCTTCCTATAGAATTTATGTTACCTTCTTTGCATGCATGCACATGCACTGGAGGTCTAGCTGATGAACAGGATTTAGAAGAATGTATCAAAAAGATGATTCAACTGGATGAGCACCAAGCCATAGCATGATGGAGTCAGAAGTAGGAAAAGGCTAGGAAGAAGGCATGGCATGACAGAAACATAAGGGATAAGAAGTTTGAGATTGGACAAATGGTACTTCTTTATGACTCAAAGTTCTTGTGCCATCTAGGAAAGCTCAAAGTACATTGGTTGGGGCCGTATGTTATCACTTCTATACTTGAATCAGGTGCTTTCCAGTTAGAAGCACTTGATGGAACATGGATACTCCAGTTACTTTAATGGGAGTAGGCTGAAGCCCTACTATAAATAAGTCTTCTTGGTGTTTGTAATAAGGTAGTATTGCCATTTAGTTTAGGTTTTCAATCATGTATTTCCTTAATGTATTTCCTTCATTTTCATTATGCTTTGTCAATTTAGTTGTTGTTTTGTGTAATAAGCGTGCTTGTGCACTGAAGCTAATTATGGTATGAAGAATGTTTATGCACAAAGAGGACTGCACATACTTTTAGTGTGGGGTGGTTGTAGTAATCCAAGAAAAAAGATTGGGGGAATTGAAAGATGAAAGGAATAAGCTACTATGGATGTGCTTTAAGTCAAAGGAAGATTATTTCTCAAAAGTGACCAAGGATGGAGATGAATGAAAGAATAGTATAACGTGAGGTAAGTAGAGGCCATGATAGCTACTAGGAGAAGGTACAAGTGATGAGGTACTCAAGCAAGAGCGCACTGAAGAGAAGTCTATGACTAGAGGGTAGGAAGGAAGGTGCGCTAGAAGGTTATATCTGGGTGTAAAGATGTACCATGTAGAATGAATGGATTTGGTCAATGAATGAAGGGATATTTGGTAGGTGAGGAGTAATAAATGCATCAAAATTTGAAAAATTTATATAAGGATGGGATGCAGATTCATTTTTACCATTGACTAAGAGTATTTGAGAGAAGAGCCAAGTGCGAAGAGCCAAGTGATCGAGTTAAGGTGTAAAGGGTGTGAAACCAAGAGTGATAACCAGATATGTGTGACAAGAAGCTTGCATCCCCAGTGGTGAAGGGTTTGAGCAAAGTAGGGAGACAAAGAAAAGAGTTAGGTTATGAAGTTTCCACCTAGGGCATAATTGAATCGAGCTAGGTTTGATTTCACAGAGTTGCAGGGTTGAAGAGGAGACAATTGCAAGGTAGAAATGGCACCAAAGAAGGCATCTACAACAACGGTAAAAGGAAAGAAGAAGGTAGTCATTGAGGAAGAAGAGATGGCACCGAAAGCCATTTTTAGAAATGTAATACCCAGAAGGAGTCATCATCGGCCAAGAGTGGGATTCACCCATTAGAAAGAGAAAAGTGAGTGAATATAATCACAAGACTCGGAGAACAAGAAGGAGCTTGATTCCTTGCTCATGGTTAGAATGAACAAGCACATGACGGTGGATGATATGCCGGTGTATGATGATGTAGGTGAGAAGATCCTAAAGAGAATTGGGGTCTATCAGTTGTATGAGCTTCCATATTTTGGGAAGTATGAGCCCTTGTATCAATGGCTCATGAGCAAGGTACATGAATATTTCTTCTACTTTGCAAGATGTAGAGTTAGAATTTCATCTACACTTGTCTCATCAGTGATAGGTCTGAAGGCCACAGGGGAAGACATAAAAGGTGACCTTGTAGATAAAGCCATGATTGTAAAGACCAAACAGGAGTTGGGATACCTGAAGGGTCCGCAGAATGGACATAGATAAATTGAAGAACTGTCTAATTATACAAGTTGTAGCACACCTGGTTACCAAGTTAAATGATCAGGAGTGGTGGTCATAGGTAAACACTATGTGGTTACATGTGGTGTGTAGGATGTCGAAGGGACAATCTACAACATTGTAGGCTATATTGTAGAGAAAATAGTCAAAGAAGCATGCACAGGAGGGAAGATCAACTTTGGGGCTGTTCTACTATCACTGGTCTTCATGGAGATTGGAGTACCAGATGGACCAAAGGAGAAAATATGGGAATACCCCATGGAGAACAAGTCCCCAATTGAAAGATTCAATAAATACCTATGTAAGGGGACCATGACAGATGAAGTAAAACAAAGGGTGGAGAAGTGGTATGACAGGCTCCGTGCGGCATTTGGGGAAGAGTGGCACATCCCAAAGGACCTACCAGTAGTGGTAGGGAAACAAGTTTAGTTTTTGTTGTATATCAAGCATTTCTACATCATGTGCTTTCTAATGAAAGATGGAGTCTGGAGCCCTTGGTGCAAGTTACCTTACGCATTCACTACAAGGTATTTTCAAGAATCTGTTCATAGATTTATAGACACATGCCAATTGATCTTCAATGTAGATAAGGTAGATTGTGACTACCATACATTGAGGAAGAAGTATGTATATCCTATGGCAGAAGCGCTTATACAGAAAGAATCATTTTAGAGGTTCTGAATATCAAACCAATAATTTTGGTTATAGCATATATGGGGGGAAGCATTGGTGTATCTCCAGTTGAAGCCAAAAATGGAGAATAACAAATATGTGGAAGGTGAGTTCACACTTCCAAAGCACCACCAAAGGGAAAACATACAATGGAGAACATCCCAATGCCTAAGCCCATAGAGACAATTGAAGTGCAGGATGAGGAGGAGGAGTGTGAAGATAGTGGTGGTTTGGAGCATAGGGGTAGGAGACATCCTATAAGTCAGAGTGAAGTTGAGCATGCTATTACACCACCTCAGCCACAAGAGGGGGATGATGAGGACTTGAATGCAGCCCAAGGGGAGCACATGTTTAAAAGAGTATTCAGGAGAACAAGGACCCAAGGTGCTACTCCAACCACTATGTGCAAATCACCCCGAATCTCCCCATAAAAGCGACCATATAGAGGAGGAGGAAGATGAAGTTGAATGAGGAGGCGGAAGAGTTAGAGGAGAGTGCACCTACATCTCCTACACTTCAGAGAACACAAAAGAATAGGGTGAGGCATTAAAGGAGAAGGAAGAAGAAGAGAAATGACCAGAGGAAATAGCTGCAGAAGGTGTTCAGGATATGGAGATGCAAGTCCCAAATTTTGAGGCTAGAGTTCCTAAGCAAAAAAGGTCTAGAAGGACAAGTGGGGAGAACATTCCACTAACCATGGGGTATGTAGAGGACACAGGAAAAATTGTTCGTGCCCACTTCCAGAGCATGATCACGTAGAAATATTTATTTGGCTGGGAGTTGATGGATGAGGATATGATGATATGTGCGCACATGAAAGCAATTATCATGGTCGATGCATACCCACATGGATGAGCCTGACTTTGATGTGTGTAAAGAGTCATGCATTTCAAGGTGACTAAAGAAGGCACCTCAGGCTAGACACATGACAGTAAAGCCTATTGTCATGTCAGATGAGTAGGTTAGAAATGCCTTTGGTGAAAGTTTTACGCTAAGGTGGCTAGAAGAAACATGGACAAATTTGTGCCACAATCAAAGCACTGCGTGAAGATTTGAAGGTGAAGGATGTAGAGATAGTGTGCATAACATAGGAAAGGGACTTCATGCAAAATAAGAATGAAGTGTTCATAAGCATTGCAGAGGAGATTGGGGACAATGTAATCAAAGCAAGGCCACACTTGGAACCCAAGGTACCAAAGACATTTCCTTCAGTGATACACTATGTGGGAAAGTTGGTGGACTTGGTGCTCGAAGAGATGAAACTTCATGTATGAAAGCACCAGAAAGATCAGAAAAAGATGTCAAATGGGAGAAATCATCTATGATGAGAAAAATTGCATCTTATGAAGGGTTGTTGCAGGCATTACAAGAAGTGTTGAAGAAAGAGGACCAGAGCTTTAAATATATAATAGAATACTGACCTTTTTCTAGAATAGTTAAGCGGTGAAGGGAAAGTCCCCACCCTATATATATGATGTTAGGTGCATAGTAGATGTATGTATCACAGAGAGCAGCGTATGTATGATTCTGGATGTATGAATGTGTGTATCAGATCCATACACACATTGATATAGAATGAAAATATTGTAAGGAGATTCTGTATTTACTAATAGATGGAAGATATTGGCTGAACCTAAGTGTCATTCTGTGTAATTGAGTAGTGCATGTTTATGGTAAAATCATGATTATTGTTTAAGCTTGTTCTTTTATAGATACGAGGATAGCATACATTAGAATGATGGATTAGTTATGAATCTACATGTTTCTACCTTTGTCATGTTAACATCCTATTACAATGACCCTAAAGAGGGACACTGGTACCTTTGTGTGCTTTAGGTGAGTGCTCGATCTAGTTTGAGTGATGTGTCAATGTGACTAGGGTGTTATCTTGCAAATTCTAGGATGCATCAAAAGATACCCAAAGGATTAGTGAGACTAGAGGATCTATTTGATAAACATGATAGGTACATCAAATCTAAGGATTCTCAAGGGACTCATCAATCTGTTGAGTATGATAAGGTCAATATTGGAAGTAATGATGAACCCAAGATGGTAAATATTGGGAAATGTTGTACTCAAGAAGAAAGGAAGCAAGAAGTGAACCTATTGAAAAGGTATGCTGATGTCCTTGCTTATTCCTATGATGATCTCAAAGCCTTTCATCCAAAAGAGATGCAACACTATATTCCTTTGAAACTAGGGATTAAACCTTTTAGATAGAAGAAAATAAAATACAATCCCAAGATTTCGACACCATTTACCAGGAGATTCAAAAGTTACTAAAAGAAAAAATTATCTTTCCTATACATCATTCAACCTAGATTGCCAACATTGTGCTAGTAAGAAAAAATAATGGTGAGATTCGATTTGTGTGGATTTCAGAAATATGAATCAGGATTCTTTAAAAGAAAACTATCCTCTCCCCATGATGGATCAAATCTTATAGGCTGTCATAGGTGCTTGAGATGTTGTCCATGTTGGACGGATTCTCGGATACAATCAAGTGGAAGTTGGTACCTAGATCAGCACAAACCGCTTTTACTACTCCTTGGGGCACCTTCACCTACAAGAGGATGTCATTTGGTCTTATCAATATTGGTGCTACTTTCTAGAGGGAAATAGACTTAGATTTTGGTAGTCTCAAAGGGAAATGCATTGTTGTATACCTCGATGATTTGACTATTTACTCCAAGACAAGGGCATATCACTTTCAACATCTTGAAGCATTCCTTCAAAAATGTAGAGGACACAAATTATCCCTTAATCCTAAGAAATATGTCATTTGTATCACCGAAGGAAAGTTGCTTTGGCATATTGTCTCAAAAGAAGGGATCAAGATAGATCCAGAAAGAGTTCAGGCAATCCAATAGATTCCTCTTCCTACAAGCAAAAAGGGTGTTCACTCTTTCTTTAGAAAGATAAATTTCTTGAGGAAATTCATTCCATAGAATTGACTATGAGAATTTCTCATATGATGAAAGGGAGATAAAATTTTGGTTAGACTTCCAAAGGAAAAGAATCTTTCAAGGATATCAAGAGAGATATTGTTAAAACTCCTATCCTAGCATGTCCTGATTTAAACAAGTATTTTATTATCTCCTGGTATGATATTGAGAGTACTTTGGCCACTATACTAACTCAATTTTTTTTAGAATCATGAACTTCTGATTGCCTTCATGAGCTATATTTTAAAAGCTCATGAACTAAAGTATACTTTGATAGAAAAACATGATTTTTCGAGGTAGTTAAAGCTATCAAGAAGTTTAATTTTTATGTCCTTAATTCTCAATGGGTTATATTTGTACACGATACAAATATCAAGTCTATTCTTACACACTAGGAGTTTAGAACTAAGAGAGACCATTTGGTAGTAAAGGTTCTAGAATATGACCTTGATATCACGCCGACAAAGCTAGTCCGGAGTAAAGGCTTATGTGAACTTATTTCCAAGGGAGCTAATGAGGAATTATCCACATAAGGGTTTGATGTTCCTATTGTTCTCTTTCTCGATTCAATAGACAAGTGGTATGTTGATCTTTGTACATTTTCTTACTTATGGAGGATTTCAATCCCACTTAAGTGCCAAGGAAAAAAAGAGCTATTGAGCTAAGGTCTACACAATATGTATTGTGGAAAATGATTTGTTCATATGAGGCATTGATGGAAGATTCCTTAAATATGTGGACAAAGAGAAACAAAAGAAATTGTTTATAGCTTTTCATGATCAAGCTTATGGAGGGCATTTCTTGTTTCTGTCACTGACTCATAAAATTCTTCGTGCGAGTAATATTAGCTAACATTGTTCGAGATGTGTCAAAGTGGGTAGGAAAGTGTGAAGCTTTATTAAATTTTTTTGGGAGGCCTAAATTGGCTACTTTACCACTCAAACCAGTAATCATTGATGAACCTTTTCAATAGTGGGGATTGGATTTTATTGGAACTCTCAACCCACATTCCAGTGTTGGACACACTCATATGCTAACTCCTATAGATTACTTCACAAAATGGGTGGAAGCCATCCCACTCAAAAGTACTACCTCCGAGGTGGTGTGTAATTTTATCAAAGAAAACATCTTGATAAGATTTGGAATACCAAATAAAATTGTAATTGATAATGCTTCCAATTTCTCTTCTTTCGAGTTGATGGATTTCTACTACGGGTATGGAATTTCCCTTGCTCATTCTTCATATTATTACCCCAAGGAATGGACAAGCAAAATCAACAAATAAGAATTTTGTAAACATCATCCGAGAGAAGATTTTCAATGACTCTCAAAGGAATTGGCACAATAATCTCTATGATTCCCTCTCACGGATGGATAAATTACACCCAAAGAGCCATTAGGATGTCTCCATTTCAAGTAGTATATGGTGTTGAAGCTCGGCTTCGTAATAGTTGAATTACCAACCTTACACATGATGAAGGCTATTGAGGATTCAAATTTCATCAGTTCTTTGGATAAAAGGATCATGTATCTCTAGAAGTTGGATGAGGATATGAAGTATCTTTTTGATATAATCTATGCTCACCAACGAGAAGGTGAAATATTTATTTGACAAAAATACCGAGAACAAGAGATTTTCAAGTGGGAGACATTTTCATCTTTGTGGGACAAAAGGCATGAGCCTCATGGAAGCTATGGTAAGCTTGATTCTCTTTGGCTTGCTATTTTCAAGATAAGACACTTTGCTAGAGAAAATTATTTCTATTTAGATTATATGGATGGATCTCCTCTCCCACTTCCTTATAGTGGGCATTATTTGAAATTGTTCAAGTCCTAGGTTATTAGGTAGTTCCTTTTGTATATTGTGTACAATGTCTTGTTTCCTTTCCCATTTTGTGTGTGTTTTCTTCTGTATTATTTTTCCTTTGACTCTATTTTCCCAATAAATAAGGCAACTTTGGTCTATTTTCCCAAATTTTTATTTTTATTCTCGATCTTGCCTCATTCCTCTATCCTAGTCAAGCCATCCCAGAAATAGCTAAGCTGTTGTCACTCTTTCAAAATTTCCCTTCTTTCTCAAGATAAATTTTCAAAATTTTGAAAAGGTGTCCTTTGGAAGTGTTTAAGTGAAGGGAGAAATTCAAAAAATTATAAAAATCAAGTCCTTGGAGTCATTTTTAATGATTTGTGGCTAAGTCAGACATTTTCATCCCACATGTCCCAAGTACAGTCGGGCCTCTCATTCACCAATTCGCCGCTTTACCTGCATTGTTTACCCATCAGCTAAATTGGCTCCGTGCATCCCACATGTCCCAAATATAGCGGGCCTCCCATTCACCAATTCGATGCTTTACTGCCCGCACTACTTACCCATCGGCTAAATCAGCTCCGCACATCCCACATGTCCCATGGACTGTTTGTGCTCTCCAAACCCACTTTTTCCGCATTCTTCTTGGATTGGGTATTTTAGATCCACGCGTCCCTCATGTCCCTGCATCCCATGGACCGTCTGGGCTAATTTTTCCCATCATTCCCACATATCACCTTTTTTTGAGTCGGCGTAGGGTTATTTATTGCACATTCATTGTTTTCTCTCTCCTTCATTCAAATTCATGGCTATTTAAAGGAGTGTAACTGTTCTTTCTTTCTCACACTTGCTTGCTCATTTTCTCCTGCTCACATTCTTGCAAAGTAGCCATTTCTGCATTTGTGCCTCTGTGTTTTCTCTTGCAGTGATTTTTGAACATTCAGTTGATGGGTGTTTCTCTTCCTATCCCTATCACAATGAAGATTCAATACAAAAGGCACAACCTGCATATCTCCTCATTAAAAACTTATGTGCCACGATATCGGGAAAATGAAGCTTAGTACCTCAACCTTGATGACTTTTGGATCAGGATAGGATGCGATAGCCCTACTCCAATTTCCCAATTAATCAAAGACTACATAATTGTATTTGCGGGGGTTTCCCTATCTCTGTTGAGTGCATTTATACCATGCTCTCATGTGGAGCTTGTTTCAATCCAAAGTCGAAGGAGATTGTTAATGTTCATGGTGAAGTGGTTGCATGACTAGATTTTGATGCTATCTGTGCTACCCTACATATCCGAGTGGTGGAATATGCTAATACCCTCACTCTTGCTTAAGCACAGACACTATTTGATCACAACAATGAGAAATATAAGACCAAGGTAGCTAAATCATGGCTAAAGAACCCTAAGAAAGGAGCATCCCGACTTTCTAAGTCATTATTTAGGGTTGATTTTAAGGAAGAACTTTCAAACATCATCAATCTTTTGGCTAGGATCATGGGATTTCCCTCTACAAATGAGTTTCATTTTTGGATGTGTCCTTATATCAATATCATTTGTGAAGGGAAGTAGAATTTGAATTGGGGTGAGATAATATGTGAAAATATAATGGAGAAGCTAGTTAATGTTTAGAGAAGAAAGACATTCTACATGTCCTCCTATCTCATGTACACTATTGCAGCATCCAGGGAATGGCTTGGTTTCTCTTACATCAAAGATAAGAAATATGCTCTTATATATGAACATTGTCCTCAATTAACTCTCAAATTCAGAAATCATCACTTCAAGAGAGTCAATGATTCTTTCACCATGTACATTGTGAGGATTTTGGAAGGAAATACTTCTCAAAGATTTTCTAAGGAAGCGAGACCTTAATCTTTGAATATGGGACTTTCTTCACTCAATTCAAAAGTTCTCATATATCAAGTATGAGTGGTTTATAAGGTCCTCCTCTAAAGCTTCCTATGTTTTGTATTAAAAGAATGGCCCTGGTTGAGATTTGTGGCGATTAGACAAACTTCAAAAAGACTTGCAAAGATAAAAATATTGTTAACATTCGTTTCCCTATTACCTTGGGAAATTATACATGCAAGACAACCTTGATACTCATAACATTGATAGAACCATTTCTCTTCTTACCCTTCATCACTTCAAGCCTATGATTTGCTTTGATATCAAGGATATATTGCTAATAATATCGAGTAGGTTTCAATCACCTTCGACCTTGACATCATTTGAAGATTATTGGGCCAATTGCGTATATGACTTTAAGGCCGGGGAGAAGGTACTTTGGTAGATTTTCTCTTCAAAAATCATATTTTTCAATCTCTCTACAAAGTACCTAATAAGCTTGAGATGATGATGAAGACCTATAATCCATTGAATATGAGAGGTCCATCAAATGCATTCCTCTTGAAACCATTGATTGGTTTGTAAGAGAGAAGAATGAATTGAAAGAAGTGATCAACCTGTTCTTGTGAGAACTAAGCTCACGGTTTGATAAGGATATGAAAAACTTTAGGATGAGAAAAGCTAGGTCTTCTTCACAAGAAACTTCCTCTCTAGGAAAGATTAACTGCGCACTCAATGTTGAGGTGCCTAAACAATCCACTCCTTCCTCTTCAACAAAGGTGTTGTCACCAAATCACTGCACCCCGAATGGGTGAAAGTGAACATGACATTTGATGTGATTGGGACACATGGGATCACCTCTCAAGCTGTAGGACTTGGGCTCGAGGTGAACCTCCAGAGAAGTTTGGCTTCCTCTTCCTAAACTGAAATGCTTTACTACTCCTAGTTAAATAAAATGACCATCTAATCCTAAGCTAACATCTTCATGAGTTTTAAGGAAAGATATTTTATGGAAATGAAACTATACTAAGGGTAGTGATGCACCAAAATAAGGGATGTTTAACATCTAGAAGGGTTAATGTGGGAGTGATGCTTGCATCATTGACCACCTTCACCTATCGCCACTCGAAAGGGTACAAAATACCACAAACTAGGGCGTATGTTCCTTCGTTAAACTTGAGCATACATAGGGATATATCGAATTGGATTCAACCACACAATTAATTTATCATGAGGAAACCACACATGCATATGTCAAACATCTATTTCTGCAACTAGGGATAATGATGACATAACTTAATACAAAAGGAAACTAAATTTTCACAACTGACATAAAAGATAATCACATTATTCTTTCACAATATGAAATAGATAATCTGAAATAAAGGTAAGATAATCATTCATACTAAGGAATCATAAATCCACAAAGTAAACATTGATTAACCATTCAACACAATAAATCAGATTTTCAATAGCAAGGTGTAACTCTGAATATAATTAAAAGGTCTCTTAGAATCTCTAAAGCACTCTTCCAAGCTTGAAGAGCAACTCCTCTCAAAAATAATATATATCCTCTGTTCTCTCTATTCTCCCCCTAAATACTCCTTATACTCAACTATTTATAAGCCTTTTAGGTTGAGCCATGATAGTTGGGCCCTTAACTAACACTTAACTAAAAATAGAAATGTCATTAATATTAAGGGAACATGCTCCCATGAAAATAGAAAATTTGTTGCAAAAGGTTTGACCAAGTCAACCCTGCAACTTTGACTGATTCGGAGCTCGAATATGTCCTCTCATGGCTGCTCAACTTGATCTGGGTTCAAATTCAGGTTGTTACTATCTTTAGAAAATGCCTCATCCACTTTAGAAATGGTGGTTCTTGCACCCTATAACTCACTATATATCTCAATGTACCTACTTCATCTTCTCTTTTCCCCTTGATGTGTAAGTAGACATTAAGGTCTATGTTTCGGAAGCTGAAGTTGGAGAAATTCCGAAAATAAAGTCTTCAAAAACCCGAAAGAAAATCTCTGAAATTTTGCAGAGGAAAGTTCTAAAAGAAATCTCTGAAGTCAAAAGTTGAAATTACAACAGAAAATTTTGAAAATTTTCTACAAATTTTTTTTCTAAAAATTTCCCAAAAAACATTTCGATGAAATTTTCTTAGAAATTTCTTAATTTCAGAGTTTCGGGGTCTAGGATTTTTAACTCACTCAACATTTTTAATAAAAGAGGTGATGCCTTGTCTTTTGGTGATGAAGATGATGGTTACGATAAAGAGGTGACGCCTTTCTAGAGGGTAAATCTAGTTTACGAGGCACCGGTGAAGATGGTGTTGTAGAAGAAGATGCCTTTTCAGTGGATAAATCCAATCTTTATGAGGTGCAGAGAGGGATTTTTGAGGGAAAGCACCAAGAGTCTTGATAGTCGAAATATTGGTTTTCCTTTTTCAGGGATGGTGACAACTTCAACCGCATAAGGTGATTGTAACCTTTTTAGGGGAAGTAGATGGGGAGGTACTGATGATGCAACATTAGAATTTAGTTGTCTCGGTCTAAGTTTAGGAACCGAAAGTGTAGGTGTCGAGTGCTATTTCTTTAGATTTTTCCTTAATAGGCAAGGCAACATCGGTGATGGAAGAAGTGGATGATGAAGAAGTGGTTCCCTGTGAGGAAGATACTTCGAAGGTACAATAATTGTCAAAGTACTGACTCATGTAGGAAAGGAAACAGGAAGAGTCAAAATCAAATATGCTTCTATCGGTAGAGAAGTTTGTATGACTATAGGTATGTTTACCAATGGCATAGTCACGGTGGAAATGGGAGAGACAGAAGTAGATGTATTCATAGTGGAAACTTGCGAGGATGTAAATGCCTCAAGCATCGAAAGAATGTTTGATGATGAGATAGATGAGGATGAAACTATCCCCGGCATGGATGGAAGATCGAGATAAAGAGGTAGAGATAGATGAATCAGTTTCTAACAATGGATGAATATTTAAAGATGGATTATCCCCGAATATGGTGGAATCTCGGAGATTTTCTGAAGCGGGAGGAAGTTACGATTCGGTTGACGTGTTAAGTAGATGGCTCAGGTTTAGAAGAATATTCTTAGTAGAAATGAAGCTAATAGTATGAGCATTTGGTTTTGAGACCCTAAAGCGTCATTTTGGGGAATGATTGGGAAAAGGTTGTTTAAAGACATCAATACTGATTTGGGGAGCATTTTGGTTATCAGAATGAGCTCACCTTTATCAATGAATTTTTGGACAAGATTTTTGAAGGTCTGACATCATTCAATGTCATGGCCTTTGCTTCTATGATAATGATAGAAGTCATTTTCCCTATACCAGAATGGTTGTTCTTGGCTCTCATCAAAATTTCTAATAGGGGGAAGTTTGATCATGTGAACTTCCAACATTTTTTCTAAGATAGAAGCATATGATTCCCCTAATGAAGTAAAAGATCGAGATGACGAGGGTCCTTTTCGAGAAGATGAAGAGTCTCTTTGAGGTGTTTGATTAGAAGTGTTATTAGGTCATGATGTTTTTAATATGATAGCATTGGTGGACCCTTGATTCTTGTCTTTGTTAGAAGTAGAAGGGTTTGATTTTGTAAAGCGAGAAAAATCTAGTTTAGACTTAGAGAAAAGTTTTAACTTCCCTTGTTCAACGGCATGGGACTCAAGTTTGCGTGCCATCGTAAAGGCTTCTTCAAATGTATGAAAGGTTTGAATCCTTAAAGTGGAAGAAATATGATTAGCGCAAGATTGAATAAACAACTTGATCTGTTGAGATTGAGGAGGAGAAAGACAATTTATGTATTATCCCTCTCCAGCGAGTGATCAAAGTCGGCAATAGACTCGTCATCAAATTGACAAATGTTATAAAGATCACGTAATCGAGATTTTATGTGCACTATTTATTTAGAAGTTTTCAACAAACATACGAGCTAATTGAGAGAAAGAAAACATGGAGTGTTGGGGAATGTTATTATATGAGTCTAAGGCAGGCCTTACTTTAGAGACATAGGGAAAGTATGGAGCATAAGCTCCCGATCTGAACTATAAGGTAGAAAGCGTGCTTGAATGCTTGTAAGTGTCTTTGTTGAGGATCCTCCCAGCTATAAAATTTTGAGAACTTAGGAAGTTCCCATTGGGGAAGATAAGGCTTAAAATCCACCGATGGATGAATCGAGTTCATTACATACTTCTTGAAAAGAGTATGAAGGGTAAGCCCCTTTGGTGGAGGCTTGTAGGTCTTTGATTTTCTTGAAAATAATTTGGACGATGTTAGATTGAGGAGGGGGCATGTTGGCATGTCTTGCATAAGAAGCAAATGGTAGGTTTTGTTGAGGCGTTAATAGGGATTCATCTACTGATTAACGGGATGATAAGAGAAATAACCAAGCATTACAGGTGATGCACAGTGAGATATTTGTTGTGAAGGAGCCTACTTATAAACACGCTGTGAGATGACAAGTGGTTGAGAGGAAGGTGGTTGAATGAAAGACAGAGCCTATGATTGGTGGGCTCCTATACTTATTGAATTAGAATGGATTAAGGAATGTGGGTGTTGATTTGATTGGATATGGTGGGGAAAAAGTCATGGAATGAGGATTTTGTTGCCCAGATTAGTTATTAAAGTCCCGGCGCTATGAGGATGGGTAAAGGTCACTGTCGCTGGAGCATTGGAAGAAAGACCAGCTGGAGGATGAGAAGGAGGAACCGAATAACTCGTAGGAGGGGTTGATTCACAAAGAGTCACTGACCCACTGAGACACTGATAGACAATATAGAAGAATTAACAACAATCTGTGAGAGCACGGATGCACTCATCATAGCTAAAGAAGAGGGCCTCTCAAAAGTAGGTTGTGGAGTAGCTGAGGTAGCTTATGGCACTAGGGATAGGCAAGATCATTTGAGAACCAGTTGACATGGTCGGTGGAAGAGAAAAAGGAGGCATAGATGCACCACCCTATTTCATGATTCGAGGAGAGAAAAATCATGCTAAGCTGTTCTGAAAAAAAGCTCCTTGGGATGGTTCATAAGAATAATCGTAAACTTGTTGGATTGGTGGTCCCTAATCAGATATTCAAAAAAACTTATGCACTAGATAGTCCATAAGGGCTACCAGGTTGTGATCAAGGAGCACCTAAAATTTAGGATCTCTGTGAGGAACACACTCTATATCAGAAGCAGATGATACCTCTAAAGAACTGGGGGAAGCTGGATGTGATGGGATCACTTTAGGATGATAAAAAGGATTATATGACCAAGGACGGGGAACCAACTAATAGCGGTCCAAAGGAAGACCCAGGGGTCTTGAAACATCCACATTAGTGGTGATCTCGGATGAAGAAGAGGCCATTTGAGCCATTTTTCTAGATTGTGATAAAGGTGATGACCGTCATAAACAAGCAGAAATATAAACAAAAAGATTGACCTAACTAATGCACAAAAATTCAAGCAGCGTGGATGATTATCTCTTTTAAGTTTTCATGCTTTTAAGAAAGAAAATATTAGGAAGACTTTTTAGAGCAGGAACTACTCGGATAGCCAATGTAACATTCCCAATTTCGTATAGTAGAATAAGAAATTTTTTTTTTTTTGATAAGTGCTTCCTAGTTTTAAACACATAATTTAGAACTCACAGATCAAAACAATCATTCTTATAATAGATAACCATATGCATTGTAATGACTCGTATACCACCGCGATCTATTCATTCCATGACTCGGTAATCTACCGATCTATTCATGAGGTATCATAGAGTTGGCATTTTTATTTTAACACCACTCTTGCGGTTCTCTTCCCTAAACTGCAGGATTTGAGAATGCTCTGCCCAGAGAACTATCTGAATAATTGTTACCATTATTCATCGGCATCACGTCCCTTAGACTAGGTGATATAGGACAACGCAATCACCTTGCGATACTTTGGCCAAAGATTTGAAACATCTTGCGATATGTCTCGTATCGCGACATACTCCTCCCATGTCCCCAGTCATTCACTTAGAATGATTAATAACATGTCAAGTCATTCATGATTAATACATGATCAACATTATAAGGATTCTCTCGAGACTAGGGATAAGGTGACATCTTTGGGTCAACCCTAGTTAACCCTATGTGTCAAGGTACCCGAGTCTCAAGGGCAGCCTCACAACATGACCATGTTCTAACCAGATCGAGTAAAAACTTGTTCGAGTTTAAGGTGTAAATCTTAACGATCGATCAATGCTGAAAAGGTGTGCCCATAAGTCACCTGCATTGTTGTATCCTCGAGAAGATCCTAATCTTCTCGAAGGTACAACCCTGCAGTTGACATGTGCTGACATCCTACAAAACCACCTCGGAAAGATCTACTTAACTTAAGGTGTTGTTACTTACGTTGAGTTGAAATTATACTTTAAGACTCTCCTTTCTGGGTAGTCTTTTCCCAACCCCTGCGTTCCTCACCTTTGAGTTGCCTTACTTATATAAGATCCATTTCACAAAGAGAAGTTTAATAAGATTTGAGATCTCGTCAAGGAGTTCATTGATTCACATTAATCTTAATCAACAAAATTGGCAGTAGCCCTAAGTCCTCTCATAAGGATGCTAACTATACCCCTATAAGTTTATATCAGTTCTCAAAACTGAAATATATATCTTACTCATTGTTGTTAAGGTATAGTGATTTAAAATCATCAGTTGTCTTGACTTAGATCATGGATAGGGAGTATTAGATTACCCTTCCTGTTTCAACTACCTATAAAGGTGTAGTTTAACCTTAACTTCCCGTAAACAGTGGACTAATTTTTACAATTTAGCCATATTCAAAACATAAAAGAATTACTAATCATTCACAAGTATTCGGTCACATAATCATTACAAGGCCTACTTAGAGAATCCAAATAACTCTAAGGTATAAAATAATAAAAATGCACTTTAAAATCAATCGAACTTAAGAAGATCAATTCCATCAATTAAAAATGTAGCCACATAAGTAACAATCCCCTCATTTCATTTATTTCTAATCCAACAATTACAATTTATGCATTGGCATTTGGATACAATACTCAACAAGAAAAGAACAACTTTCTTCATATAGTACAATTAGAGAAATCAAGTTGGAATTCATCATAAAACCAAATTAAACAATCTGAACATCATATCAGATCTGCGTGCCTTTACCACTTACGACAACCATCAAAAAAATTTTACACAGGTCGAGTTCGGTGAACTGAGCATGATAAGCACTAATTCTTAAAACAATTGCATTCCACCAATTGTTCTCATTAAACAATCTATTTAAATGAAATCATTTCTTCAAATACTTAACATAAATCAGACTAATCATCTTTCTATAATTCTAACATGACTTTTTAACGCATGACTCATATTATAGTTACCAATTAATCCTAAATACTTTTCAGATGATTCATCATATATATTAGAGACTAAGAAGAACAAAATGAATCCAAAACATCCATCCATCTGAATCCCAAGGACAGCAATAATCCAACAAATTATTCCATTCAAAAATGAATATCCTATCAATTCATGTATCCAACAGGTATGTTTTTAACAATTCCTCAAAGGCAGATTATAACTTCCATCAAGTTCAACTGACGAGATTCCTTTATAAACATTACATTATTTCAATGGTATTGACAAATACACCAACTTATACTGCAATACATTTTTACCAGTCTCTCCATACAATTTAACAGTCTTTTCTTCTTAAGCCCGTACCGTAGAGTTCACATAAGGAATACAAAAGAAGAAAGCACTCAAAGTTTCTAGACAAGGAGAGAATATTTTCTTATTCCTACAGTTATATATCAACATATACTTTACAACTTAGGAGAAAGAAACAGAGGCAATCAGATTTCCATTCCAATCATGTTCAGGACTATACCTTGACTTCCAAGAATAATACAATTACATTATCGCATGTGACTAAATCGATCGAGATAAAGAAGAAACTACAGTTTCATCAAAATTCAATTATAAAAAATCACTGTAGCAGCAATACAAGAGCTCTGCGACAAAGCAATAATAAATAATCCAACCTAATAGACTCAACAAATCTTTCCATATCATTCATTAAACATGAAAAATACCCAAGCGCCATCAGCGACATGGCACTAGGAACTCTTTATCTCAGTCAAACCGGAGACTAGATAACACCATAAGCAGAAGACGTATCCGATACAAACACAACAACATTTCCACTGAGTGAAACACATACATACACAGCAAACATTCAACTGAGTCTAATCCCTACGAATATACAACAAGGACTTTTAACAGAAGCCGAATTCAAGAAAGATAATCCGTGAGGACTTTACTGAAGTCGCCTCCATATCATAAGCTCATGAAAGTTTTAACGAAGTCGAGCTAATAGGAAAATATAACTCGGACATCTTGTTCAGAGGGACTCTAATAGAGTCGTGTTTGTAATGTAAACCAGCACACATTTCCAAGAATCGAACTGAATATAAACACAACAACATTTAGAAAGAGTTGAATTAATATGTATGCACGAGAGACGACTTACATCGGAAGTTGAGCCAACACGCCAACACATCAAGGACTTCAGCGGAAGTCGTGTTCACATGGAAATACTTGTAAGGACTCCAACGTAGTCGTATCCAGCAAGTACTCACAACGAGGGTTTAGATTGAAGTGAAATTCATACGAAAACATTTCAAGGACTCAGCATGAGTCAATACCAATAAGTATTCACAACAAAGATTCTAAAAGTGAAATATAAGATACATTTCAAGGACTCCAACAGAGTCATTTTTATATATATTCCTTGCAAACATTTCAACGGAGTCTAACCAAAATGAAAACATAGTAAGGACTTCAACAGAAGTTGCGTTCAAGTAAAATAATCACAACAAGCATTCCAATCAGAAGAATCTTTAAGTATACCCAGCAAGATTCAACAGGATTCAACAACATGATAACACAAGCATCTTGACCGAAAATGAATCCAAAAAGAAGAAATAAATACGATAAACATTTCAATGAGTCTTCACATAACCAGAGATTCCTAAATCCACAGGAAAAGAAGAACCAATACATTGCTTCAAACCAACTGTACTAAAATCACCTGAACATAGTTGTTTTAATGAAAGCATTTGAAGGAAAAAAAGATTTTTAAAAGTTAGGGCCTATCATGCTTTAATAGTGTCACTTAAAAATCGAAGAAGACCTCTGAATGAGCTCAGCGCGCCTTCTCTTCTTCTTCCACGATAGATTAAACAACAATAAATTGTTACCTTCATGCCTTATAAACTTTCCCGACGAGAGAAAAGAGCTAGATATTCTCAAAGTTGCCATGCGACATAGAGTAGGCTGGTTGAAGAACCGGTGATCAGCGAGAGAAAAAGCGGAATGCATAGAAAACTAAAATACGACCAATTTTCCATTTGCATGCCTTCCCAAGCAATCCGCTCGGGAACCGAAGTTCATCAATTGCATTAACTCCCATATTCCCACCTATTCTCCATTGCCACCGACCGCCAAAGTTGGTGATTGCCAAATGAAAACAAACAACCATTCCCAAATTTGGTGATACTGCCACGTCAGGTCACAATAGCCGTTTGCAACCTCGCCAAATCCCAAGTCCTTCATCCTTATCCACCTCATAAATGCCATGGAAACCACCACCCATGACTCGCGCCCCTTCATAGGTCCCCCTCCATCCATTATCATTAGTTAAGATAGGTTAGAAACATAGGTTAGATCATAAGGTAAGACATTAGTCTTACTTCCATAGTGCTAGGTGTAGCTAACCTTAGGAGCATTAAGCTTATAGTTTAGGGCTAGGTTAGATTAGCAATAATTTAACCAATAGGTTATAGTTTAGGTTAAGGTTATTAACCTTAACGAATCCAGTCTAGGTCTCCCAAGTAGGACCGATCAGTATTAGAACCAAACAGGGTAAAACATTCCTGTAAAGGATTCTATCGGCATTGAAAATTAAACTTACCATGTATACACGAGAACATTTCTTACGGCTTAAGGTCTGCCTTCCGATATTACGATATTTGGAATCAAATTCATTTAACACGATCATCGGCTGAGTTAAACTCGGAATTGCTCATTCAACTCATTGGACCTTGCAAACTTTCGTAAGGTCAATAATTTTTGTTCATCTGAATAAACTTAAAACATCTCTTGGATCAATCAGTGATCAAGGCTGAGTCATAAGGATGGATAAATCCACAATTCATCCTGAAATCAAATTGAACTCAGGTGCTAAAAAAAATGAAGAAATAAAAGAGTCCAAGCATATTCTGACTCAGTCAAAGATCTTCAAGAGCAAAGAAGATACAATCCATATCAAGCATGACTTCTCAATCAAAGGAACACGTCCTTATATAGAAGAAATCATATATCAACACTTGAATACTCAGGAGGAAGTAACAATAATTCAGGGTGTTACATGCTTCCCTCCTAAAAGATTCATCGTCCCGATGATTACATATTTTGATTTACCTTCAGGTCAACCAATTTATTAGTTCACAATACAAAAGACTATTTCCAACTTGAATAATTCCAGAAATCAATGTCATGATACATTTTATTCAACCTGAATAATGTTTGCCTCAATCTGGCTTTCATAAAGACATGAAAAAGATAAGTTCATAATTTTTTTTGTCAATAGATTTCATTCTGTTCAAAAAGAAAGGGAAAAGCAATTTTCATCTCTTCGATTTTCCCAAGTTGCACTTTCTTCATTAAAGCTGGTCCCCTTTGGACCTTACATTCTTGTATTTCATGATTTCTCAAATGTAATTGGTGAGTTTCAGCACTCGTGTGGGTTTAACCACGATTATTCTGGGTCTTGGACCTCTGAGGAATTCAATTTAAAACATGTGACAAATCTGAAACATATTTCTTAAAAAAGGAAATATGGAAAACATCATGAATGCGAGACAAAGCGGTGGTAATGCTAATCGATAAGCTACGAGATTGATTATTTGACAATTTGAAAGGTCCCACATAACATGTGAGGTGACAACTTGGCAGCCTTGCCAAAAGTTATAGAACTCTTTCTGGGTTTAACATGAAGAAAAACCTTTTCACCAAGTTCAAACCTTGATCAACCCCCTTAAGGTCAGCATAGCTCTTCTTGCTATCTCTTTGCTTCCTTTAATCGTTCACGAATCATCTTTACTTGTTGTTCCATTTCGGTGAGGATTTACGGCCCAATTACCACTCTATCCTCAATACTATCCCAACTAACGGGGTTTGCACTTTCTTCCATAAAGTGCTTCAAAAGGTGCCATTTTAAGAGATGAGTGATAAGTGTTGTTGTATGCGAACTCAACTAATGGAAGATACTCTTCCCATTTATCTTTGTTGATCCATGCAATACATTCACAACATATCTTCAACACTTGATTTACTCTCTTTGTTTGTCCATCCGTTTCGGATGATATGCAGAACTGAAATTTAGTTTCGTTCCAAGAGTTGTATTAAGCGTTTGCCAAAATCTTGAGGTCATTCTAGGATCCCTGTCAGATATAATTAATTCAGGTACTCCATGCAACCTGAAAATTTCATGTACAAACCTTTTGGCTAACACTGGTGAATCATCCTTTAGATTTCCAGCGATGAAATGAGCTACCTTTGTTAGTTTATCTACAACTACCAAGATAACATCATGTTTATTCCTAGACATAGGTAACCCTTGTACAAAGTCCATGCTTATTACTTGCCATTTTATCTTTGTGGTATCTTATGGGGATATAATAGTCGGCGGGGTGCATGTGTTGCCTTAACCCGCTGACATTCCAGACAATGAGTCACAAAATCAATAACATCCTTTTTCATACCTTTCCAAAAGTATTGTTGTTTTAGATCAGCAAGCATTTTTGTGATACCCGGGTGTCCAGAGAAGGGTGAATTATGAAATTCAACTAATAATTTCTTTCTCAAATCATTTAGCAAAGGTACGTATACTCTGTTTTCATAACGTAAGATTCCTTCATTATCAAAATGAAAACCTTTATACCTTTCATCATTTGGTTACTGTAGCAAGCCTTTGCTTTTACTTGCTTTGAAAGTATATATTAGATTGAGGCACTTTTTACCTCATCTTTAAAGTTTGAGTTCTTAATGTTATAAGAGCAGAAATGTGCTTCCTATGACTTAGAGCATCTCTTTACTCTATTCTCTTTCCCTTTGATGTAGCTAATATCAAAATCATATTGAGATAAAAACTCTAACCACCTTCTCTGTCTTGCATTTAGATTAGGCTGAGTGAAAATATATTTCAGCCCTAAGTGATCAGTTTTCAACTCAAAAGGTTTCCCAAGTAAATAGTGTCTCCAGACTTGAAGCGCATGAACAATGAGCAGCAAGCTCTAAATCATGAGGGCATAATTCAGCTCATGTAACTTAAGTTTTCTACTTTCATATGCTATGACTTGATCATTTTGTAACAAAACACCACCAAGGCCTTCCCGAAGCATCGTTACAACGAGTAAAGTTCCATTAGGGTGCAGTACAACTAATATAGGTTTGAAGTCATTGGATTTTCAAACTTTTGAAAGTAGTTTCACACTTATCATTCCAAATAAATTTCTTATCCTTCTTCTATGATGAAGTTATTGGTGCAACCACTTTAGAAAAATCCTTAACAAATTTTCTATAATATCCAGCAAGACCCATGAAGCTTCTTACTTCATGTACATTCTTGGGTGCAGGCCACTCGGTTATTGCCACTATTTTTGAAGGATCCACTGCAATTCCTTCCTTGCTAATGACATGACCCAAATAGTGAACTTCAGTATCAAAGAAAGAACATTTGGATAACTTACCGTATAACTTTCTTTTTCTCAAAATTTCCAAAACTATCTTCAAATGCTCATTGTGCTCTTGACACTTTTAGAATATATGAGAATATCGTCCAAGAATACAAGTACAAACTTGTCCAAATATTCTTGAAAGATATTATTCATTAAGTTCATAAAAGTTGAATGGGTGCATTAGTTAATCAAAGGGTAAAACCGTGAATTCATAATGTCAGTGCACTGGTTGGAAAGCTGTTTTATGAATATCTTCTTCTCTAATCCTTAATTGATGATAACCAGATCGAAGATCTATCTTGGAATAAACCGCTGCCCCACGCATCTGATCAAATAGATCGTCAATCCTTGGAAGTGGGTATCTATTCTTAATTGTTGCTTTGTTTAACATCCGATAGTCAATACACAACCTAAGTGTTCCATCTTTCTTTTTTACAAATATTATTGGCGCTCCCCAAGGTGAAACACTTGGTCTAATCAAGCCCTTAGACAAAAGTTCTTGCAATTGTGCCTTAAGCTCGACTAACTCTGTAGTAGTCATCCGATAAGGTGCCTTGGAAATAGGTTCCGTTCTGGTTTGATTTCAATAGTGAAGTCAAATTCCCTTTTGGGTGGTAAACCTAGTAATTCCTCGGAAATACATCCTTGAAACTTTGCAATGTGAGAGGGAATCGTTTCATGGAATCACCATCTTCTTCTAAAAATTCAGATATCTTTACTGCATATAAAGTACATCCTTTGTTTTTAGCCTTTTTAAGTTACATAGCTGACAGTTTCCTAACTGAAATTTCCCGTTTCACTCCTTGTATCTCTGCTGTTTTCAGCCGATCATCTAAACATCTTATATTCTTTTCAAAATAGTCTACTTTTGCTTTATGGTCAGCTAACCAATTAACACCGATGACAATGTCATAGGATCCCAAAGGTGCAACATAGAGGTCAACTTCAATGGAAAAGTTAGGTAAGTCGAGGCCCTGCCCCAAAAAGACACATACTCACTTTGTATGAACAAAGTTATTACCATCTTTATACGAGTCCAAGATTTATCCATTTTCCAGCTTTTCTTTTAAGTTTAGAAGCAAGTTTACTAGAAATAAAACATTCGGTAGCTCTGTATCAAAAAAGAATAGTAGCGGGTATGCCAAATAACTTACTTGGAACTTCTATAGGTGTCACTTGCTTTTCAGCTTGCTTATGCGCTCTGCGGCATGTATCTTATGCTGCGATTACGATCATCCTTCTTCAAAGGGCTTTGATTTGCGTAGTGGTCTTTGCCACAATCTCTTGACCTCCTACGGGTCCCTTTTTAGGCTCAAAATTACTTCCGACCTTAAAATTATCACGTTGTCCTCCATAGGGCTTACGCCCATTGTTATAATTTTTGGCAAAACTATCCCTTACATTTCAATGAGGCTTATTCGCTATCATTTTCTTCTACTATTATCCCTGGAAACTTACTTATGTTTCAAACTTTTTCCATGGCCCCTTCTTGGGTGCAAGTGAAGTTGAAGAAGGGTTTACTGATCTTCTTCCGCACTTCCTCTTTATGAGCGAAATAGCCTTTAATTTTGTTCTTGCCTTATGGCCTTTTCAACAACCCCTTCCATAGTGGTTGGTTTGTGAACATCGACCTCTCCTCTATCACGGGATTTAGTCCCATGATAAATTTTGTATTCTGAACTTCTCGTCGAGTTTGATATTGTAGTGCGTACTTGAGGAGTTTGTAAACCGCTCCAGTATTCGATTCCATTAGCTTCCTTGAGCTAAGTTTTGGAATTCTGTCATTTTTGATCATAGAAAAGTTGTGGCAGCCAACGTTGCCTAAAATAGCCCTTAAATTGATCCCAAGTGATATTGGTCTCATCGATATTTAGCTCAAACTTTAATTTGTCCCACCATGAAGATGCTTCGTGGGAAAGTTGATAGGCTCCCAAATAGCTTTGGTTTCCTCGGAGAAGTTTCTTATTGCAAAATACTTTTCCATTTCTTGAGCAGTTCTCGGCTCCATCTCCTAATGTGGTGCCATCATATTTAGGTGGACTTATCCTTTTTATATCATTAGTGAGTTCATTTACTTGACTTTGGCCTTTTTGTTTTCTGGTTGGGCCAGGTACATTTCGATGTTATTATCAACACCCACATGGGGTTGTCCTCGGGGAGGTAGCTGATTGTTGTTACCGGACTTCATCATCCTCCTCATTTCCCATTACTTGTTATTCAAGTACAGCCAAACGATCTCTTGTGTCGATAGGGCAGCGAGGATCTCATCAAGCTTTTGGGTTGTTGCTGCCCCTCCTTCGGTGGAGCATTATTCATGACATTCCCCTTGTTCTAACCATTTTACATTACAAGAAAATTCAGGTTTTTATCAGATTATGGACATGATAGGTCAAGAGCTGTACGACCTTGACTCGATACCAAGATGTAACATTCCCAATTTAGTACATTAGAACAAGAATTTTTTTTTTTTTTTTTTGATAAGTGCTTCCTAGTTCTAAATACATAATTTAGAACTCACAGATCAAAACAATCATTCTTATAATCAGATAACCATATGCAGCTGTAATGACTCGGTATACCACCGATCTATTCATTCCATGACTCGGTAATCTACCGATCTATTCATGGGTATCATAGAGTTGGCATTTTTATTTTAACACCACACTCTTGCGGTTCTCTTCCCTAAACTGGGATTTTAGAATGCTCTACCCAAGGAACCTATCTGAATAATTGTTACCATTATTCATTGGCATCACGTCCCTTAGACTAGGTGACATAGGACAACGCAATCAGTAGCTTGCGATACTTTGGCCAAAGATTTGAAACATATTGTTTATGTCTCGTATTCCTTGATGGCATACTAAATCAATCTAGAATACGTCCTTCACCCCCCACTCGATGTTATATAGAATGTCTTACACTACTTTGACACCATCGGCCTCCCCTATCCCAAGTCATTCACTCGGGAATAGATTAATAACATGTCAACGTTATAAGGATGCTCTCGAGGACTAGGGATAAGGTGACATCTTAGTCGACCCTAGTTAACCCATGTGTCAAGTACCCCAAGTCTCGAGGGTAGCCTCATAACATGACCATGTTCTAACAGATCCAGAGTAAAAACTTGTTCGAGTTTAAGGTGTAAATCTTAACGATCAATCTGAGGTGCCGCCATAAGTCACTGCATTGTTGTATCCTCGAGAAGATCCTAATCTTCTCAAAGGTACAACCCTGCAGTTGACATGTGCCGACATCCTACAAAACCGCCTGGAAAGATCTACTTAACTTAAGGTGTTACTTACGTTGAGTTGAAATTATACTTTAAGACTCTCCTTTCTGGGTAGTCTTTTCCCAACCCCTGGGTTCCTCACCTTTGAGTTGCCTTACTTATTTAAGATCCATTTCACAGAGAGAAGTTTAATAAGATTTGAGATCTCGTCAAGGAGTTCATTGATTCACAGTAATCTTAATCAACAAAATTGGTAGTAGCCCTAAGTCCTCTCATAAGGATGCTAACTATACCCCTATAAGTTTATATCAGTTCTCAAAACTGAAATATATATCTTACTTATTGTTATTAAGATATAGTGATTTAAAATCATCAGTTACTTTGTCTTGACTTAGATCATGGATAGGGAGTATTAGATTACCCTTCCTGTTTCAGCTACCTATAAAGGTGTAGTTTAACCTTAACTTCCCGTAAACAGTGGACTAATTTTACAATTTAGCCATATTCAAAACATAAAAGAATTACTAATCATTCACGAAGTATTCAGTCACATAATCTTTACAAGGCCTACTTAGAGAATCCAAATAACTCTAAGGTATAAAATAATAAAAATGCACTTTAAAATCAATCGAACCTAAGAAGATCAATCCATCACATTACAAATGCGACCACATAAGTAACAATCCCTCATTTCATTTATTTCTAAGCCAACAATTACAATTTATGCATTGACATTTTGATACAATACTCAAAAGCAAAAGAACAACTTTCTTCATATAGTACAATTAGAGAAATCAAATTGGAATTCATCATAAAACCAAATTAAACAATCGAGTATCATATCGGATCTGCGTGCCTTTACCACTTACGATGTCCATATGCAAAAATTGCCAACACGGGTCGATTCGGTGAACTGAGCATGATAAGCACTAATTCTTAAAACAATTGCATTCACCAATTGTTCTCATTAAACAATCTATTTAAATGAAATCATTTCTTCAAATACTTAAACATAAATCAGGCTAATCATCTTTCTATAATTCTAACATGACTTTTAATGCATGACTCATATTATAGTTACAATTAATCCTAAATACTTTTCAGATGATTCATCATATATATTAGAGACTAAGAAGAACAAAATGAATCCAAAACATCCATCCATCTGAATCCCAAGGACAACAATAATCCAACAAATTATTCCATTCAAAAATGAATATCCTATCAATTCGTATATCCAACAGGTATGTTTTTAACAATTCATCAAAATGATTATAACTTTCATCAAGTTCAACTGACGAGATTCCTTTAAAACATTACATTATTTCAATGGTATTGACTAATACACCAACTTTACTGCAATATATTTTTACCAGTCTCTCCCTACAGTTTAACAGTCTTTCCTTCTTAAGCCCGTACTGTAGAGTTCACATAAGGAATACAAAAGAAGAAAGCACTCAGAGTTTCTAGACAAGGAGAGAATATTTTATTATTCCTACAGTTATATATATCAACATATACTTTACAGCTGAGGAGAAAGAAACAGAGACATTCAGACTTCCATTCCAATCATGTTCAGGACTGTACCGACTCCTCAAGAATAATGCAATTACATTATACGCATGCGACTAAATCAGTCGAGATAACAAGAAGAAACTACAGTTTCATCAAAATTCAATTATAAAATCACCTGTAGCTATTAAGCAATACAAGAGCTCTGCTGACAACAAGCAATAATAAATAATCCAACCTAATAGACTCAACAAATCTTTCCATATCATTCATTAAACATGAAAATACCCAACGCCATCTCGACATGGCACAGTTAGGAACTCATTATCTCGGTCAAACCGAGAGACTAGATAACAACATAAACAGAAGTACGTATCTAGATACAAACACAACGACATTTCCACGAGTGAAACATATACATACTGAGACAAACATGTATAAATCAACATTCGAATCTAATCCCTACGAATATACAACAAGGACTTTTAATGAAGCCGAATTCAAGAAAGATAATCTGTGAGGACTTTGTGAAGTCACCTCCATAACATAAGCTCAGCAAAGATTCAACCGAAGTCGAGCTAATACGAAAATATAGCAGGGACTCTAATAGAGTCATGTTTGTAATGTAAACCCAGCACACATTTCCACAGAATCGAACTGAATATAAACACAACAACATTTAGAAAGAGTCGAATTAATATGTATGCACAGCGAGGACTTACATCAGAAGTCGAGCCAACACGCAAACACATCAAGGACTTCTTGACGAGGAGTCGTGTTCACATGGAATACTGCGAGGACTCCAACGTAGTCGTATCCAACAAGTACTCAAGCGGGGTTTAGATTGAAGTTGAAATCATACGAAAACATTGCAAGGACTCCAACAGAGTCAATACCAATAAGTATTCACAACAAAGATTCTCTGACGAGTGAAATATCAAAGATAAGATACATTTCAAGGACTCAACACCAATAAGAGTCATTTTATATATATTCCTTGCAAACTTTCAGTGAGTCTAACCAAAATTGAAAAAACAGCAACGGTAAGGACTTCAACATGAAGTTGCGTTCAAGTAAAATAATCACAACAAGCATTCCAATCAGAAGAAACTTTAAGTATACCCGGCAAGATTCAACGAGGATTCAACAACATGATAATAACATGTAGCGTCTTGACCAAAAAATGAATCCAAAAGAAGAAATAAATATAATACGGTAAACATTTCAATGAGTCTTCACATAACCGAGAGATTCCTAAATCCATAGGAAAAAGAAGAACCAATACATTGCTTTAAACCATTTGTACTAAAATCACACTGAGAACGAGTTGTTTTAATGAAAGCATTTGAAGGAAACAAGATTTTTAAAAGTTAGGACCTATCATGCACGATAGTGTCACTTAAAAATCTGAAGAAGACCTCTGAATGTGCTCGCACCTTCTCTTCTTCTTCCATGATAGATTAAACAACAATAAATTGTTACCTTCATGCCTTATAAACTTTCCCCGACAGAGAAAGGAGCTAGATATTCTCAAAGTTGCCATGCAACCAGAGTAGGCATTGGTTGAAAAACCGGTGATCAAGAGAGAGAAAAATGGAATGCATGGAAAACCAAAAAACCAACCAATTTTCCATTTGCATGCCTTCCCAAGCAATCCGTGCTCGGGAACCGAAGTTCATCAATGGCATTAACTCCCAAATTCCCACCTATTCTCCATTGCCACCGACCGCCAAAGTTGGTGATTGCCAAATGAAAACAAACAACCATTCCCAAATTTGGTAATGCTGCCACGTCAGGTCACAATAGCCATTTGCAACCTCCACCAAATCCCAAGTCCTTCATCCTTATCCACCTCATAAATGCCATGGAAACCACCACCCATGACTCGCGCCCCTTCATAGGTCCCCTTCCATCCATTATCATTAGTTAAGATAGGTTAGAAACATAGGTTAGATCATAAGGTAAGACATTAGTCTTACTTCCATAGTGTTAGGTGTAGCTAACCTTAGGAGCATTAAGCTTATAGTTTTAGGGCTAGGTTAGATTAGCAATAATTAACCAATAGGTTATAGTTTAGGTTAAGGTTATTAACCTTAACGAATCCAGTCTAGGTCTCCCAAGTAGGACCGATCAGTATTAGAACCAAACAGGGTATAACTTTCCTGTAATGGATTCTATCTGGCATTGTAAATTAAGCTTGCAGTATACACCAGAATTTCTTACGGCTCAAGGTCTACGCCTTCCGATATTACGATATTTGGAACCAAATTCATTTAACATGATCGGCTGAGTTAAACTCTGGAATTTCTTATTCAACTCATTTGGACCTTGCAATTTTCGTGTCAATAATTTTTTGTTCTTCTGAATAAACTTAAAAATCTCTTTTGTTCAAGGCTAAGTCATAAGGTTGAATAAATCCACTTAAAACAAATTGAACTCTCTAAAAATGAAGAAATAAAAGAGTCAATGCAGCTGGTGATCTTCAAGAGCAAAGAATATACAATCATATCAAGCATGGATAAATCCTTATATAGAAGAAATCATATATCACACTTGAATACTCGGGAGGAATACAATAATTCGGGTGTTCGACCCAAACTAAGGATGGTTTGGGGAATGTTTTGGTGAGGAGTGAAGGACTTTAGAAAGACCGAGTGTGTGGCTTGAAAGGCCTACCCCGCACTTCACACACCGCTATGATAAGGGAGTCGGGTGCTTTGCCAATATATACAAGAAATTTCATGAATTTATAAGAGTACGCATAGGCTCTTCCTCTTAGATGTCACTTCCAAGTAGGCGAGGCTAGGGAAGGAATTTTTGTTTAAATGCTTAATACCTAGTGATTTTGGCTTTGTGTGCAAAGGGTGAAAAATAAAAATCAAATAGTGTCACTACTGATTTTGATCAATTTTCCAACCTATTTAGAAAACTAGATGAAGAACATCCTTATATAGAAGAAATCATATATCAATGAAGACAAGTCAAACAAGTTCTTTCCCAAATTCGATTAAATTGATTTTTAATTTTCACCAAAATCAAAATGTTTGCACTAAAAATGAAGTGTTGGAAATGAAAAAGTCAAACAAGTTCTTTTTCGATTAAATTCTTTTTAATCACCAAAATCAAAATGTTTGAATGTGATAGAAAAAAACAAACAAGTTCTTTTTAAGTTCTTAAAAAGAGAAATAGAAATGTAGATTTAGCTCTCGAGGTGTGTGGACTTCAAAAGCACGTTGTTGAGCTCTTCCCCTCGAACAATCCCACGAACAAGCAAAGTGCTCCACAAGAAAAGGTTAAGCAAACACGCAAACAAATCCAGAAAAATATATCTAGATAATAGTAGAACAAAGATTTCTATTTAAGAAACTAGAAACTTTCAAAGAAATGACAATTCTGCACCAAGAGATAAATCAAAAAGTGCATAGCTTTGAAATCAAATGAAAGATTTACTAATTTTAGAAGTAGAAATGGGAATCTAGATATGCAAGAAAGAAATAATTTTGATTTTTGCAAATTATAAATGAAATAAACAAGACCAAAATGAAGAAAGGAAATGCTTTAAGGAAAACTGATGAAGATCAGTGAAGAAAAAGAACAAAAGTTCAAAACTGGAAAAGAGATGAACTTACCAAAAGGGGACTTTGGTTCGGTCCCACCAGCGTGCCAGAATGTAGATCAAGAATTTCTGCGCTTGTTACCTATCCAAGTTAATGTACCAAACTAAACACAAAAACCTAAAAACTCAAATGAAATCAATACCTGATAGATAAGACAAGATCCGAAGATGTAGATGGAAAAGAAAGCCGATGTAGACAAGACGGGTGCACATGAGCAATCTTGTAAAGTAGATCCGAGAAACCTACGAGACACAAATACTTGACAGAAAAATACAACGTTAAAAGATATTTGGGTGGACTACCCGAAAAGCGGGTCCGGGAAGTGATAAGCTCCCTTGGCGGATGTTAGTCCATGTTTTCAATTAAAGAAAGAAGCATACATGATAAAAGATGTAAGTAAATGTCTATATTTTCTGATTAAAAATGACAGACGAATGTAATGTAAAGACAAGCGAAAAGCAACAGAAAATAGGAAACTATGAAAACAATGTTGGATTTATGTTACCTGAGTTCTTTTACCTATCTACAGGCTGATCGGCATCAATTGGGTGAATCGGCGTCAATTAGGCTAAGTTGGCATTGACTAGGCTCAGTCGAGTTTCGACTGTGGGGAAAATTGCAGGAAGCTTGAGAAATGGACAATGAAGGCTAGATTGTCGATGTCTGCTTTGGAGCTGCGAGTGCTGTAGGGATGCGAAAAGCTCTACCTTAGCTAGATGCGAGAGCAGAGTCACCAAGAGATCAATGAAGCCTCACAAGGTCGATGTTGTGGGAGCAGAGTAACGATACTCCTCTCAAGGATTGATCTAGATAGAATTCGCTCTCACTTGATAGATGATGCTCAGGCTTGATGCTCAAAACTCTCTATCATTCTTTTGTCTAACCAGAACTAAATTCTAGCCCTGTATTTATAATCGAGTGCCGAGAGGTACAATCAGCGCCGTTCAAAAAAATCAGCGTCGACCAAGTACTAGTCGGTGCCTATCATGGAACAAAGTCCTAAAATGGCCAAAAAGGATGATTTGGAAAAATGAAAGTGTATCCTTCTTACTCAAATATGGGAAATATCCTTTGCGGTTTGGGGGAGGAGAAATAGGGGGCTAGATGGATAGAATTGATATGGGAGGCTAGGAATTGATATGGGGTAGATAAGTGGTTAAGATACACATAAAAAGTATAATTAAATAGTTAATATTTAATTATCCATGGATAAAACATAATGGGGTATAATAAACTTAGGATAGATGTTTAATTTAATTAATACTCCAAAGTGATGATATAAAGGTGCCCTAGGTTACCCAAGAAGGTAGATGAACGTAGGGGACACTAAATTGGGTAACCAATTTTAGGTGTCTATAGTTGCGGGCGCAAAATATATTTCTTCACAGATGGGTTTTCCAGGTATCATCAGGTTAGGATTTCTCAGGAGGATCAAGCAAAGACAACATTCACTAATGAATGGGGAAATTTTTCCTATATTGTGATGCCTTTTTGATTGAAAAACGTGCATGTTGTATTCTCGCGCATAGTTGTTCAGGCATTCAAATATTTTATTCACAACTTCTTACAAGTCTACCTTGATGATTGGACAATATATGGGTTGGTGAAAGATCATTGCAACAATCTGCACTTATTGTTTGAATGATGCAGACAGTTGAGTATCTCTTTGAACATCAAGAAGTGCATATTTTCTACACCATTTAGAATACTGTTAGGACATATAATCTGCAAGGAAGGTTTTCTTGTTGATCCAGCTAAGATTGTAGTCATTTTAGGCCTGGAAGCACCTACCAGTTAGAGCAAGGTGTGTGGAGTTTTAGGTCATACAATATATTATAGAAAATTCATCAAAGGGTATCCCAAAATTTCAGCACCATTGGAAGAGTCACTAAAGGGGAAAGGTAAATTTTATTTGGGATAACCACATCAGCGCGCATTTGAGGTATTAAAAGATAAACTTACTACCGCACCCATTCTATGCTTTCCTTCCTAGGATAAACAATTTCATGTGCATGTGGACACCTCTGAAGCATGGCCATTGGCACTATGTTAGCTCAACTTGGAGAAGGTATTGTTGATCATCCAATTTTTTTGCTAGTAGGAAGCTGACTCATGTTGAATAGAATTATGCAACTATAGAGCGCAAAGCTTTTCCTATGATCTATGCATTGCACAAGTTTCCATAGTACTTGTTAGCAACACCATTTGTGTTTTATATAGATTACATGGCATTGAAGTACTTGGTAAACAAGCCCATCTTATAGGGGTGCCTATGCAGATGGGTACTCCTATTTCAAGAGTTTGATTTCACAGTTGTGTTGAAGTGAGGAAAAGTAATTACGGACCGGACCATTTATCTAGAATCAACTCGGGAGACGAAGCACGAGACAATTGAAGAGACCATACTAGATGCACGATTATATAGGCTACAACGTATGTCGATGGAATTAGAAGACATTGATGTATTTCTACAGACCGGCATAGCACCAAAAGGAATGAAGGTATTAGAAAGCGAAACAACTTGTTTAATGCGCGACACCGTTTATGTTAATCGGTGGTGACCTCTACAAGTTAGGCGAGAGATGAAGTATTATCTTTGTTGTGTATTAGAGCATGAGTGCAATTATATTATGGAAGAAGCTCATGGTGGTATTACACGGGAGGCCATTATGCAGGTGATGTGACTGCTTGGAAGATCCTACTTGTTGGGTTATGGTGGGAGACATTGTATTTGTGGTTTATTTCATACTTATCATTTACAATATTTGTAGTTTCATTAGATCAATAGATAGTCTCCTATGTTTTACGTTTAGTGGTCTATTTCATATTGATCAATTTCAAAGTGATATTTTTCAAAGTTGACATTTTTTTATAGTTTTATAGGATCAATGCACATCCGCCTATGTTTTGTATTTATTCATCTATTTCATATTGATCTATTTCAGTGATATTTTGCATAATTGAACAATTTTATCTCAGGTTTTTAATTCATTTCATGTTGTGAGTTTTCATAATGTACTTACAATATATTTAAAAATGAATCGGTTTATTATTTAAGTGAACTGGAGAAATGACGAAATCAGTGAACTCTATTATCAATTTTGTGTTGTGTGTTCAATATGCATATGATTATTCTGATATTTGCATATTTAAATAAAAATAATAATTAATTGGATGCCATTATAACATTGTAGTTTTATTTTTATACTCGGATGCACAGGTGCACCGGCACTTCACTCAAATAGGTCCGAGTGCTCACCCAAATCATGAGAAGCCTACTAGGTCCCTCTTGTATGGAATCCTTGTCAATATGTTATCATACATACTCATATATTCCATAACCATACCAAGTAATTAAAGGCAAATCATAATAAGAATTAGATCACAACCAAAGTACGTAATGAATCAAATAAGGATCAAGATCAAATTTACCATACAATGAACAGAGATCAACAACCAATATCCATCCAAAATGATTTATCATACTATCTCATCATAAACTAGAAGTTGAATACATAACAATACTATCATAAAATGCATGCGCGCAAGTTCATACCAACAACATAACTCTAATACATATGGTGATCAAAACTCGGAAGCTGGTAACTCTCACATCATCCTCTAAAATAGTGAAATACATTACATACTTATAGGGGTGGGGATTTTCCCTTCACCAGACATTTACTCTCAAAATAGGTTGCATGCTTAAAATATCCATGCGTGCATACAAAGATAACTATGAAGCATGCAAGCTTCGCTAATAATATATTATCTCTATAAATAAACTCTAATCTAATCTTATTATTAGCTTGAACTCTATATGTCTCTTAATATTCCACTTGCTTCCAAAATAGATTTTCCTTGGTCACAAAGTCTTCATGCTTTTATCTTTTACGTGCTCCGCACTCCATCCTATTTTTAGCATGATCTAAGCAAAACAGATAAGTCCTAAACTTTGTCTCTCTGAGAACGAAACCTTGGGGCACAATTTTTTCACCCTCGTGAACCTACTCACGTGCCCTAGTCTTTAATGAAACTATCACATGCACCTTTGATACTTAGGCATTATTTCACAGCCCAAAATTACCCCACACTAATATCATTTCCACCCTCGGAAATGGGGTTTCTCAACTTATATCTCCAAAGAGTAAATAATGATGAATGACTTAAAGAATATGTAATGTCCCCTCTGCCCGCATAAGCCTGGGTGAAGACCTTTTGCCCTTTATGTCTACCCGACGGCCAAAGGGAAGTTTTAGGGTGACTTATCTTTACTATTTTATTATATTGTGTTATTGTTTCAAAAATAATAATATCATGAAAAAGCACATATAATAAATAATAAAGCTTAATGATGAATTAAAATGTCAAAAATACAATATTGTGGAATTGCATTTAAAGGGGTTTCCTATCTCTGGCCCAGGCGTTGATATCGTGCTCGCTTGTGGAGCTTGTTTCAATCCATAGTCAAGGAGATTGTTAAAGTTCATGGTGAAGTGGTTGCATAAATGGATTTTGATGCTATCTGTGCTACCCTACATATCCGAGTGGTGGAAGATGCTAATACCCTCACTCTCGCTCAAGCACAAACACTATTTGATCATGACGGTGAGAAATATAAGACCAAGGTAGCTAAACCATGGCTAAAGAACCCTAAGAAAGGAGCATCCCAAATTTCTAAGTCATTGTTAGGGTTGATTTTAAGGAATAACTTTCAGACATCATCACTCTTCTATATAGGATCATGGGAATGCCCTCTATAAATGAGTTTCATTTTTAGATGTGTCCTTGTATAAATATCATTTGTGAAGGGAAGAAGAATTTGAATTGGGCAATATAATCTATGAAAATCTAACAAAGTAGCTGGTTAATGTTCGAGAGAATAAAGGAATTCTACATTTCATCCTATCTCATGTACACTATTGTAGCATCCAGGAGAATGGTTTGGTTTCTCTTAGATCGAAGATAAGAAAGATGATCCTATATATGAACAGTTTCCTCAATTAACTCTCAAAGTTAGCAATCATCACTTCAGGAGAGTCAATGATGCTTTCACCACGTACATTGTGAAGATTTTGGAAGGAAATAATGCTCGAAGATTTTTGAGGAAGCAAATACCTTGATCTCTAAATATGGGACTTTCTTCATTCAATTGACAGTTTTCATATATCAGTATTGGCTGGTTTCTAAGGTCCTCCTCTAAAGCTTCCTATGTTTTGTAATGAAAAAATGACCCTAGTTGAGATTTCCAGTGTAGTTACAAAACTTCACTAGACTTGCAAAGATAAAAAGATTGTTGGCATCTGTTTCCCTATCACCTTGGGAGATTATACATGCAGGACAACCCTCGATGTTCAAAAAATTGATAGAACCATTTCTCCTCTTACCCTTCATCACTTCAAGCCTAGGACTTGCTTTGATATCAAGGGATATATTGCTAATAATCTCATATTAGGTTTCAATCACCTTGCTAACATTGAATATTATTTGGCCGATTGTGTAGATGACTTTCAGCCAGAAGAAGGTACTTAGGCAGATTTTCTCTTCAACAAATCATAGTTTTCAATCTCTACAAAGTACCTAATAAGCTTTAGGATGATGATGAAGACCTCTAATCCATTGAATATGATAGTTCCATCAAACACACTCCTATTGAAACCATTGATTGGTTTGTAAGAGAGCAGGATGATTTGAAAGAAGTGATCAACCCTGTTCTTGTGAGAACTAAGCTCGGTTTGATAAGAAGATGCAAAAATTTAGGATGAGCAAAGCCAAGTATTCTTCACAAGAAACTTCCTCTCCTAGGAAATAAGAACCTGCACTCAATGTTGAGGTTCCTTAACAGTCCACTCCTTCCTCTTCAAAAAAGGTAGACATGAAGAAAGGAAAATTTGTCAAGCAAGAGCAGATTGTAGAAGAAAAGGAGGAATTTCCTTTGGAGCAACCACAAGCTCCCATAGAGTCAGAAGATGTTGTTTTGAGTGAGGATAACAGTGAAGAACTAAAATAAGGGGAAGAAGCCCTGTCAACACTGCTAAGATGTAAATGTTTGAATCTCTAGGTTTAGTAGACCCTTCTTCTAAGGATATTTCTTAAGATATGCCAATTTCTCCATTAGAGACATATATGGTGCAAACATTGAGTATAATGAGTACACTTGCACTCGGACCCATTGCTCCTTCTACCTCTTCCTCCTCCTTTTCTTGGGTTCAACCTTTCATTGATAGCAGGAAAAGGAAGTCCACCTCTCAAATTGTGGTTCCCAAGTTTGATGTTGTGGTAGCCTTGCTCGGTACTAATCCTCCTCAAGCAAAAAAATAAAAAATTATCTCAAGGTTGGTGTCAGATGCTAAGGGTCAACAATTCATGGAGGTTGCAAAGCCTAAGGTATACAAAGAAGAGAAAGAAATTTTAATTTTCGACTTAGAACTGTGAAGGATTCCACTTGGAGAGTCAACACTTGAAATTGAAGTTCATAACCTCAAATAAACTATGAATAGAGTTATTGAACGTGTTGAGAAAGGTAAACAAACTATGAAGCAATTGGAGGAACATAACCAAGTTCTTTAAAATTTTATCAAATCCTTGTTGGCAAAGGATAAGGTCTGGATCCAACTCCACTAACCACTCTTCCACCTCCCCTAGTTCTTAGCAAGGATGAAGTTCAGACCATCAAAGATATTCATAAACATGCCACCTATGGAAAAGCCATTAAATCACTAGTTGATGATATGATAGTGTTAGGATTAAAATTCATTGAGGAGGCCTTCAAGTCATATGATAAGGTGTCCAAATTGTAGCTGAAATTAACCACAACACTTAGTGGCTTGGAGAAAGAGATGAAGCTATGGTATTAAGGAATTAGGGATCTTTGTTTGATGAGAAGAACATATGAGCAAATCTTGTTGGCAAGAAAAGTATTCAATGAGGCCAAGAACAATCTGTCAAGATCTTGGGTTTTTAGTGTTGAGTGGAAGATCAAAGTTTTGGAAGAAGCATTAGGAGAACTGAAAAATATGTGGCAAAAAGGAGAATCTTTCAAGGCTTGTGTTCTATCTGCCTTCCAAGATATTCATTGTCAAATCTAGAATGAAGCCTCAGGTGATCACTTTTCTTTACAGAAATCAAGGCTCAATTTAGTACCTTCGTCAAGGAATATCTCTTCAAGGAGGATTCAATGTCAAAAGAGAAGATTAAGGATGTATGCTCCTTCAATCAGCTATCACCAAGGCAAACATGGAGTTTATTGAGAACATAGAGTTTAAGAAGGATATAGAAAAATGCCTTGGTATATGGATTCATGCCCTTTGCTAACACCACCATCCCAAAGTGCATGGAGATAGTTGAAGCATTGAAAAGATTTAGACATCGGATTCTTAAGATAGTTGGCACTTCTAATCCTCCTTTGGATGCTTCTACCTTGGAATCCTAAAGCACCTCCCTTAATTTAAGGTTGTAAGCCCATGATGTAATACTTGGCTAAAGAACATTCTATTAATGTATTTCTAAGTAGTCTTTAATCTTCTAGATTAAAAGAAGTTGGAACCGAATGTAACTATTTTGTAAGCTATTTAATGGGCTCTCCACACCATTTTTAGGGGAGGTAGGACTCTGATACTTTTGAAATGTAAATTGAGTTGAAAGTAATCAATACAAAATAATTTTCTTATCTCTAATCCTCATCCGCTATCCTTTCTTTCTTTTCTGAAATTTGTGAATCATCAATCTTTCATGTTAAGAAACTTTGTGTTCTTATGATATGATTTCTAGAACTTTGTGTCTATGGAATTATATCTGATATTGCAAATGTGAATGATTATATATCTCTCTTATCAAGTCCGTGTAAGGTTATATTCTGCTATCTATATTACTTGAAAGTATTTTATATTCTTCCCTTTCAGTTTCTTTGTTCTTCCATTCTTGTGTATTGATAATCTATATTGGTATGGAACATTTTAAAGTATCAGAAGTCCTCGTCAAAAAAAAGATGTATATTTGTATATAGGATTTGTTGCTCACTTTCAATAAGGGAACCTCTCCCATAAAGAGGAGGGATTCGCTATCCCCTAACTATTGATGACTAAAAAGTGCTAATTTAAAAACCAACAAGTTTTTGGTGAGTTCGCTTGGGATTTTGTGTTTCAACGTATCCCTTTTTGAATAACTTCAATACTAGTTTGCAAACTGGTGGATCAAAGATATACATGTGGTCAAAAAGCCCTCGGTCTTGAAGATTCCCATTTTCAAATTATGGAGCATCGGGCTTCTTTCTTAATTTGGAAAGAAATAATAGAAGAACTCGGTCTACAAGCACACCTCCTACTAAAGAAAAAGTTTCTAAGAACAACAGCCCTCAAGATTAAACTAGCCCTAGTCTCCATGCTCTAGTACTTGCAGGAGTTACAGTTCCCCTTCAGTCAATATTTCCAAGGATGGCAACACCATTGCCTTGGGAACAATGTGTTGGACCTCTTGCTCTTCCTCAACCATTGCATGAATTACCTAGAGGTAATAGAAAAATTTTTCCTAAATTCGAGGTGATGGAAAAGTACACCTAGATGAACATATTGCAGCTTTCATTGTAGCATGTGGGATCCTTGGGGTTAAACATGAGGATGTTTCTATAGGATCTTTATAGAAACATTGCAAGATAATGCCGCTAACTAGTTTTATCACCTTCCAGCTGGTTCAATTACTAGTTGGACTACCATGACAACTCAATTTGAGAAACATTTTAAACTTGTTGAAGATGTGCATGCCCCTCGCCCAAATTTATCATATAAAAAGGAGCCATACGAACCCATGATGGATTTTGTGGCTAAATTCAAAAACTTGATTCATATAATCCCACAAACAACTCATCCTATAAATCAAATACAAAAGTGTTTTTTTCTCAATGCTCAGTTTCTGAAGCAAGTTATGCACTAAGGAAGGCTAATCTTCCAACTCGGATGATGATCAACGATTGGATATCAATGTTGAGGATGACCTAATCATGTCCGGAAAATTAAAAAAGAACCCTCCAAACCTAAAGAATCTTATTCTTCCTCATTGGGAGCCAATTACGATCGGTTAGTGCAGAAGTTGGCAAATGACCTTATTGCTATCAAGAAAAATTTGTCTCATCATGCTCCTTACCAAGATATTCCAAGGAATAATTTTCAACCTAGGAATCGTTTTCCATCTTCTCAGCATAAGTTGTCTATTGAAGGACCACCCATAAGGGTTCCGGTCAATGCAACCTATGAATTTCAAGAACCTGATGATGAGGAGGATAATGAAGACTATGAGGAACCTGAAGAAGAGGTTGATGAAGAGTAGGAAGAGTTTGGTGACTACCAAGTCAATTTCCTCACTGCTAAAGGTGTGGATGATGAAGATGAATAGAATGATGTTGTGGCTGATATCAATAGTGAGTCATATGTTGTTATGACTCAACAAAAATGAACAGGAAGGAAAGAGTGGTACAACTCTCTAAAAAATCTAAGGAATTCCTTGTAACTATTCCGGTAGTTGCAATGATAGGAGCCGCTATTCCCACTACTTCCACACAAAAGGTGATTAATGCTAGTTCTTCTCCTTCCACCCCACTTCCAAAACTTCTTGTCCTATAACTCCAAAACTAGATAAGTCCAAAGTTTCCCTCATTCCTAGTAATTATGCCTCATTCACCTCTAGATCTTTTGATATCATTGACCACATTAAGAGGACAAAGATTCAAATCTTAGAGGTGGAACTTTACCAAACTCACCCAAATACTTGTGCCAAGGTGGTGAAATTTGTCAATTCCAAATCTAGAAATTCAACCAATATTACTAAATTTCTATTACCCACTCCTCCCCTTATATGAACAAATTCTTGTGGCAGTCTCCTCATCTAATGAGAAAATTAAACCATTCTATGTGCGCTTCTCATAATCGGCCACAAACTCAATAATTGTGTTATTGACTCGGGAGCATCAAACAATGTAATTCCTACAAAAGTATCTCACGCCTTAGGCACGGCTCTAACACATAATTTTGGTTCCTACTATTCCATGGAGAGTAAGGAAGTACCATTGGTCAGAAGAATCAAAGATGCACAAGTAGCTTTCGCTACTTTTCCAGAGAAAGGGTTAAAGCCACTATTTTAGTGGCTGATATTCCTCTATCATATGGTATGTTATTGAGTAGAAATTTTTGTAGAGAAGTGGGAGGTGAAATACAAATGGACTGGTTGCATGCTCTCATCCTATTCAATGGAGAAATGAAAAAGCTTCTACCAAAAGGTAGACCGAGTACATTGTACAAAAGGCGACGACCCAAAAGAACAAATACTTTATAAATATATAGGGCATGGTCACTATATGATAATGTCGTAGAATGAGGGAAAATTCCTAAGGGAGTGATTCACAATCCTAATGGTGTTTTGACTTTGGAGTTTGATGTTCTTCAGCTAGTTCGGAGAAGGTGTAGTGTTAATCTTTCTAGAAGGGAAGATTCATCCTTTTCATATAAAATTAGTTTTAAAATACAAACAACACAGCTGAATATTAGGCTCTCCTTCTTTGATTGAACATGGCAAAAGAGATGGGAGTGAAGAATATTTGTGATCATGGTGATGCAGAGTTGATTGTGAAATAGGTCAGGGATCTTTATCAAGTTAAGAATAAAAGATTGAAACATTATAGAAATCTTGTCTGGGATTCCATTGAGTTTCTTGACGCTTTCTCAATTGAGGTTGTACCAAGAGAAAATAACACTAGGGCTGATTCTCTAGCTGTTTCAGGATCTTTATTGATTCCTCACCCAGATTTCTCTCAGGATAAATTTACCATTGAAATGATTCATAGGCCTAGTGTGTCGGATAATGCAAACAACTGGAAAGTTTTCAATGATGATCAACACTTACTCTCTTTCCTAGAGCTTAAGGATAAATTTAATCAATTATATTTTGAAGGAAGTGAGACTCTTCCTAGAGAGTATGTGCCTCCCGATGGAGATGATATCAAGGAAGAAATGGTTCAATATGTTTGTATCATAGTGAGGGGTAATGTTGATCAAAGAATACTTGTCTAAAATCACACAAGAAGTGCATGCGGGATAGAAGGCCAAAATAAAAGGCTCGAGATGGAAAGTTTAGATTTTAGGACTTAGCCGATTTTGAGCATAAGGATATATTTTTGGAAGATAGCTTGTGGACCACATCAACGATGCAAAGACACATGTGCCATACATTGTCTATATTTGGAGAAGTGTTTCAAAGTTTTTATGTATGGAGACAAGCTAAGAATAGAATTGACACTTTAGTTAAGCTGTAAGAGGACTATAGATAGCGCACTTGCATGTGTGGCTATGAATGTAAAATGACATATGACTAACGATAGCATGCGACCTATTTTTTTGAATAGTTAAGTGATGAAGGGCAAGTCTAGACCCATACAGACTGTAGGGTACAATATAGTACTAATATCGAGGTAGAGGGGAGTACATCTACAGGTCCTATTCCAACTAAAGGTGGCATATCGGGAGGTATAGGTGGTTCTATTTCTGGTGGATCTAGTGGTTCTAGAGGTAGAGGGAACATAGGAGGTTTTGGATCAGGTGGTCAAGGTTCACAACCACAAAATATCTATATGGAGATGTCTCTTTGTCTCTGAGAGTATAAAGTTATAGAGGATGTTGCCAAACATGTGCATATGTGTAAAATATTGTGGCATGCTAAAGGAATTGCAGCTGCTTTTGAGCTAGAGGCAAGTCAATTCACCACTACATTACAGGGGAACGCACACAGCTGGTATACGAAGTTTGACCGTGATCGAACTTGTGTGGATTATGTAGCACTGATGGATGATTTCTTAAAAGATTTCCATATCCTTGAGTTTGAGCAGAAGAGTATAAGTGCGCTCAAAGATATCAAGCAAGGAATTACTAAGAGTGTACATGAGTATGATGCTCATTTTAAAGCACTTCTATCTAAGTTGTCTTATGATATTCATGCTAGTTAGCATGCACAATGGTTCGTTGGAGGATTGATTACACCTTTTAGAAGGGCACTTTGTCACATAAGACATACATGGATCCATGTGAAGAATTTGAAGCAACTTTACATCTTGAGGCAGTTGGGAGCATTGACTTTGGAGTTAGTCCATTTCTAGAAGCACGATTGTAGCTATGGGAAAGTAGTTAGAGAAGCATCAAGCAAATTCAGCCCAAACGTGCTCGAATTTGGTTTATAGATTGTGAAGTGGAAGGTCACACCAAGGATGGTTGCCCTCACAGATCTATATGCTCATTACTCTTTGGACTATGAGATTTTCCATTTGAATCATGATGCAAGTTAGTGTCCTTTGTTACAACATGTGATAAAGAAGAATGTATCTTGCTTTTGCAAGATTTTTAGGTCCACGACCCATGATATCGAGGATTTTTAGTATATCGGTCAGATCCAAGATGCTATAGACATTGGAATATGGCAAACAAGCATAATAGATAGCTTTAAGGGTAGGAATGAGCACCAGGATTGTGATCATAATCAAATGCACTATGACAAGAATGAGGGGCATTTTGAAGGAGGTCGTGGAAGGGGATGTGGATATCATGGTGGATATGGAGGATGAGGCCAAGGTGGGGGAAGAGGAGAGTTCCCTCATGGAACATGTTATACGTTTGGATCTCCTGACCACTACAGGTGTGAATGTCCTCAGAATATTACATGTTCTTTTTGTGGAAAGATCCATAGCTATGAAGAGTGCCCATACTTATACGAGCATCTAAGTAAGCAACATAAACAAGAAAATAAAGGCACTGGGATGGTTAGAATCCAGCGTGGTAGAAGACCAATGGATGTCCAAGATAATAGAAGGCCCTGAGGCATCGACGGTGAAGATTAAAACACATGCTAAAGCAGAATGTGTGAGAGAGGCATTGCACCTGAAGCCTATGATTACTAAGGAGGAGGTTTTATATTTGAGGTACCCAAATCCTACTCATCGGAAGGAAGTTTACAGGATACCATGGAAGCGCTAAGGAATCTTCAAGGTGAGATACGTACCTAAGGGAGTATAATAAAGCATCGAGACAACTGGTGATATCGATAATTTGCAGGAGGTGTACAAGATGTTGCACTAGGAGAACATTATTCCACTATTGGGGAGTTGGTTGAAATGGAATACTCCACGTGTAAGTCTTGAGATCGGACAATAGATTCTGCATGGAAATCTTCCCCCTGATGGCATTGACTATGACAAAGAAATTACTCAATGTTGTTATGGATGGGTGGTTGTTGAGCAACATATTGATCGATACAGGTGAGGAAGTAAATGTGATGACATTAGATACGAGGTGTAAATGGGGAGGCCTCCATTGCAGCAATCATCTAATGTGTTATTTATGGAAAACCAAACTAAGGCCATGCTTATAGGAGTTTTGAAAGATGCATCTATCACTATACAAGGGGCCAAGTTTACTGAGGATTTTGAGGTATTAGCACTTGTAAAAGTAGACAATTTTCTAGCCTTGCTTGGATGCCCTTGGTGTTATGGGAATAACGCGACTTGAGATTCAATAAGGGGTATGTCAACTTTGAAAACAAGGAGGAAAGGGTTGTGAAACCCTTGACAAATGGGAATTCTACACCCTATATTGAGCCTCTAAGTGAAGAGGATTTAAACAGAGTCTATGTACATGCTATTCAAGACCCAGAGGTCAATGAGCCATCAAAATAAGGCATCCTAGAGTGGGAGGATTCTCATTCTATTAGTGATACTACAATTATTTCTTGCGAAAATTGGGCTCATGGTACATATGAATTAGTAGGGAATGAGGTGAAAACGTGGTTGTCTTGCAAGAATTAATTTCATTCAATTCGATGGATAGGCAAACACAGTACCTTTGTATATAGGGACAAAAGATCTCCCTACATTTTTTATGGCCATGGAAACACAAAGTGGATGGACAAGTTGTAAGAAGGGATATGCTAGTATATACACTACGTGGGACAACATCGTGCTTTGGTGGGTAGTCCATAGAGATAGCCTTGTCTACTAGGTTTATAAATAAAAATACACCTACGTAAATGTGCACTTATAATGGTGATCAACCATCAAGTATCACCTTTAGCAATGTGAGAGACTCTAGATAGTAGGACATGAAACATCACCACCTTCACTTTGTGGGTGCATAGATTGTATTCCGTGCTCCAAGGATACACATGCACTTGGCATATATATGTAGAACTCCACAGAGAAACTGGGAACTAGAAAGATTTGACTGCAGGTATGATGCAGACATTTGACTACTTCTCAACTAAACCTCCTATAACAGAGGCATTAAAATTTGTCAAGCACTTAACAATAGGAGATAGTGCAAAAGCAGAAGAGCATATTCAGGAATTATTTTCTTAGATAGAGTTTGGAGCATTTTTTGAAAAGAAAGAAGAAATGGACTCCATACTACTTGAGTGCACTTTCCTTGAGAAAGAGAAAGGAAAGATGGTCTACATCGTGGACGATGAGGAAGTTGAGAACCTGTATATTGAATATTCACATGGGGTGCGCGAGGTCTTGGACAATGTAGACAAGGATGCACATGCCTACCACAAACCCATGAAGATAATGAAGGTGAATATAGGTTCGGAGGCTGAGCCTAAGGAGGCCATAATTGGAGATTACTAGTCAGACTCGAGAGGTAGCAACGATCATCGAGTTACTTAGGGATTATCATGACTTACTCCTCTCGGATATCATGAACTTAAAGGCATACATGAATCACTTGGGGAAATGAAGATCAAACTTAGGGATGGTGCATGACTAGTTAGAAAGATACCTTATAGAATGAATCCTAATTTGTGTGAAAAGGTGAAAGAAGAAATTGATAAAATGTTGAAATCTGGAATTATCAAGCCTCTTGATGAGTCAGAATGGGTTAGCCCGATGGTGATCATATCAAGAAGGAAAAACAAATTAGGATATGTGTGGACTACATGGATCGAATGTGGCATGCATCACATCCATTCCTATGCCATTCACTAAGGAAATACTAGAAGGAGTTACAGGCATGAAATATATTCTTTCATAGACATATTTTCCAGGTATCATCGTGTTAGGATCACTCAGAGGATCAAGAAAAGATAACATTTACTACTAAATGGGGTATTTTTTCCTATACTTGTGATGCCCTTCGAATTAAAAAATGCATCTATTGTATTCTCACACATAGTTGTTCAAGCATTCAGATATTTTATTCAAAAATTCTTACAAGTCTACCTAGATGATTGGACAATATAAGGGCTTGTGAAAGATCATTTGTTACAATCTGCACTTAATGTTGAACGATGCACAATTGAGTATCTATTTGAACATCAAGAAGTGTATATTTTCTACACCATTTGGGATATTATTAGGATATATAAGCTGCAAGGAAGGTTTGTTAGTTGATCCAACCAAGGTTGCAGGTCATTTTAGGCATGGAAGCGCCTACCAGGTCAAAGTGAGGTGTGTGGATTTTTAGGTCATACAGATATTATAGAAAATTCATCAAAGGGTATTCCAGTAATTGTTGCACCCTTGGAAGAATTACTTTGAAGGGAAAGGTATATTTTATTGGGAGAACCGTAACAACACACGTTTGAAATCTTAAAGAGAAACTTACTACCACACCTATTCTCGTGCTTTCCTTCATGGGATAAACCATTTCATGTACATGTGGATGCTTACAGTATGGCAATTAGTGTTGTGTTAGCTCAACTCGCAAAGGTATTATAGATCATCCAATCTATTTTGCTAGTAGGAAGTTGACTCCTACTGAAAGGAATTATACAACTACGGAGCGCGAAGCTTTGTCAATGATCTACACATTTTACAAGTTTTTATAGTAGTTGTTAGCAACACCATTTGTGTTTTATATAGATCATATGGCATTGAATTACTTGGTAAACAAGCCTATCTTAAAAGGGAGCATATGCATATGGGTGCTCCTATTTCAAGATTTTATTGCACAGATTGTGGTGAAGCCAGGGGAAATGTAATTCTAGACCAGACCATCTATCTAGAATCAATTCAGGAGAGGATGCATAGACAATTGAAGAAACAATTCCGGATGCACAGTTATATAAGTTACAACACACACCCATGGAATTAGAAGACATTGTTGTCTTTCTACGAATAGGTATGACACCAGAAGGAATGAAATCATTAGAAAAGAATCAGCTTGCTATATGCGCGACACCTTTTATGTTAATCAATTGTTACATTTACAAGCTAGGAAGAGATGAAGTATTATGTCATTGTGTATTAGAACATGAGCGTAAGAATATTATGGGAGAAGCTCATGGTGGTATCACGGGAGAGGCTATCATGTAGGTGATGTGACTGCTTGTGTGATCCTACTTGATGGATTATGGTGGGAGACATTGTATAAGGACTGTAAAGAATATTGTAAGGCGTGTGATCATTGTCAGCGAATAGGAAAACTAGGGGAAAGAGATGAGATGCCTTTGAGACCATTTATTAGTGCGAGAACCATTTGAGAAATGGGCCATTGATTTTGTAGGACCTATTTCACTAGTTGCGTGTAGGATTGGATCATGTTATATCATTACTCGCATGCATTATCTCACACATTGGGCGAAGTAAAACCTACAAAAGATTGTACAAAAGCTACAATAGCTAGGTTTCTATGGGAGAATGTTCTTACATGATATAGATGTCCTTTAATCTTGACAAGTGATATAGGTACACACTACGAATGAGACAATTAGGATCCTATTAGATGATTTTATGGTTGCACACCATAAAATTGCACCTTACCATCCTCAAGAAAATGGAATTGTTAAGGATTTCAAAAATTTGGGCAGATTTTTAGAAAAATATGTGATGTTGGAAGAAAGGATTGGGATGAAAAAGTGTCAGCTATGCTTTGGGAATATAAAACAACTTACAAGATATTGAACAAGGCCACACCATTTCAGTTGGTGTTTGGTGTGGAAGCTATTCTTCTTATAGAATTTATGTTACCTTCTTTGCGCATTGCACGCTACTGGAGGTCTAAATGATGCAAAGGATTTAGAATAATGTATTAAAAATATGATTCAACTGGATGGATGAGCACCAAGCCATAACATGATTGAGTTAGAAGTAGGAAAATACAGGCGAAGGCATGGCATGATTGAAACATAATGGATAAGAAGTTTGAGATTGGACAAATGGTACTTCTTTATGACACAAATTTCTTGCGCCATCCAGAAAGCTCAAATTACATTGGTTGGGGCCATATGTTATCACTTTTATACTTAAATCATGTGATTTCTAGTTAGAAGCACTTGATGGAACATGGGTACTCGGTTACTTTAACGGGAGTAGGTTGAAGCCCTACGATAAATAATTCTTCTCGGTGTTTGTAATAAGGCGTGATTGCCATTTAGTTTAGGTTTTCAATCATGTATTTCCTTAAATGTATTTCCTTCATTATCGCTATGCTTTGTCAATTTAGTTGTTGTTCTTGTGTAAAAAGTGTGCTTGCGCACCTGAAGCTAATTATGGTATGAAGAATGTTTATGCACAAAGGACTGCACATACTTTTAGTGTGGGGTGGTTGTAGTAATCCAAGAAAAAGACTGGGGAATTGAAAGATGAAAGGAATAAGCTGCATGGATGTGCTTTAAGTCAAAGGAAGATAATTTATCAAAAGTGACCAAGGATGGAGATGAATGAAAGAACAATGTAACGTAAGTAAGAAGAGGCCATGATAGCTACCGGAGAAGGATACAGTGATGAAGTACTTAGGCACGGGAGCACGATGAAGAGAATTCTATGACTAGAAGGTAGGAAGGTGCACTAGAAGGTTATAGCTGGGTGTAAAGATGTACCACGTCGAATGAATGGTTTTGGTCAATGAATGAAGGGATATTTGGTAGGTGAGGATTAATAAATGCATTGAAATTTGAAAAATTTATATAAGGATGGGATGTAGATTCATTTTTACCATTGCAACTAAGAGTATTTAAGAGAAGAGCCAAGTGATCAAGTTAAGGTGTAAAGGATGTGAAACCAAGAGTGACAACAAGATCTCGTGGTGATAATCTTGCATCCCTAGTGGTGAAGGGTTTGAGCAAAGAAGGGAGACATAAAAGAGTTAGGTTATGAAGTTTCCACCTAGGGCATAATTGAATCGAGCTAGGGTTTGATTTGCAGAGTTAAGGTTGAAGAGGAGACAATTGCAAGGTAGAAATGGCACTAAAGAAGGCATCTACAGCAGCGGTAAAAGGAAAGAAGAAGGTAGTCATTGAGGAAGAAGAGATGGCACCTGAAATCCATTTTTCGATATTCAATACCTGAATGAGTCATCATCGGCCAAGAGTGGGATGACAATGAGAATAGTGTGGGGTAATGTTGATCAAAGAATACTTATCTAAAATCACACAAGGAGTCCATGCGGGATAGAAGCCTAGAATCAAAGGCACGGAAGGATAGGAAGGACCCGTGTAATGAAGGAAATTTTAGATTTTAGGACTTAGCCGATTTTGAGCATAAGGATCTATTTTTGGAAGATGGTATGCAAACCACATCAACGATGTAGAGACACGCATGACATGCATTGTCTATATTTGGAGAAGCGGTTCAAAGTATCTATGCATGGAGACAAGATAAGAATAGAATTTAAACTTTAGTTAGCTCCAAGAGGACTATAGAATCATGAACTTCGATTGCCTTCATGAGCTACATTTTAAAAGCTCATGAACCGAAGTATACTTTGATAGAGAAACATGATTTTTCAAAGAGTAAAGCTATCAAGAAGTTTCGTTTTTATGTCCTTAATTCTCAATGGGTTATATTTGTACCGATACAAATATCAAGTCTATTCTTACACAACAGAGTTTAGAATTAAGAGAGACCATTTAGTAGCAAAGGTTCTAGAATATGACCTTGATATCAGGCCAAAAAAGCTAGTCCAGGGTAAAGGCTTATGTGAACTTATTTCCGAGGGAGCTAATGAGGAATTATCCACATAAGGGTTTGATGTTCCTATTGTTCTCTTTCTCAGTTCAACAGATAAGTGGTATGTTGATATTGCACATTTTCTTACTTATGGAGGATTTCCATCCCACTTAAGTGTGAAGGAAAAGAGAGCTATTAAGCTAAGGTCTACACAATACGTATTGTGGGAAAATGATTTGTTCATATGAGGCATTGATGGAAGATTCCTTAAATATGTGGACAAAGAGCAACAAAATAAATTGTTTGTAGCTTTTCATGATCAAGCTTATGGAGGGCATTTCTTGTTTCTGTCACACTCACAAAATTCTTCGTGCAAGGTAATATTAGCTAACATTGTTCTGAGATGCATCAAAGTGGGTAGGAAAGTGTGAAGCTTGCTAAAATTTTGTTGGGAGGCCTAAATTGGCTGCTTTACCACTCAAACTAGTAATCATTGATGAACCTTTTCAACAGTGGGGATTCGATTTTATTGGAACTCTCAACCCACATTCTAGTGTTGGACACACTTATATGCTAACTATTGTAGATTACTTCACAATATGGGTGGAAGCCATCCCACTCAAAAGTACTACCTCCGACATGGCGTGTAACTTTATCAAAGAAAACATTTTGATAAGATTTGGAATACCAAATAAAGTTATAATTGATAATGCTTCCGATTTCTTCTTCTTCGAGTTGATGGATATCTACTACGGTGTATGGAATTTCCTTGCTTATTCTTCATATTATTACCCCCAAGGGAATGGACAAGCAAAATCAACAAATAAGAATTTGGTAAACATCATCCAGAAGATTTTCAATGACTCTCAAAGGAATTGGCACAATAATCTCTATGATTCCCTCTGGATAGATAGAATTACACCCAAAAGAGCCATTAGAATGTCTCTGTTTCAAGTAGTATATGGTGTTGAAGCTCAGCTTCCAGTAATAGTTGAATTACCAACCTTACACATGATGAAGGCTATTGAGGATTCAAGTTTCATCAGTTCTTTGGATAAAAGGATCATGTATCTCTAGAAGTTGGATGAGGATATGAAGTAGCTTTTGATAGAATCTATGCTCACCAACAGAAGGTGAAATATTTATTTGACAAAAATACTAGAACAAGAGATTTTCAAGTGGGAGACATTTTCATACTATGGGACAAAAGGCATGAGCCTCGTGGAAGCCATGGTAAGTTTGATTCTCTTTGGCTTGCTATTTTCAAGATAAGACACTTTGCTAGAGAAAATTATTTCTATTTAGATTATATGGATGGATCTCCTCTCCCACTTCCTTATAGTGGGCATTATTTGAAGTTGTTCAAGTCCTAGGTTATTAGGTAGTTCCTTTTGTATATTGTGTACAATGTCTTGTTTTGGTTTTTCCTTGTGTCTTGTTTCTTTCCCCTTTTGTGTGTTGTCTTCTGTATTATTTTTCCTTTGACTCTATTTTCCCAATAAATAAGGCTTCGGTCTATTTTCCTGCAGTTTTTTTTTTTCTCAATCTTGCCTCATTCCTCTATCCTAGTCAAGTCATCCCCAGAAAGAGCTAGTTGTTGTCACTCTTTCAAAATTTCCCTTCTTTCTCAAGATAAATTTTCAAAATTTTGAAGAGGTGTCCTTTGGAAATGTTTAAGTGAAGGGAGAAATTTAAAAATTATAAAAATCAAGTCCTTGGAGTCATTTTTAATTATTTGCGGCTAAGTCAGACATTTTCATCCCACATGTCCCAAGTACATTCGGGCCTCTCATTCATCGATTCGCCGCTTTACATGCATTGTTTACCCATCGGCTAAATTGGATTTGCACATCCCACATGTCCCAAATATATCCGGGCCTCCCATTCACCAATTCAACACTTTACCTGCACTACTTACCCATCGGCTAAATCAGCTCCGCGCATCCCACATGTCTCATGGACTGTTTGTGCTCTCCAAACCCACTTTTTCCACATTCTTCTTGTATTAGGTATTTTGGCTCCATGCGTCCCTCGTGTCCCTGTGTCCCATGGACCGTCTAGGCCAAGTTTTTCCAACTTTCCCACATATCACCTTTTTTGAGTCGGCGTAGGGTTATTTATTGCACATTCATTGTTTTCTCTCTCCTTCATTCAAATTCATGGCTATTTAAAGGAGTGTAACTATTCTTTCTTTCTCACACTTTCTTGCTCATTTTCTCCTTCTCATGTTCTTACAAAGTAGACATTTCCCATGTTTGTGCCTCTGTGTTTTCTCTTACAGGGATTGTTGAACATTCAGTTGAAGGTTGTTTCTCTTCCTATCTCTATCACAATGAAGATTCAATACAAAGGGCACAAGCATCTCTCCTCATTAGAAACTTATGTCCCCGATATCGGGAAAATGAAGCTCAAGATACCTCAACCTTGATGACTTTGGAGCAGGCTAGGATGAGATATCCCTACTCCCATTTCCCAATTGATTAAAGACTGCAGAATTGTATTTGCAGGGGTTTTCCTATCTCTATTGAGTGCATTTATACCGTGCTCTCTGTGGGGCTTGTTTCAATCCAGAGTCCAAGGAGATTGTTAATGTTCATGGTGAAGTGGTTACATGATTGGATTCTGATGCTATCTATGCTACCCTATGTATCTAAGTGGTGGAATATGCTAATACCCTCACTCTTGCTCAAGCACAAACATTATTTGATCACAATAATGAGAAATATAAGACCAAGGTATCTAAATCATGGCTAAAGAACCCTAAGAAAGGAGCATCCCAAATTTTTAAGTCATTGTTTAGGGTTGATTTTAAGGAAGAACTTTCAGACATCATCACTCTTCTAGCTAGGATCATGGGAATTCCCTCTACAAATGAGTTTCATTTTTGGATGTGTCCTTATATCAATATCATTTGTGAAGGGAAGAAGAATTTGAATTGGGGTGAGATAATATGTGAAAATCTAATAGAGCAGTTAGTTAATGTTCAGAGAACAAAGACATTCTACATGTCCTCTTATCTCATGTACACTATTACAGCATCTAGGGAATGGCTTGGTTTCTCTTACATCGAAGATAAGAAATATGGTCTTATATATGAACACCGTCCTCAATTAACTTTCAAATTCGAAATCATCACTCGTGGGAGAGTCAATGATGTTTTCACCATGTACATTGTGAGGATTTTGGAAGGAAATACTTCTAAAAGATTTTCTAAGGAAGCAGAGACCTTGATCTTTGAATATGGGACTTTCTTCACTCAATTCAAAAAATTCTCATATATCAAACTCGGCTGGTTTATAAGGTCCTCCTCTAAATCTTCCTATGTTTTGTACTAACAAAATGGCCCCACAGTTGAGATCTGTAGGTAGTTAGACAAACTTGACAAGACTTGTAAGGATAAAAATATTGTTGACATTTGTTTCCCTATTACCTTGGGAAATTATACATGTAGGATAACCCGCAATTCTTTGAACATTGATAGAACCATTTCTCTTCTTACCCTTCATCACTTCAAGCCTATGATTTGCTTTGATATCAAGGGATATATTGCTAATAATATCAGAGTAGGTTTCAATCACCTTGCTGACACTAAAGATTATTGGGTCGATTGCGTATATGAATTTGAGGCCAGGAGAAGGTACTTTGGTATATTTTCTCTTCAAAAAATTATAGATTTCAATCTCTACAAAGTACCTAAAAAGCTCCAAGATGATGATGAAGACCTATAATCTATTGAATATGAGAGGTCCATCAAACACTCTCCTCTTGAAACCATTGATTGGTTTGTAAGAGAGAAGGATGATTTGAAAGAAGTGATCAACCCTATTCTTGTGAGAACTAAGCTCTGGTTTGATAAGAATATGCAAAACTTTAGGATGAACAAAGCTAGGTATTCTTCACAAGAAACTTCCTCTCCTAGGAAAGAATAACCTACACTCAATGTTGAGATGCCTAAGCAATCCACTCCTTCCTCTTCAACAAAGGTGTTGTCACCAAATCACCGCACTCCCCCGAATGGCACGAAAGTGAACATGACATTCGATGTGATTGGGACACATGGGATCACCTCTCAATCTGGGACTTGGGATCAAGGTGCACCTCCAGAGAATTCTGGTTTCCTCTTGCTAAACTGAATGCTTTACTACTCCTAGTTATATAAAATGACCATCTAATCCTAAGCTAACATCTTCATGAGTTTTAAGGAAAGAGATTCTATGGAAATGAAACTATACAAAGGGTAGTGATGCACCAAAATAAGGGATGTTTAATATCTGGAAGGGTTAATGTGGGAGTGATGCTTGCATCATTGACCACCTTCACCTATCGCCACTCAAAAGGGTACAAAATACCACAAACTAGGGTGTACGTTCCTTCATTAAACTTGAGCATACATAGGGATATATCAAATTGGATTCAACCATAAAATTAATTTATCATGAGGAAACCACACATGCATATGTCAAACATCTATTTCTGCAACTAGGGATAATGATGACATAACTTAATACAAAAGGAAAATAAAGTTTTCACAATTGACGTAAAATATAATCGCATTATTCCTTCACAACATGAAATAGATAATCTAAAATAAAGGTAAGATAATCATTCATACTAAGGAATCATAAATCCACAAAGTAAACATTGATTAACCATTCAACACAATAAATCAGATTTTCAATAGCAAGGTGTAACTCTGAATATAATTAAAAGGTTTCTTAGAATCTCTAAAGCACTCTTCCAAGCTTGAAGAGCAACTCCTCTCAAAAATAATATATATCCTCTGTTCTCTCTATTCTCCCCCTAAATACTCCTTATACTCAACTATTTATAAGCCTTTTAGGTTGAGCCATGACAGTTGGGCCCTTAACTAACACTTAACTAAAAATAGAAATGTCATTAATATTAAGGGAACATGCTCCCATGAAAATAGAAAATTTGTTGCAAAAGGTTTGACCAAGTCAACCCTACAACTTTGACTGATTCGGAGCTCAAATATGTCCTCTCATGGCTGCTCAACTTGATCTGGGTTCAAATTCAGGTTGTTACTATCTTCAGAAAATGCCTCATCCACTTTAGAAATGGTGGTTCTCACACCCTGTAACTCACTATATATCTCAACAACCTACTTCATCTTCTCTTTTCCCCTTGATGTGGAAGTAGACATTAAGCTCTGTGTTTCGGAAGCTGAAGTTGGAGAAATTCCAAAAATAAAGTCTTCAAAAACCTGAAAGAAAATCTCGAAATTCTACAGAGGAAAGTTCTGAAAGAAATTTTTGAAGTCAAAAGTTCTGAAATTCCGAACCGGAAAATTCCAAAAATTTTCTACAATTTTTTTAAAAATTTTCCCCAAAAAATTTTCTTCCAAAATTTTTAATTTGAGTTTTAGGGGTCTAGGATTTTCAACTTACTCAACATTTTTAATCCGAAAAATCTCTGAAATTCCAAAACATAATTGTCTGAAAATAATCAATTACTCCGAAAGCTTGATTCAACTTGGCTACCTCGTTCTCGAGTTTCTAGTCCTACAATGACTCCATGACCTTCATTGCTCACTATCCCAATTTCCTAATTTCGAATGTAGATTCAACCACCAAAATGAGCTTGGTGTAGAGCTCGCTCTATGCAAATTGCACTAACACATGCCAACTAACTCAACGAGTAGCTCGGCCACTTTTAGCTCGTGCCCATTTGTGATTGGCATTGACAAATTTTCAAGCCTTACGTTTTCCTTTCTTAAACTTTTGAACTTTTCTGTGAACAAATGGGACATGAGGTATGACAAGACACCTAAAAAACATATGCCAATTTTAAGCTGTCTTTCTTGAGTTGAGCAAGTATGGGCCCTTTCAAAGGTAATTTTCGTTTCGAGACCAATTTGAAACTCAAGATATGAAAAAGGAGGAACAATCCTAGAGGATCTTGAAACCTTCTGAAATAACATACAAGGATTTCAAAACTTGAAGTTATCCTGATAACACCGAAATCTTTATGGAAGAATATTCGGTCTCAGGGTATTATCATATTGTCCATTTTTGCTAGGGGGGCAAAAATTGACAACAAAATGTATACATGAAGAAAGGAAAAGTTGTCAAGCAAGAGCATATTGTAGAAGACAAGGAATAATTTTCTTTGAAGCAGCCACAAGTTCCCATAGAGTCAGAAGATGTTGTTTTGAGTGAGGATAATAGTGAAGATCTTAAAGAAGAGGAAGAAACCCCTTTCAACACTGCTGAGATGGAAATTTATGAATCTATAGGTTTGGTAGACACTTCTTCTAAGGATATTTTCTAAAGATATGCCAACTTCTCCATTAGAGACATCTATGGTGAAAACATTGAGTTCAATGAGTACACTTGCAATCGACCCGTTGCTTCCTTCTACCTCTTCCTCTTCCTTTGCTTGGGTTCAACCTTTCGTTAATAGTAAGAAAAGGAAGTCCACTTCTCAAATTGTGGTTCCCAAGTTTTATGTTGTGGTATCATTTCTTGGTACTACTTAACTTGCCTTCATTCTTTCCTTCTTTGTGCCTCAGTCAAATTTTTACACATTTTAGGAACTCAAAATTTTTTTGGGTATTACTTCATCAGATAGAGAATTTTCTCCCCTTTCCAGAAAGGTAAATAAGTCCTCCTAACTCCTTGTATTTTGCAAGTTATGGCTCGGCGGAGTTTGGAGGGGAAATTTTCCCAAGGCGGGCCGCGGGAAAAATTTTAGCACTTAGCCTTTTGGGGAAAAAGGGTCAAAGGAAAATTTCAGCCCAAAAAGCCCATAGAGGAAAATATAATGGTTTGAGGCCCATGCCTAGTTAGGATGTGCCACATGTCAGGGCGGAGTGGTGGGGGCAGAAGGACTTCAAGTTTTTGGCATTTGGTCAAAGAGTGTCAAAGGAAAAATACAAGCGCATCCCCGCCGAGCAATGAAATGATGCCACGTGTCCACGTCAGAGCGGAAGTCGGGGTGCCAGGAAGATTTGGTAAAATTTTCCAAAGTGATGAAAAGGTGCAAAGGTAAAAACTTGAGCCACACCTCCGCGCCGCATCAAGAAAGCGCCACGTGTCCACATCAGAGGAGGTCGGGCCGGCGAGAGAATTTTGGGAAATTTCCCAATTTTGCGCAAAGGGACAAAATGTTATTTTGAAGCCCACGATCCCATCAGCAAACCAGGTGATGCCACATGTCTTGAGAGGGGTGGAGGAGGTGGAGATATTTTTGGGAAATTTTCCCAATTTGAAAAAAGAGGGAAAAAGTTCAAATTTTGGCCTGCGAACCCAAATTTTGCCCTAATTTTGCCATTTTTCCCTAAATCTTCAGAGGGGCATATCTTTCACACCAGAGCTCATATTTTCATGATTTTATATCATTGGAAATATGGTGAAATTCTCCACATGATGGATGGTTCAATTTTGATTTTTGATGGAGATTTGTGGGAGAAAATGGGAAACGTCTCTGGCATGCAAAAAATGTAGAAAATGACCCCAACCACCAAAATTAATGAAGTATGGGCCTCTTTCTTTTGCTCTACAAAGCAATGTACAATGAAGTATGGGATTTTTCATGGAAACCCATCATTTTTAGGCTAATTGAATGGATCTTGTTGGTGGTTGGAGTTTCAAATCAAATTTTCCCATGTTTTTTCACCTTTCTTTCATTTTGTTCGATGGTTAAAAGCCAGTTTTGGCTCATTTGTAAAAGTTGTTCATCATTCTTCTCTGCCTCTCCCTTATTTTCTTCCCTAGGGTCAAAAATGGAGTTTGAACCTCCTCCCCCTACTGTAATGGCATTTTTTTCCTCTTACCCATGAAATGATGATTTTTGTGCAAACTTTTGGAGCAATAAAAACATGTTTTGTGATGCATTTGTCCATCCTTGCTCATTTTTTGGTTGTTTTCTTCTTGCCTCTCTTCATTGTAGGTATTTTTGCATGTTTGGATGTTCATTATAGGTTTTGGAGCTGTGTTCATGGAGTTTTGGAACATTTTTTGTGTGAAATCCATCCTTGGTTTTGTGATGCACTTGTCCATCCTTTCCATTGCTCACCTCTTCTTGTTCCATGGTAGTTTTGATAGATGTTCAACATTTTCCTTCTCTAGTGTATCACCGTTTTAGTGTAGGCTCTATTTTTTCCTTGTTTTCTTCTCTCCTGTCTCCTTGGAAGTTAGATTAGGATTAGATTAGCTTTCCTACACTGGAATAGCTTGTGGTAGGTAGTTTAGGAAGAGGAACCAACCTTCTCTGGAGAGCTTTCCCCATTTGCAAAGGTCCCACACTTTGGGAAAGCTCAATGTTGTGCATTCACACCAAATGACATTGCCTTAGAAAATTAGATCCATAGGTCATTTTGGGGGTGTTGTGAATTTGCACTAACAATTTTGGCATGCCCGGTGGGACCTTAGAGGTCTTCCACTTCATTTTGTAGGTTGGTGTGTTTCTGTTAAAGATTCAGCCTTTGGAGGCATATTCAAAAACACATCTGGTGACTCCATCTGATCAATAACTCATTCTCTAAGTTGTAGACTTATTTTCCATTCACTTCCACTCATTCTTCCTTCCATCTCTTTCACTCTTTTCCATTCCATGAAGTTGTGCAATCATGACTTCATTTCCCTCATGGGATTCACATTTACAAAAACAGCAATGTTTTCCACCTCCAACATGCTTTACAAATCCTCTCAGATCAGCATTTTGATCAAATTCAAAATTAGTATGCATATCCATATGAGCAATGCCAAAATTAGTTTGGCTATGAAGCATATCAAGCACAAGGATACACATATGATGAGGGCAGTCAAGAAGAAGATGTTGATTTGTTGGAGAAAATCCAAAAATGGAGGTTGGCATGGTGCAATCAAGGGCTCAAGCACAAATGAAGGCATTTCAGATTGGTTTCAGAGCACCTTGTCCATGGGGAGGCCCTTTTCCAAGACATTACAGCCCTCAAGAGAAGCTAGACTTCATGATTGAGATGTTGCCCCAACTTGCACAATGGACACTGGAGATAGAGGCCTATAAACTTGGTGTTGAGCAACCTTGTCAATGGGTAAGTTCTACACCATCATCTGGTTTTCTCTTTCCATTCCTCAAGCAGCACCATCTCATTTTGAATGCCAAATTCCAAATCCAGCCCATGCTGCCCCAAGTGTTGATTCCATTTCTCCATCCCCTAGTCTTCCACCCCATCTCAATTCTTCTTGTCCTTTTCCCTTCCAAACAGCCATTCCCTCCAAAGAAACAAGAGGTTCTACCTCCTCCACCACCACAAATAATTACAAAACCAATTGAGTTACAACCCACCCCTCCTCTTGCATTCCCAAATCCATGTTGGGAAGATAAAAATCAGAATGCCAATCAAGGAAACAAGAAGAGGAGCCCAACAGAAAAGAAATGATAGAAAATGAAGAGTTGGGCTGCCAAATTTGGGATAACAAAGATCCCCTTGATGGTTAAGCCTTCAGAGGAGATTAAAGTTGAAGAACAAGTGGTGGCCAAGGCTGATTTTGTTGCAGCAGAAGAAGAACAAAAAGAAGAAGCAGATCAACAATTAGTTTTCTTAATGTAGTGTCCATGTTGGCACTCTACTTGAAGAAAATGCTGGTCCAATAGAAGTTGCACAATCAGCCATGGAAGAGGAAAGCTCTAAAAGAGATCTTGCAGCCCCAACTTGTCCTCTAGAGTAGTAGATTGAAGAGTTTGATTTGACAAAACTTCATGCTAGAGGAAGAGTGCAATCAAGAGCAAGATTGTCTTCAAGCAACAGAGGAAGGAGAAGCTGCTCCAAATCCAAAAGAAGAGGAGCACATTGGGCTGTGGAGGAGAAAATGCAGGTCCAAGAGCTTTGAACTCAAAACAAGCTATAGAAGAACCTTCAGTTCTTCCTTCCACTTCATCTCTCTTGAGTTCTAGTGTTGAAGAAGAGTTTGATCTTTCAAACTCAATGATTGAAGATGAGAGAAACCATGGTGATCAAGTTACAGATCAAAAGAACACCATGGAGGAAGTTGAACATTTGCAGCAAATAGGACAGCAATGAGGTAGTTTATCTGTCAGATTTGGAGGACTATTTTGATGGAGAGGAACCAGTTGAAATCACATTGTTTTTTCCTCCTTCATCCACCTTCCAAGCACAAGAGCCTGTTGTCATGGAGGAAAATTTCAATTGCAGTAGCCTACACTTTATAGTAGCTCTTTGGAATCAAGTTTGGGAGATCTTAATCTTCCATGTTCTTCATTGGAGGAAGAAGGAAAACAACAGAAGAGTTTCACCACTTCTTCCACATCATCCACCCAAGAAGGTCTACAAGAAGGCTCCATTCTTGGAGTTGAATTTTAGAGCTATGGGCATATCAAATGGATCAGACCTTTCCCAATAAGGTATTTGGCTTCATTGGAGCCAAAGGAGAAGCCACAACTAGTCATGCTTGCTTCTAAGCATGAGGATGAGCTAAAAGTACCAAGGATCAGCTATCATACCTCTTCAATCCAAATGCAGAGCAACTAAAAGAGGTATCTAATTTGTTTTCAGTTGACACCTTGCTGATTTGGGTAGAAGACCAGCTTCTTGTTGATTTTCCACTCATCCAACCAGCCATGATCAGCTCCAAATCAATTGCATGGCTGCCAATTTTGAAGAAGGAAGCTATTTTACACAACTAGTTGTAGGGTTTGTTTAGCTTACCTTTTCTTCCAGTTAGAGTAGAGTAGGTAGGTTTGCTTTCAGCAGAAGAAGTGCTTTTGCACACTCTACATATCCCACTTGGGGTATGTATGATTTCCAATTTTGTACATAGTTTTTGGTGTTGTTGTATTGCTCTTGCATAGTCCATTTTAGTGGCATTTTGGTGAAGATCAACTCCAAGTTTCAAGTGGGTTTCAAGTGGCTCAGAGGTTAGATTTTCATAGTTCAGATCAGAATTGGTTATCAGGCTTGAATCCATGCCCAATGGATGCTTCAAAGGCCATTGATCATTCATCTAGTAGGTAGATGACCCTCGAGTCACCAAAATTGTTATCCAAAATGAGCCCCTGCTTATTTTGGCTAACTTGCCTTCATTCTTTCCTTCTTTGTGCCTCAGTCAAATTTTTACACATTTCAAGGCACTCAAAATTTTTGGGTATTGCTTCATCAGATAGAAAATTTTCTCCCTTTCTAGAAAGGTAAAGAAGTCCTCCTAACTCCTTGTATTTTGCAAGTTATGGCTCAAGCGGAGTTTGGAGGGAAATTTTCCCAAGGCGGGCCCGTGGGAAAAATTTTGGCACTTAGCCTTTTGGGGTAAAAAGGGTCAAAGGAAAATTTCACCCTGAAATCCCATAGAGGAAAATATAATGGTTAAGGCCTGTGCCTAGTCAGGATGTGCCACGTGTCAAGGCAGAGTGAAGCGGGGTGGAAGGACTTCAAGTTTTTTTGGCGTTTGGTCAAAAGCGTCAAAGGAAAAAACAAGTGCATCCCCGCCGAGCAATGAAATGATGCCACGTGTCCACGTTAGAGCAGAAGTCGAGGGCACTCGGGAAGATTTGGTAAAATTTTCCAAAGTGATGAAAAGGTGCAAAGGTAAAAACTTGAGCCGCACCTCCGTGCCGCATCAGAAAGGCGCCACGTGTCCTGTTCAAAGCGGAGGTCGGGCCAATGGAGAATTTTGGAAAATTTCCCAATTTTTTGCAAAGGGACAAAATGTTATTTTGAAGCCCGTGATCCCATCAACAAACCAGGTGATGCCATGTGTCTCGAGAAGGGTGGAGGCATGGATATTTTTGGGAAATTTTCCCAATTTGAAAAAAGAGGGAAAAATTTCAAATTTTGGCCCGCATGAACCCGAATTTTGCCCTAATTTCACCATTTTTGCCCTAAATCTTTAGAGGGGCATATCTTTCACACCAAAGCTCAGATTTTCACGATTTTTATATCATTGGAAAGCTGGTGAAATTATCCACATGATGGATGGTTCAATTTTGATTTTTGATGGATATTTGTGGGAGAAAAATGGGAAAACGTCTCTGGCATGCAAAAAAACGTAGAAAACGACCCCAACCACCAAAATTAATGAAGTATGGGCCTTTTTTGCTCTCTGTGAAGCAATGTACAATGAAGTATGGGATTTTTCATGGAAACCCATCATTTTTCAAGCTAATTGAATGGATTTGTTGGTGGTTGGAGTTTTAAATCAAATTTTCCATGTTTTTCACCTTTCTTTCATTTTGTTCGATGGTTAAAAGCTAGTTTTGGCTCATTTGTAAAAGTTGTTCATTCATTCTTTCTCTGCTCTCTCCCTTCTTTTCTTCCCTAGGTCAAAAATGGAGTTTGAACCTCCTCCCCTACTCTGTAATGGCATTTTTTCCTCTTACCATGAAATGATGATTTTGTGCAAACTTCTGGAGCAATAAAAACATGTTTTGTGATGCATTTGTCCATCCTTACTCATTTTTTGGTTGTTTTCTTCTTGCCTCTCTTCATTGTAAGTATTTGTGCATGTTTGGATGTTCATTGCAGGTTTTGGAGCTATGTTCATGGAGTTTTGGAACATTTTTTGTGTGAAATCCATCCTTGGTTTTGTGATGACTTGCACTTTGTCCTTTGATAGATGTGTTATCCAAAATTGACAAGGGCAATTTTACCGATAACCATACCGAAAATTTTTGTCTTGATCCCTCGATAGGGATCCCTCGCGTTCGAAACGATTTAAAATTCCTTCTCGGGAAATCTAGCTTTCGAACTTAGTCTTTTTGAGCCTTTTTGGCTGGGCGCATGGATTTGCACTGTAACACCACGTTTTGGTGCGCCCCTTTAAAAAGCCTTTGGCGCATGGTTTCCCATGTCAACACGTCTTTCGGTGCGCCAAAGCATGTTAAGCCTTATTTGCGTGCGCCGAGGCGCATGCGCCTCGATGTTGACATATCATTTGTCGCGCCTCTTTTCCATGCGCCAAAAGGCGCATGTATTTTCCTTGTTACACCACGTTTTGGTGCGCCCAAGGGCGCACATAAATTCATGTCGACAACTCGCTTATGCGCAAAGTCGCACCCATTCTCCTCGTTGTCACATTTCCATGCGCCAAAGGGCGATGCTTTCCTCTCGCCGACAGGCAAGCTGCGCGCTTTTCAAATAGTAGGTGGCGCATTTATGACAAAGTTTTGTTATATATAATAAGTGCCCGCCTGTCATTTTCATTCCATTTTGACAAGCACGTGATCGCTCGGGATTTTCACGCCCCGCCTGCCGCCGTCATTGCTCTCGTGGACCCACTCGCCACAAATTTTCGATATATATTCGAGGTAGGTGGTTCTCCGGTTTGTTTTTGAAAGCTTTCACGTTCTTGGTCTCGTGTTTTTCTCGCTCGAGCTTTCTCTTTGGGTCTGCTTTGTTGCTTGCATGGTCTCTGCTCTTTAATGGCTAGCCGGCCTGTTGGGCTTGTTTCTCCCCGTCCTGTCCCGGTTTCTTCTTTTCCTACTCCTTTCCTCTTTCCGGATTTGTTGGAAAAAGGGGGGTGGTTTCGCATCAGCGCCATCTGAGATCCTCCTTATAAAAACCTTGTCATACCAAGCCTCCTTTCGGGTGGAAGATTGAGTTGAAAAACGACTAAATGATTAAAGTGTTCTCCATGGCGCGCTGCTGTCAGGCCATGTTGCAATGAAGACAGCGCGCCTCTGCGCGCCTACCCAAAGATGCTCGGCAGCTTAAAAATCATGCGCTCTTAAGCGCACCCTTTCGGCCTGTAACGCGCTCAAAACCCGCGCCTCCTTCATCCCTTTGGCGCGTCTTTTTCCCATGTCGCAAAATCTGCCCATGCGCCAAAGGGCGCACCAAATATCAATGTAGCATGCATTTCCTGTGCGCCCTTCTATAAAATGCAAATGCTTCATCCATGCGCGCATGCGCTTAAGCGCCAATTTTACCTCTCAAGGCCCTTTTCCGTGCGCCTTGTCTTTTCAACTGCTATATACATTTTCCATGCGCCCGCGCCCGAGCCTTAAAAGTTCTAACTCTTTCTTCGCTAGCATTCCCATTGAAAATCAAATGACTAATTCAAGCTTCTTGATTGGGTTTCACTCCTCCTACGTGCGCATCATCGATAAGCCTTCAAGAACACATGTCTACCTCAAGCAAGAGACCCGCCAAACCAAGAGGAAAAGCTAAGCTAACAGAGGAAGAAATGAAGTATAAGTACCAAAGGGTTAGAATGCCCGAATCTCAAAGTGGAATGCAATATGGATGTCGAGATTTCGAATCGGGCCACATCGACATGGACGAATTCTGGGTGAGAACTCAAAGTAACAAGAAGCCCCCGGATGGATAAATTGATGGGTAGTGCTCTACATTTCACGGTGGGATTCCAAATGGGCCGCTTATTAATAATGAGTTCATAATGGTGGTTGCCCAATCTTACAACAAGGACACTGTGTGTGTCGAAAATAGTAAGGGAGAAGTGGTCATCGACTCACCACTCGCCATTTTGAAAAGATTCTCGCATCCTCATCACCGAAGCTTCGTGGTCATACCCAAGAAGAATGTGTCCAGACTGGGAGGGCAATGAGGACCTATGCATGCAATTAATGAATGAAGTCTACCTCAAAATAAGAAGGTAGTGACCGGTGGCCCTGCACTATCCACCGAAGCGACTTCTCCGAAGAACTCAAAGCGACACCATCACTTTCCCGAGCAGAGTCTTCTAAGCTTTCAGACGCCCACTACTTCCATAAATGGATGTCATGCGGCACTGGAGACGATGAACAAAAATTTGCCCGATCGCTTCATTGGGAAATAATAAGCAAGCGCCATTTCGAGCAAATTACATACAACAGCTTTGCCACAACAGAGTGTTTCATATGAACTCCTACGTAGTGTATGCCGCAATGGCGTCTCAAAGGGACTATCCAGGGCTGCACTGAGTGGAACTTGGCCTCGTGCCAAGATATATGAATACTACCCGTGAGCTAAAGCCGAGAATAGCATCCAACACTTTTCAAAATCAATGATGCTTTCTTCTACCATATTATATGCATGCCGCGACCAAAGTTGACTCATGGCCGCACAATTAAGAATATCTGCTTCATTGTGGAAAAGTGGGGGCCTTGTTCACCCAATTTCCCACATTCACCTATCTCGAGGGCGGTTAACTTCGGGCGAGCCCACTAGGTCGCCAAGGTATGCCGGACCAAAGTCGGTTCTATTGGAATTGTCAAGGCAAATGGGTCACATATCATGAGAAGTGCCGAAGAGAAAGAAGGGTGGAACTCCTTTCCCCTCACAAGAGGCCGATACACTTGTTCCAGCCTATCACAAGGCGAAGGAGATGTTTCACGAGCTAGAATTGCTCAATCTAAAGCATGATTTCCCAAAGAAGGCCTACATTCGACCCAAGAGGTCGCTTGCCAAGGGCTAAGCTTGATCCTATCCATGTCCCTCAAATTGAGGACATTTACATCGACGCCATCCATGAGGTGGCACTCGTGGAGACAGATCACTCCCGCTAGCATCGCGTAAATTATTCAAGATGGAGTGGCCATCGCCCCCAAAGGCTTCCAAACTTCGGAAGATGAAGTAGACAAGGTGTATAATAACACGATGGGGACAATCGCCCTTCCCGCTATCGATAAGCAAGGCTCCTCGACACCGAGGAGAGGGTCAAAGAAACCATGCGGAGAACGGAGCTCGGTGCCGTATGAATGGATTGATCTACCTCTGGCGAGATTTTATAACTTCTCCTTTGGGTAATGCGCCCAAGATCAAAGAAGCAGCTAAAAGGCAAGGGTGCAAAGAGGTGAATCAAGCACCTGGGCCAGAGGAAGCCCTCGAAAGTCCTCTTCCTGAGCCCGAACAAGTCATAACTTTGGGAAGAGGAGTTCATGGAGGACGTTCCCGAAGGCCCATCCACTCGTGATGTCGGCTGCTGCTACGACTACGAGGTTCCTTCGTCCCTTCTCTTCTTCTCTTCCTCTCCTTCCCTGTGTCGCAACCACTCCTTCGTCAGTGTCCTCTCCCCCTTCTTCTACCCTTTTCCCCGCCTCTTCATCCATCTTCTCCTCTCGCTGATTTGTCTCCTTCCATTTCTTCTCTCCTTTCCGGCTCCCTTCCCTTCCTATGTCTTCGCAGCCCTGCTTCCCTTCCTCCCGTGGACACCTCCGCGGCTATTCTTTCAATGCCACCGCCGCGTGTCTCCACGTTCTTCCTCTTCTACCGTTGCCGCTTGCCTCCCTCTCGTCTCTCGGTCCTTCTTCAATAGGACCAGCTGATCTCTCAAAGAAATGAGCAGCCAAAGAGGAAAGTCCCCATCGCTCCGATGGACTTTTCGGTTATTCCGGCTAAAGGAGCAAAGAAGCACAAGCCTGCTACACGCTTCTCAAAGAGCGCCGCAGTGAGAGAGTCCCGGAAATAGCTTACCCCGATCCCACCAAAGAGAAAGAGATCTGTCTCCAAAGCAGATTTCACAAAGCTGACCCAAGTCACAATGGGGACGCCCCTCGAAAGTCTCCTGTGGGGAAGCTCTGCTCCGCGATTGATGCACTTTGTGAAAAGCTTCAAGAAGCCAAAGAAGAGAAAAGGCACAAAGAAAAGAATAAATACCGCTTCTGTGCCTTACGTAAGATGGGAAGTGCACCTCCCACAACCGCCGCCGAGACTCCCGAGCCGCTCGGGCCAGACAAGATCAATGAATATTCAAAGATCGGTGAGCAGTGGCATGGTCTGCTTCGCTTGAGAAGTCGATTCTCAAAGATAGCGAAAAGGTAATCGCCGAATATATCGCCTTATCCTCGAACATCAAAAGGCGAATAAGGAGCTCCAAGCATTAGCAATTCCGATATCAAGAGTTAGAAAACGCTAGACTCCAACACGAGGCCTTCCAATGTATGTTCGACTGCTCACCAAGATTTGGTCAAGTTCGAGTATTCGGTCACCCAAGGACCCTCAACAAGACTATGTCCACTGACTATCTGACAGATCAGCTTGAGTTTGTGTTAGAAAAAATAGATAAGGTGAAGGAAGAGGCCCCGGATGCGATGTATCAAATGGAGAAAATTGTTTTATCCATGAATCCGTGGTTCGCTCACTCCTTCCTCACCTTAAGAACGGCTGATGATACTATCCGGATTTTCAAGGAGTTAGCTTTCTCAAGGAACAAATAAGTCACGCTTGATACCGAATCCATCAATAACCTCGCCGGTGCAGGACTTCATCGCTTCGATTGAGGCGGAGAAAGATTATTCCAAACTTCCCAAAAGCTTGTAGAAGAGCGGGAAACTTGCTAAGTAACCGTGATCGGCACAAGGATCCATCACAGATCGGCCGGGTCAATGATCGCAAGTTCTTGGAATACCGCGCCGTTCCACATCTCATCTCCCGAGCAAAGATCGTGGCAAAGCGACCCCTTTTCGGCCGCAGGACGATGATGATGACTAGCTTCTTCTTCTTCCTCTTCTTCTTCTTCCTCTCGCTATTCTCCGACTTTCTTTTCGCAATATCTCAAGTATGTTGGTGCCAACGATGACATCATCCATGTTGCATCATGGGATGATGTCATCCACTCAAAAATGTAAAAGTCAACATGACTTTAGATATTTTGTAAATATCTTGTAGATAAGTGGTTGGCTCCATTTTGCCTTCTCTCTCTCTCATCTTCTATAAATACAAGAATACTTGTTGTATTCTGGGTGAACATTTTTCGTATAGAAATAGAAGTGAGGAGAGAAAGACTTTGAGCTTTCAGAAAAGTAAAAGAACAAGAATACAATTATTCGACTTTGTGCTCAATAGTCATTTGTGTTATGCATTAGATCTTTCTTACGTTAGATCTCGTATGTGTTTAATCTGCTGGATTCATATCTACTTTTCCGTCATTTGTTTATCAAGCATTGTTTTGTTTATTTATGCAAGTAGGTTTGGCTGCATTACTACCAACCCAAAGCATAGATCTTCCGACCCTTCCGCTTTGGAACTCATTTCTTTTCTTCCTCTCGGATCTGTTTCTTTCTCTTCTCCTTTTATTCCTTTTCTTCGCAGCCTAGAACACTCTACCGGGATGAGATCCCAACCCCGAAGGCGTAATCTGTGAGACTTGCATAGGTTCCCGCTAGTAGTAGAAGTAGCAATAAACCGGCCGCATTGCCTCAAAGAGGGGCTAAGCCCCGCAACACCGCTGGCCCGCTTATCCATAGATCCGTCCGCGCGGATGCATTTTCGGACAACAGCTTTTTTTGGCGACTCTACTGGGAACGAATGCATGATCCGCGATCTACGCTGGTAGAAGATAAAAAATCGAAAAAATCAGCAGTGTCACGCCGCTTGCAAACTGAGCTTTTGTTGAAAATCCAAAAATTTGCAAAAGTGCCCGAATCGAAAATTTTTCTTCTCGAGAGTCATAGATCCGGGGCTTTTACATATCTTTAGTTCACGAGTTTTTACAGTAAATCATTATTTTTCCGTAGATCCGAAGTTTTGACTGCTTTTCTAAAAAAGTTTGAAACCCTCAAAAGTCCAAATCAGATCCGAAAATCAGCTTACTATCTTCCCCACCATCTTATCCTCATTTTCATCTCTGTCATTTAACCGCAATCGGTTTTCAAGAGGATAATTTTTAATATCCGTAGTAGTGCATGCGCTGGCTTTTTGTCAAAAACCAGAAAATCAGCAGTACACCCAAAAATAAAGTTTAAATCTGCTACTGTAATATTGCAGATCCGAAAGGTACACTCGGCGAGTGAACCTTTACGCGCAGCAGAGAGCCCGAGGAGAAGCTGATCCTACTTTCGATCCGCTTCAGAGGCACAATTTCAGCGTAACACCGACGCTTTTTCGGGCCGCTAAGCTGGCCAGCTTGGTCATCCAGAGTGTCTCACCTTCACAAAGAAAAGGTCTGCTACTGTAAGCATCTACATCCCTTTCAGAGTGCCTCACGCTCGCTGGAACCACCCTTCCACGTGTGCTTTTTCCAGCTTTTCAAATGGCGGTACCATGGGGAAATGCTATGGGCCCTCTCGCACCGCCACATCCAGCTTCACGCACTCCTCACGGAAATCGAAAGAATTTTCCTAAATTCGACGGGAGCGGAAATCAAAGCACGGATTCCCACATATCTCGCTTTCATTATGTCATGCAAGATTTTGGACGTGACTCATGAAGATGTGTCCGCCGCCTTTTCTCGAAACCCTACAAGGGCCTCGCACTAATGGTTTCAAGCATTTGCCGGCCGGATCTATCACCATTGGGCAACTTTGCGGGGACGCTTTTGAAGACAGGTATAAGCCCTCAGAAGATGCGTTCACTTTATTATCACGAATCACTCATCTGAAGAAGGAGGCAAACGAGACCATGCGCGATTTTATCGCCCGGTTCAATGCTCTAATCAACCGTGTCCCTACTGCCATGCTTCCAACGCCGGAGAATCAGAAGTGTTTCTTCATGAACGCCATGAGCTCAAAAGTCAGCTTCTTGCTCCTTCAAGAGCGAGTGGCTACTCTACCTCTCGCTCAGGCCGCTGCCATCCGGATAGAAGACAATTTGATAATATCTGGCGAATTGAAAAAGGAATCATCAAAGCCTAAGTCCTTGGGCCCTTCACCCACCACTTCGCCCGACTCCAAAGATTCAAAAAAATGGCGAATGATTTGCTCGCATCAAGAAGCAGCTGGCCCAGCTCCTAGTTCCTCATACCGGATGTTCCAAGAAGGAGTTTTGTTCCTAACCATGCTTCACAAAGGCCGCGCTTACCGCGATCGCTCCACGGCCAAGCGCCAAGCTCCTCCGGCCAATGCTTTGGCCGAAGTTGAAGAAGAAGAGCAGTATTATGAAGAACCTTCGTTTCAAGACGAAGATGATCAAGATGTCGGTGAGCCGACTGGCGACTCTACTATTGGATATATGGAGTTTGACGAGGATGAATCTGACGAAGAAGAGAGTACTCAGGGCTACGCAAGCGGACAATCATATGCTGTTTTCACCCGCTCGCAAGGAAAAGAGGCGGAAGTTGCTACCCACGTACAGAAGGAGAAGGTCGCGTCAAACGCACCTCCAACCATTGCTAGAAGAGGTAATCCTCTTCCTACTCAATTCCCTGTTAAGTCTTTTGCTAAGAAGTCTTTTCCGCCCATCTCTCCTCCAAGTCAGCCCCCTCAAGTTCCTACTAAGATCAGTAATCCCATTCCACCACCGCGAAGTGAAGGACTCATTCCCTCACCAACGCAACCCTTGGCCGTGTTTGATATTATAGATCATGCAAAAAAGACCAAGATCCAAATGTCTGAAGCTGAGTACCTTCAGTCAAACCCCGAACAACTTGTAAGATTGACCAAATACATCCAGAGTCAAGCTGTTTCACCCAAACAGGTTTCCCCAAAAGGAATCCTTTCCACTCCCCCTGAATCCCATATAAATGTTGCTTCAACATCCGCATCGTGCAAAATAGAACCTTTCTATCTCTCTCTCCTAATCAACGGCCATAAGTTGAGCAATCAGATAATTGATTCCGAGCTTCCGATAACGCCATGCCGCAAAAGTCGCCATGCTTTGGGCCTCACTCTTACCAAACCATTCGGGCAGATGTTATTCATCGAGACCAAGCAAGTGCCATTGATTGGCCAAATCAAAGACGCGCAATTTGCTTTCATGCCTTCCCGGATAAAAGAGTAAAGATGACCGCCCTGTCGCCGACATTCCGGCAGCCTCTATGGAATTGGCTGGGAAGGAGCTTTTGCAAGTAAGTTGGTGGAGAAATTCACATGGATCGTCCAAAGCTAGAATCCCACCAAAGGCGTAATGCAAACTTTGGAGCCTAATCCCAAAAGAAATACTTGGTCACTAGCTCAAGACCCAAAAGCCCAAATTCTTTTCGAATCATCGTGGTTTGGGAATTACTTCTTATCCACCGAGGCGGATACAAAGGACGTTTTTGTTCAGAAAAGGATTGTAATAAGATCTCGACTCGCAATTTGATGGCAGCCGCGCGACTAGTGGATGTGGCGCCGGAGTTGTGCCGATATCTCCCGAGGAGGAGGTAATTCCTCTTTCTTTCAAATTGCAGTTTTTCAACACTAATAATACCGCTGAGTACGAATCTCTCATACTTCTGGTGATGCAAGCTGCAAAGAAAGAGGAATAAAAATCTCAAAGTCCAAGGTGATGCCGAGCTAGTCAGGAATCAGGTCAAAAGGATTTACCAAGTGAAAATGAAAGGCTCAGCACTACCGTAATGCGGTATGGGACAGCATTGAGGAATTTGACGCTTTTTCAATAGAGGCCATTCCAAGGGCCCAAATGACATGGCTGATTCGTTGGTCGTTTCAAAGATCTCTCATGCTCCCGCACCCGGCTGAAAACGAACAAATACACTATCAAGTGGTTTTCCGTCCGCAAGCTGCTGCATAACTCTCAAAGATTGGCAAGTATTCAACGATGATAATCATCTCATTGCCTTTCTAGAAAAAGCGTAAAACTTTGATGAGTCAGATTTTGAAGGATCCACTCTACGTGCCGTGAATCAATCAACGCCAAAATCATGAATCAAAAGAGAACGATGGCATATGTCACCAAAGGAAATAAAATTCCAAAGGGCTTGGTTTTCTCGAACGCTTGTTTGATGTGCACGACCGCTTTGTAAAAAAGAAGAGCGGGATGATCCCGCTCATCTCCGAGACTCGAACACCAATATGGGTTCGAGGCACATCCGCACTCGTGAACATTGGCAAATGCCGCACGCCCGAGAAAAGCGAAAGTTTGTCAAGTTGTCAAGAAATATATGGATGTATTGGCATGGTCCTATGCCGATTTAAAGTCCTTCAAGCCAAAGGACGCTCAAAGATGATATACCGCTAAAAGAAGATGCCAAAGCCTTCCGTCAAGCAAAGGCATTATAATCCCAAGATTTCGGCACTATTCAAGCCGAAATTTAAGATGCCGGACGCAAGAATCATCTTCCCTATCCATCACAAAGACTTGGGTGGCGAACATTGTGCCAAGACGCAAGAAAACGGTGAAATACGATCTCGCGAGATTTCCAAACTTAAATCAAGCTTCACGAAAGACAACTACCCTCTTCCCATAATGGATCAAGTTTCGCAAGCGGTGATCGGATCGTAAATGCCGTCTATGCTTGATGGTTTTTCGGCTATAATCGATTGAAGTCTCACTCAAGATCAATTCAAAACAGCATTCACTACTCCGTGGGGTACGCTTGCCTATAGCAGATGCCTTTCGCCTAACTAACGCCGGTGCCACTTTTCAATGAGCCATGGACTTTGCTTTCAAAGGCATGATGGGAAAGGTCATCAGTAGTTTATCTAGATGACTTAACCGTGTTCTCCAAACGACGAAGTGATCATTATGATCATTCGGGAAATGTATTGGCCGATGCCGAGAACACGGAATTTCCTTAACCCAAAAAGTCTGCTTTTGGGGTCACTAAGGGAAATGCTAGGCCATGTGGTTAGCAAAGAAGGAACAAAGATTGATGCCGAAAGGGTCAAGGCTATTCGTGAGCCTTACTCGCCCACAAGCAAGACCGGTGTTCATTCTTTCTTCGGAAAGGTGAATTTTCTTAGCGTTTTGTCCCGACTTTGCCGAGAAGACTCGCCACATTTTGAACATGATGAAGGGAACACCAACTTTCGATGGGAGTGAAGAAGGGAAAAGATCGCTTGAGGAGATAAAACTTCGTTGCTCATGCACCGGTCCCGTATGTCCGGATTTCTCCAAAGACTTCATTATGTATAGTTACGCTCCGAACATACTGCTTCGCAATCCTCGATGCAAAAGAACTCTGAGGATATCAATCTCCAATCGCATTCATGAGTTCTCCTCTCAAGCCTCACGAGTTGAAAATGACTCAATTGGAAAAGCACGCCTTTGCCGCCGCAAGCAAGGTGAAGAGTTTTGTGTATTACATTCGAACTCGCATACGGTGAAGGTTGGTCCCCGACACGCGGTGAAATCAATTCTAACTCAACAAGAGTTGGGAAGTGTGAGAGGGAATGGATCGCAAAGGTCCGTGAATATGACCTAGATATTAAACCCACCAAGCCGGTGAGGGGCAAAGGCCCGTGTCACCTAATGGCGAAAACAAGGGTTCGTAAAATCATGATGAAAGAGAAAATCGTACCAACGAAGAGCAAAGCCTTCTGAAGGGCCGATTCTTTCTACCTCCGGTTTTGTTTCAGGGCAACTCAGTGACGAATGGTACTCCGACATCGCTTTCTTCCTCACCTACGGCGAATGCCCAGTGCACCTGAATGCAAAGGAGAAGCGTGCTATAAAGCTCAGAGCGGCCAAGTATGTTATCTGGGATGACGGTTTATATAAGCGTGGGATAGATGGTATCTTTCTGCGATGTGTTGACAAGCCCCAGCAAGTAAAACTGCTGGAAAGTTTTCACAACTCAGCCTGTGGAGGCCATTTTTCTTCTTCCGTGACGGCACATAAGATCATTCGAGCCAGGTACTATTGGCCGACGCTCTTTCAAGATGCAGCTACCTGGGTAGCGAAATGCGAGCCTTGCCAGCAGTTTGTTGGTAAGCCCAAATCGGGCCGCCTTTCCCTAAGGCCTAAGTTATTATCAATGAGCCATTCAAGCAAAGTTGGGGAATCGATTTTATCGGGCGCACTCAATCCCCAATCGAGTGCCGGACATAGCTATGTCCTTACAAAGAATCGATTACTTCACCAAGTGGGTGGAAGCATACCAGCTTAAGCATGCCACTTCGAGGTGGTTTGCAGCTTTATCAAGGAAAATATCATTTGTCGTTCGCATCCCGAACAAAATCGCTGGCTGACATGCTTCTAACTTCTCCTCCCGAGAAGTTATTAGTTTTTGTTATGAATATGGAATAACTTTAGCCCATGCTTCGGATTACTACCCGCAAGGAAATGGTCAAAGTGGAATCCAAAGAATAAGAACCTAGTGACCATTATACGGAAGTTGGTGGAATCAAACCAGCGAATGTGGCACAAGGCTTTCAGACGACGCCAGGCAGAATCAGATTACTCCCAAGAGATCTCTCGGCATGTCACCTTTTCAAGTGTTATATGGCACCGATGCCGAGCTTCCCATTTCAGCGAACTTCCCGCTCTTCGCTTGGCACAAGCTATCGAAGATGAAACTTTTCAAAGTTCTCTAGAGAAGAGAATCATGTACTCATGGAACTTGAAGAAAAGAGAGTAAGGGTGGTCGACAGATCACCGAACATCGAATCACGTGAAGAAGCTTTTGACAAGAAGGCCAAGCAGAGGGATTTCAAGTGGGAGATCTTGTTCTTCTCTCGGGACAAGCGAAGAGAGCCAAAGGGTATGCATGGAAAGTTTGACTCCTGTGGAGAGGGCCCTTCAAAATCAAACAACTCAATGGAGAGAATAGTTTCTATCTCTCGTATCCGGATGGAGCTGAACTCCCGCTTCCCTACAAATGCCGGCAACATCTCAAGATCTTCGTGAAGTAGAGCTTGCTCTCTTCTTTCGTACATGCTTTATTTTGGTTGTGTGTTTGCTTTCGTCGCGTGTTTGCTTTCGTTTGTTGTGTGTTTCCTTTGTTCTCCCTCCGGTCCCCCTTGTTTTTGACTCCGTACCCAATGGATAGGCACATGTGATCTGGGATTCTCTACCCCTGAGTTTACTCAAGGATAGTCCCCAGGAGGAGCCAGCTGTTATCCCGTAAAATTGACAAGGGCAATTTTACCGATAACCATACCGAAAATTTTTGTCTTGATCCCTCGATAGGGATCCCTCGCGTTCGAAACGATTTAAAATTCCTTCTCGGGAAATCTAGCTTTCGAACTTAGTCTTTTTGAGCCTTTTTGGCTGGGCGCATGGATTTGCACTGTAACACCACGTTTTGGTGCGCCCCTTTAAAAAGCCTTTGGCGCATGGTTTCCCATGTCAACACGTCTTTCGGTGCGCCAAAGCATGTTAAGCCTTATTTCAGCAGGCGCGAGGCGCATGCGCCGATGTTGACATATCATTTGTCGCGCTTTTTTTTCCATGCGCCAAAAGGCGCATGTATTTTCCTTTGTTACACCACTTTTGTGCGCCAAGGGCGCACATAAATTCATGTCGACAACTCGCTTTATGCGCAAAGTCGCACCCATTCTCCTCGTTGTCACATTTCCATGCGCCAAAGGGCGATGCTTTCTCTCTGCCGACAATGCTGCGCGCTTTTCAAATAGTGGGTGGCGATTTATGACAAAGTTTTGTTATATATAATAATGCCCGCCCTGTCATTTTCATTCCATTTTGACAAGCACGTGATCGCTCCGGATTTGTCGCCCGCCTCGCCGCCGCCATTGCCTGTGGACCCACTCGCCACAAATTTTCGATATATATTCGAGGTAGGTGGTTCTCCTGGTTTGTTTTTGAAAGCTTTCACGTTCTTGGTCTGTGTTTTCTCTCGTTCGAGCTTATTCTTTAGCGGGTCTGTTTGTTGCTTGCATGGTCTGTCTCTTTAATGGCTAGCCGGCCTTGTTGGGCTTGTTTCTCCCCTGTCCTGTCGGTTTCTTCTTTTCCTACTCCTTTCCTCTTTCCGGATTTGTTGGAAAAAGGGGGGTGGTTTCGCATCAGCGCCATCTGAGATCCTCCTTATAAAAACCTTGTCATACCAAGCCTCCTTTCGGGTGGAAGATTGAGTTGAAAAACGACTAAATGATTAAAGTGTTCTCCATGGCGCATCAAGCCATGGCCATGTCAGCAATGAAGACAGCCGCCCTCGGCGCGGCCTACCCAAAGATGCTGCAGAAGCTTAAAAATCATGCGCTCTTAGCGCACCTTTCGGCTCCGTAACGCGCTCAAAACCCGCGCCTCCTTCATCCCTTTTCGCGCTTTTTCCCATGTCGCAAAAAATCTGCCCATGCGCCAAAGGGCGCACCAAATATCAATGTAGCAAGCATTTCGTGCGCCTTCTATAAAATGCATGCTGCTTCATCCATGCGCCATGCGCCTTTGCGCGCACGCGCATTTTAATTTTACCTCTCACAAGGCCCTTTTCCCGTGCGCCTTGTCTTTTTCAAATGCACTGTTATATACATTTTCCATGCCCCGCGCCCGAGCCTTAAAAGTTCTAACTCTTTCTTCTCGCTAGTATTCCATTGAAAATCAAATGACTAATTCAAGCTTGGATTGGGTTTCACTCCTCCTACGTGCAAGATCATCGATAAGCTCAAGAACACATGTCTACCTCAAGCAAGAGACCCGCCAAACCAAGAGGAAAAGCTAAGCTAACAGAGGAAGAAATGAAGTATAAGTACCAAAGGGTTAGAATGCCCGAATCTCAAAGTGAATGCACATGGATGTCGAGATTCTCGAATCGGGCCACATTGACATGGACGACTGGGTGAGAACTCGTAAAGTAACAAGAAGCCCCCGGATGGATAAATTGATGGGTAGTGCTCTACATTTCGCCGTGGGATTCCAATGGCCGCTATTAATAATGAGTTCATAATGGTGGTTGCCCAATCTTACAACAAGGACACCTGTGTGTGTCGAAAATAGTAAGGGAGAAGTGGTCATCGACCTCACCACTCGCCATTTTGAAAAGATTCTCGCATCCCTCATCACCGAAGCTTCGTGGCCGCTACCCAAGAAGAATGTGTCAAGACCTGGAGGGCAATGAGGACCTATGCATGCAATTAATGAATGAAGTCTACCTCAAAATAAGAAGGTAGTGACCCGGTGGCCCTGCACTATCCACCGGCGACTTCTCCGAAGAACTCTGACACCATCACTTTCCCGAGCAGAGTCTTCTGGCTTTCAGACGCCCACTACTTCCATAAATGGATGTCGGTACTGGAGACGATGAACAAAAATTTGCCCGATCGCGCTTCATTGGGAAATAATAAGCAGCGCCATTTTCGAGCAAATACAACAGCTTGCCACAACAGAGTGTTTCATATGAACTCCTACGTAGTGTATGCCGCATGCAGCATTCAAAGGGACTATCCAGTGGCTGCACCGAGTGGAACTTGGCCTCGTGCCAAGATATATGAATACTACCCGTGAGCTAAAGCCGAGAATAGCATCCAACACTTTTCAAAAATCAATGATGCTTTCTTCTACCATATTATATATGCATGTCATGCCGACCAAAGTTGACTCATGGCCGCACAATTAAGAATACTGCTTTCGCTGTGGAAAAGTGGGGGCCTTGTTCACCCAATTTCCCACATTCACCTATCCGAGGGCGGTTAACTTCGGGCGAGCCCACTAGGTGCCAAGGTATGCCGGACCAAAGTCGGTTCTATTGGAATTGTCAAGGCAAATGGTCACATATCATGAGAAGTGCCGAAGAGAAAGAAGGGTGGAACTCCTTTCCCCTCACAAGAGGCCGATACACTTGTTCCAGCCTATCACAAGGCGAAGGAGATGTTTGCCGAGCTAGAATTGCTCAATCTAAAGCATGATTTCCCAAAGCAAGGCCTACATTCGACCCAAGAGGTCGCTTGCCAAGGGCTAAGCTTGATCCTATCCATGTCCCTCAAATTGAGGACATTTACATCGACGTCATCCATGAGGTGGCACTCGTGAGACAGATCACTCCCGCTTAGCATCGCAGAAATTATTCAAGATGGAGGCCATCGCCCCCAAAGGCTTCCAAACTTCGGAAGATGAAGTAGACAAGGTGTATAATAACACGATGGGGACAACCGCCCTTCCCGCCATCGATAGAAGCAAGGCTCCTCGACACCGAGGAGAGGGTCAAAGAAACCATGCGGAGAACGGAGCTCGTGCCGTATGAATGGATTGATCTACCTCGGCGAGATTTTATAACTTCTCCTTTGGGTAATGCGCCCAAGATCAAAGAATAAAGCTAAAAGGCAAGGTGCAAGAGGTGAATCAAGCACCGGGCCAGAGGAAGCCCCGAAAGTCCTCTTCCCTGAGCTCGAACAAGTCATAACTTTGGAAGAGGAGTTCATGGAGGACGCCCCAAGGCCCATCCACTCGTGATGCTCGGCGTGCTGCTACTACTACGAGGTTCCTTCGTCCCTTCTTCTTCTCTTCCTCTCCTTCCCTGTGTGTCAAGAACCACTCCTTTGGTTGTGTCCTCTCCCCTTCTTCTACCCTTTCCCCGCCTCTTCATCCATCTTCTCTCTCTTGCTGATTTGTCTCCTTCCATTTCTTCTCTCCTTTCCGGCTCCCTTCCTTCCTATGTCTTCTCGCAGCCCCTGCTTCCTTCCTCCCGTGGACACCTCCGCGGCTATTCTTTCAATGCCACCGCCGCGTGTCTCCACGTTCTTCCCCTCTTCTACTGTTGTCGCTCCTCTCGCCTCTCGGTCCTTCTTCAATAGGACCAGCTGATCTCTCAAAGAACTGAGCACCAAAGAGGAAAGTCCCCATCGCTCCGATGGACTTTTCGGTTATTCCGCTAAAGGAGCAAAGAAGCACAAGCTGCGGTTACACGCTTCTCAAAGAGCGCCGCAGTGAGAGAGTCCCGGAAATAGCTTACCCCGATCCCACCAAAGAGAAAGAAGATCTGTCTCAAAGAGATTTCACAAAGTGACCCAAGTCACAATGGGGACGCCCTCTCAAAGTCTCTGTGGGGAAGCTCTGCTCCGCGATTGATGCACTTTGTGAAAAGCTTCAAGAAGCCAAAGAAGAGAAAAGGCTGCTGAAAGAATGTAATAAATACTCGCTTCTGTGCCTTACGTAAGATGGGAAGTGCACCTCCCACAACCGCCGCCGAGACTCCCGAGTGCTCACCTGCCAGACAAGATCAATGAATATTCAAAGATCGGTGAGCAGTGGCATGGTCAAGTTTGCTCGCTGAGAAGTCGATTCTCAAAGATAATAAAAGGTAATCGCCGAATATATCAGCCTTATCCTCGAACATCAAAAGGCGAATAAGGAGCTCCAAGCATTAGCAATTCCGATATCAAGAGTTAGAAAACGCTAGACTCCAACACGAGGCCTTCCAATGATGTTCGACTGCTCACCAAGATTTGGTCAAGTTCGAGTATTCGGTCACCCAAGGACCTCAACAAGACTATGTCCACTCGGGACTATCTGACAGATCAGCTTGAGTTTGTGTTAGAAAAAATAGATAAGGTGAAGGAAGAGGCCCCGGATGCGATGTATCAAATGGAGAAAATTGTTTTATCCATGAATCCGTGGTTGCTCACTCCTTCCTCACCTTAAGAACGGCTGATGATACTATCCGGATTTTCAAGGAGTTAGCTTCTCAAGCGAACAGGCCGTAAGTCACGCTTGATACCGAATCCATCAATAACTCGCCGTGCGGCAGGACTTCATCGGTTTCCGATTGAGGCGGAGAAAGATTATTCCAAACTTCCCAAAAGCTTGTAGAAGAGCGGAAACTTGCAAGGGCATCCGTGATCGGCACAAGGATCCATCACAGATCGGGCCCGGTCAATGATCAGCAAGTTCTGGAATACCGCGCCGCTTCCACATCTCATCTCCCGAGCAAAGATCGTAGAAGCAAAGCACTCCTTTTCGGCCGCAGGACGATGATGATGACTAGCTTCTTCTTCTTCCTCTTCTTCTTCTTCCTCTCGCTATTCTCCGACTTTCTTTTCGCAATATCTCAAGTATGTTGTGCAACGATGACATCATCCATGTCGCATCATGGGATGATGTCATCCACTCAAAAATGTAAAAGTCAACATGACTTTAGATATTTTGTAAATATCTTGTAGATAAGTGGTTGGCTCCATTTTGCCTTCTCTCTCTCATCTTCTATAAATACAAGAATACTTGTTGTATTCTCGGGTGAACATTTTTCGATAGAAATAGAAGTGAGGAGAGAAAGACTTTGAGCTTTCTTCAATGTAAAAGAACAAGAATACAATTATTCGTGACTTTGTGCTCAATAGTCTGTGTTATGCATTAGATCTTTCTTACGTTAGATCTCGTATGTGTTTAATCTGGATTCATATCTACTTTTCCGTCATTTGTTTATCAAGATTGTTTTGTTTATTTATGCAAGTAGGTTTGGCTCGTTTACTACCAAGCCCAAAGCATAGATCTTCCGACCCTTCCGCTTTGGAACTCATTTCTTTCTTCCTTCGGATCTGCTCTTTCTCTTCTCCTCTTTATTCCTTTTCTTGCAGCCTGAACACTCTACCGGGATGAGATCCCAACCCCGAAGGCGTAATCTGTGAGACTTCGCATTTCCTGTTTCTTTCTCTTCTGTCTCCTTAGAAGTTAGATTAGGATTAGATTAGCTTGCCCGTAGTTTAGTAGAAGTAGCATTCAATAAACCAGGGCAAAAATTCATTAAAGCCTCAAAGAAGAGAAATACCTTTTAATTTCTATCTTTGTTTGATGAGTAAGATAGATGAGTAGATCTTGTTGGCGAGAAAATTATTTGATGAGGCCAAGAACAATCTGTCAAGATCTTGGGTTTTTATTGTTGAGTGGAAGATAAATTTTTTGGAAGAAGCAGTAGGAGAACTAAAAAATATGTGGCAAAAAGGAGAAGCTTTCAAGGCTTGTTCTAGCTGCCTTCAAGATATTCCTTGTCAAATCTAGAATGAAGCCTCGGGTGATCTCTTTTCCTTACAAGAAATCAAGGCTTAATTTAGTACCTTGGTCAAGGAATATATCTTAAAGGAGGATTCAATGTCTAAAGAGAAGATGAATGAGGTTTTCTCCCTTCAATCAGCTATCATCGAGGAAAACAAGGAGTTTCTTTAGAATGCATAGTTTGAGAAGGATATTGAAAAATGCCTTGGTATATGGATTCATGCCACTACTAACACCACCATCCCGAAGTGCATGGAGATAGCTGAAACATTGAAAATATTTAGACATCGGATTCTTAAGACAGTTGGTACTTTTAATCCTTCTTTAGATGTTTCTACCTCGAGAATCCTAAAGCACCTCCCTAATTTAAGGTTGTAATCCCATGATGTAATATTTGGCTAAATACCATCCTATTAATGTATTTCTTAAGTAGTCTTTAATCTTCTAGATTAAAATAATTTGGAACCGAGTGTAACTATTTTATAAGATATTTAATGGGATCTCCATGCCATTGTTTATAGGGAGGTAAGACTACGATACTTCGAAATGTAAATTGAGTTGAAAGTAATCAATACAAAAGAATTTTCTTATCTCTAATCCTCATCCATTATCCTTTCTTTCTTGTCTGAAATTTGTGAATCATCAGTCTTTCATGTTAAGAAACTTTGTGTTCTTATGATATGATTTCTAAAACTTTGTGTCCATGGAGCTATATACGATATTGCAAATGTGAATGATTCTATATATCTCTTCTCAAGTTTGTGTAAGGTTATATTCTACTATCTATATGACTGAAGTAATCTTGTTATATTCTTCCCTTCCAGTTTCTTTTTTTTCCCATTCTTGTGTATTGATAATCTATATTGGTATGGAACATTTTAAAGTATTAGAAGTCCTCACAATAATAAAAAAAAAAGATGTATATTTGTATGTAGGCTTTGTTTCTCACTTTCAATAAGTGAAATTCTCCCATAAAGAGGAGGGACTCATTGTCCCCTAACTGTTGATCGCTACAAAGTGCTAATTTAAAAATCACGGTTTTTGGTGACTTTCTGTTGGGGATCTTTTGTTTGAGATCCCTTTTGGAATAAATTTGAGACCGGTTTGCAAATTGGCGAGATCAAAGATATACACGTGGTCAAAAATCCCTCGGTGTTGAAGATTCCCATTTTCAAACTATGGAAAATTAGGGCTTCTCTCTTTCTTTAGAAACAAAGAATATAAGAACTCGATCTACAAGCACACATCCTAGTAAAGAAAAAGTTTCTAAGAACAACGGACTCTCAATATCAAACAGCGCTAGTCTCGTGGTCTAGTACTTACGATGAGTTACTGATTCCCCTTCGATTCAATATTTCCGAGGATGGCAACACCATATCCTTGGTGACAACGTGTTGGACCTCTTGCTCTTCCTCAACCATTGTGCGAATTACCCAAAGGTAATAGAAAGAGTTTTCTTAAATTCCAACGTGTGAGAAAAGTACACCCGGATGAACATATTGCAGCTTTCATTGTAACTCGTAGGATCTTGGGGTTGAACATGAGGATGTTTCATCCAAGATCTTTGTAGAAACATTACAGGATAATGCCAGCCCGACTCATTTTATCACCTTATAGCTGGTTCAATTACTAGTTGGACTACCATGAAAACTCATTTTGAGCAATGTTTTAAACCTGCTGAAGATGTGCATGCCCTCTTGGATCAAATTTATCATATCAAAAAAGATCCATACAAACCCATGAGGGAGTTTGTGGCAAAATTCAACAAGTTGATTCATAAAATCCCACAAGCCACTCGTCCTATAGATCAAATCCATTTTTTTCTCAATACTCGGTTGCCTAAAGTAAGTTATGAACTAAGGAGGGCTAATCTTCCAACTCTAGGTGATGATCGATGATTGGCTATTAGTGTTGAGGATGACCTAATCATGTCTGCAGTAAATTAAAAATAACCCTCCAAACTAAAAGCATCTTCTTCTTCTTCTTCGAGAGCCAATTCTAATCGATTAGTGTAGAAGTTGGCAAATGACCTTATTGCTTTATCAAGAAACAATTGGCTCATCATGCTCCTTACCAAGATATTCCAAGGAAGAATTTTAAGCCTAGGAATCATTTTCCATTTTCTCAGCCTAAGTTGGCTATTCAAGGCCCACCCATTAAGGTTCCAATCAATACAGACTGTGAATTTCAAGAACTCGATGATTAGGAGGAGAATAAAGACTATGAGGAACTGAAGAAGAGGTTGATAAAGAGCGGGGAAGAGCTTGGTGACTCCCTAAGTCAATTTCCTCACCATTTGAAGGTGTGGATGATGAAGATGAATATAATGAAGTAGTGGCTGATATGAATAGTGATTCATATGTTGTTATGACTCAGGAGCAAATGAAAAGGAAGGAAAAAGTGGTATAGCTCTCTAAAAAATCTAAGGAATTCCCTGTAACTATTTCGGTAGTTGCAGTAAAGGAGAGGAGCCCCTATTGGGCATTACCTTCACACAAAAGGTGATTAATGTTAGTTATTCTCTTTCCACCCCCACTTCCAAAACTTCTTTTCCTATAACTCCTAAACAAGATAAGTCCAAAGTTTCCCTCATTCCTAGTAATGATGCCTCATTCACCTCCGGATATTTTGATATCATTGACCATATTAAGGGGACAAAGATTCAAATCTCAGACATGGAATTCAACCAAACTCACCCAAATGCTTTTTCCAAGGTGGTGAAATTTGTCGGTTCAAATCAAGAACTTCACCCAATACTTCTAAAGGTTTATTACCCACTCCCACCCCCTCATCTAAACAAAGTCTTATTACTGCAGTTTCCTCATCTAATGAGAAAATTGAACCATTCTATGTGACACTTCTCATAGCTGGACACAAACTCAGAATTGTGTTATTGACCCGGGAGCATCAGACAATGTGATGCTCAAAATTAGCTCGAGGCCTTAGGCCTTCCTCTAACACATACTTTTGGTTCCTGCTATTCCATGGAGAGTAGGGAAGTACCATTGGTCAGAAGAATCAAAGATGCACAAGTAGCTTTCGCTACTTTTCTAGAGAAAATGGTTAAAGCCACTATTTTAGTGGTTGATATTCCTCGATCATATGGTATGTTACTGAGTATAAATTTTTGTAGAGAAGTGGGAAGTAAAATTCAAATGGACTGGTCACACATTCTCATGCGGTCAATGGAAAAATGAAAAAGCTACTACCAAAAAGCGGATCGAGTACATTGTACAAAAGATTGATGACCCAAAAGCAAAAATACTCTATGAAGATATAGGGCATGGTAACTATATGATAATGTCAAAGAATGAGATGAAAATTCCTAAGGGAGTGATTCACAATCCTAATGGTGTTTGGACTTTGGAGTTTGATGGAAGTTGTTCTTCATCTAGTTTTGGAGCAGGTGTAGTGTTAATCTCTTTGGAAGGGAAGATTCATCCTTTTTCATACAAACTTTATTTTGAAAATAGAAACAACACAGCTGAATATGAGGCTCTCCTTCTTGGATTGTGTTGGTTGTCAAATAGGACTTTACGAAGAGCAACAGTTAGGGGACAAGAAGTCCCTCCTCTTTAATGGGAGAGGTTCCCTTATTCAGAAACGAACCTATTTACAAATATACAAAACATGATTTTCTGGTTGAACTTGGATATTACAAAAGTGTTTTCTATAAAGATCATCGATTACAAAAGGACCGAGGAATGAGAGTACGAGAATGAGTAGAATGGCAACACTCGGAAATTATAGATAATATGAGTAATTCTTTATGTATACGAGATTTACAGGTGAATTGAAACAAGATCATTTGTATCATATAAATAAGATGTAATTTAAAGACACAAAGTTACAGTAAATAACATCTGCTTTAGAACACAAAGTTTCTTAACATAACACGAACAAATGATCTTTACAAAATTAAATGAAAAGCTTGGGGATAATGAGAGATCATATAGACAAAGAATGGAAAGCCCTTCTGTATTGATTTCTTTATGATCTATTTACACTTTCAGAAAATAAGCCAAGTTCTTCCTCCTTTTCAAAATGGCGTGGAGAGGCCATTATATAGCTTACAAATCAGTTACTCTTTGTAACTACTTCTTTTAACTAAAGATTAGTTAAGGATTGCCAATCGCAATACCTCAACTAATTACAATGAATTCGAGAAAAAGAATTAGAAAAGAAGAGAAGAAAATGGAGAAGAAGACAGGTGGTTAAGACTGGGAGGGACCCACTGACTTCAAAATTCGCTGCCTGAATCTCTTCAATGCCTCGGCTATGTCTCTGCCACGAGGGACTGACGTGTTGGCTGTAGACTGACCCCAAAATCCGAGACACTTCTCCATTTCTTTATCAAACTCGACATGAGTATGATAATCTTTATTTGCTTCTTCAATGGCAGATTGAAGAGAGCTAGATCTCCTTCATTTTCTCTTTGGATATGGAGCTTTCCTTGAATAGATTATCTTTGATAAAAGCTCGAATTGAGCTTTTATTTCTTGCAAAGGAAAGGGGCACACGTGGTTTCATCCTGAAGATGACAATGTATATCTTTGAAAGCGAATCTGACCAATGTCTTGAAAGCTTCACCCATACGCATAACTATTCTTCAATTCTCCCAAAGCCTCCTCCAAGACTTTGATTTTCCACTCCATCTTTGTAAACCCGAGGACTTTGTGATTATCCTTTGCATCATCAAAAACCTTATTTGCCAATAAAATGTTTTCATCTGTCTGTCCCATGAGACGGAGGTCTACTATGCTGTTGCTCCGAGTTTGAGCTCTTTATCTATGACCTTGATAGTGGAGAGAGACACATTTGCAAATTGTTCACCTTTCCGTGTAGTTTGAAAGCTTCATCGATGAAGTTCAATCCTCAACAAGCATATCTTCCACCATGGCCTCCATAGCTGCGCCATAGACAGAATACTTGTGCATGTCTTTGATACTCGTACTTCATCTTGGCTAAAAATTACAGGTGGTGGAAGAGTAGTCAATAGGGTAGGGTCCAAAACTTTGTCCTTAGACAAAAGAGATTTGATGAAACCCGTGAGAAT